>OY757309.1:120995659-121500659 GCA_963583905.1 Stenurella melanura | reverse complement strand
ATAGTGTAAATATCGTCCAGATGACCCTGGTTTAGTGTACCAAGAAGTGATAACCTTATTGTCTACCCGCCTTATCAGTTGGGTATCCAAGAAGGGGACTCTGTTGTTTTCGTCTTCTTCTTCTATGGTAAATTTCAAACGTTGATTGTAATTATTGAACACCTCTAATAAGCGTTCTTTACAATTGTTGGGAATACTAAGTATGATATCGTCAACATATTTTTTAAGAAAGGGAACCTCAAAACCTAGTTGCAGCAGACAGTCATTGATCAAGTCGTCCATGACGTATTGTGCCAATATGGGTGAGACCGGACTCCCCATAGGCATGCCTAAGGTTTGTTTGTAAATAATATTATTGAAACTGAACACAGTGGTGTCAAATAAAAAAGTTATTAGTTCCAAGAATCTTCTTTTTGAAATACTACAATGTAATTGTATTTCCTCCCAGTGGCGTTCGACCGAGCTTTTCGCTAGGTCTACTGTGATATTATTGAACAAAGATTTAACGTCTAGACTTAATATGACGTAATTGTCTGGCAATTGGAACTCTTGTATGAATGTGCTGAATTGAAAGGAGTCTTTAATGAAAAAGTTATTATCTGTGCTATAAGCGTTCGTAAGTATATCGGTAACTAATTGGGCGATACCCCTATTAGGGCTATTAGCCCCAGAAATGATGGGTCTCAGTGATAGTGTTGGCTTATGTATCTTCGGGAGACCATAAAATTTATTTATTACACCGTTATAACATCTATGTTTTTGACCTTCTCGAGGTGATATCATTCTACTTTTTTCCAATTGAGAGATAATATTGTTAGCTTTACTTTGTATCGTGTGACTGGAATCCCTGTTGAGGATGCAATAGTATTCATCGTCTGCCAAGATTTCTGTTGACAGTCTATCATATTGTTCTTTTGTCATGATCGTGGTGACTTTCATTTTGTCTGATTGAATGACTTTTAACTGAGGGTTTTCATTTAGAAACCTCTTGCATGTTAGGTAGCTGTTGTAATACACATTAGGGCTTTTACCTCTGTGTAAAAAATTTGTAATCATGTTGGTGGATTGAGTGAGAAGTAGATTTTTTCTCTGTTATTAATCGTATCTATGTTATTGACAATATGATCGACGTCTGACAGAAGCCTTGGTATACTGATGTCTTTTGCTAGTGGTTCTATACTAAATTTGGGGCCAAGTGCCAAAAAATTAGAAACCTCACCAGGGATTTCAACATTAGTTAGATTCTTAATCCAATGTGCTGGCGTTTTAAGTTTCGATAGAGTTGACTGTTTTAAATTGTTAAATTTACGAACGTTAGTGTTTTTGACCTGGAAAAACTTTCTATTATATTTGACAGATTGACTTCTAAAAAAGTCAACCATGATGTAGTAGGGTAGCTTATTGCTAAGTCTATTTTTTAATGTTCTAAAAGTTTTTTCCATGTCTCTAACACTATCGTGCGTGACTTTAATTTCTAAATTAAGTATTTTTGTTCTTAACCTTTGATTGAATTCTGATGTCTGATGTAAAGTCCTTCCAACGGCTGCCCCCGTTAGGTTGTCCACGTTCTTTACACCTGTCGTGATGTGGGTAGGAATGATACCATGTTTTCTGCATTGCAACAGGAATGTCTTTCTATTTCTTAGAGATGCCAACTTGATATTGATATTTGCCACATTCTTCAGCTCCTTCATAGTAGCGTACCCATAATTATTTCGGATGTTCTGATAAAACCCCATATCGGCTATAAGTACAGAGATTAAAATTAGACGACTGTGTAAGTTAAAAACAAAAATTTTTAATTTAACTTCAGGGATGCAGTCACTGGGTTCAAAAAAGAAGACTCTTTTTTAAATTCAAGCTTTCGAAACTTTATTGTTTCTTCCTCAGGAATTCTACAAAAATGTTTATACATTGTAATTATATTATTTAAAAATGTGAAAGGTACTTACTAAATTGAGGTTATAAATAAAATTGGCATGTCCTAAGGACTATAGAAAACATTGCTATTACAATTTAAAAACACTACATTTTGATTCAATCTAAGTTAAAAGCAAAATCCTTAATCAAGAAGTTGCATCAGCCACTTCGAAAACTGAACAGATACCAGTCAACTACGTTTTATGAAAATTCGAAAAAAGCAGCGGAATGTTGACAAAAAACCACGAAATATCAGGACTGGAGCAGAGAGAGAGGGGGTGCCAAGCCCCTCTCTCTCTACTCCAGGCCTGACATAAATGGATGCCAACACAACAGATCAAATGAAACCAACTAATTGTTAAAAGTAGTGTACAGGGTGTTGTCACTGTTCCTTCTATAGCGTGTGCATGTAATAAATACGTGTATAAAATGCTGAGACCTTCGATATCACTTCTGGCATTCATAGCATCTGGTTCGTTAAAGATATGACACATCTCCAGGAAAGTCCTTTTATGAAGGTTTTTTTGAAAGTCCAAAATCTTAACTTCATCGTAGTTAGGATTATGGTTTAACGTTAGAGCATGTTTTGTTAACATCGAAGACTCTTTGTTGAGTCTCACGTCGCTCCTGTGTGAAGTGATCCTATCTTTAACTTTTCTACCAGTTTGACCTATATACTTTTTTTCACAATTCAGGCAAGAGATGCAATATACCACATTAGAATAATTTTTTAAATCGTCTTTGTCTTTCAATTTAGCAAAAAGATTGTTGATGGTTATTTTGTTTTTAAATGCTAATTTTATGTATGAGAATCTTGAAAATAATTTCCTTAATTTAAGAGACACCAGTGCTATGTTCGGTACAGAAAAATAAAATATGTTGTTACCCATGTCCTGGTTCTCAACCATACCAGGCACAATTCTGTCACGACGTCCATCATTTAAACTGTCATTAGCCCTTGTTCTGCTGAAAATCAGTTTTTTTGTTAAAGTCGGTGGATAACCACACTTAACAAATAATTCTGACAATTTTTTAAGATTATCTGCTACAAGAGAGGTATGTGAGGTGTTTATAACCCTATTTTTCATTCCCAACAGCACATTGATTTTTTGTCTTTCAGAGTGGAACGATTCATAGTGTAAATATCGTCCAGATGACCCTGGTTTAGTGTACCAAGAAGTGATAACCTTATTGTCTACCCGCCTTATCAGTTGGGTATCCAAGAAGGGGACTCTGTTGTTTTCGTCTTCTTCTTCTATGGTAAATTTCAAACGTTGATTGTAATTATTGAACACCTCTAATAAGCGTTCTTTACAATTGTTGGGAATACTAAGTATGATATCGTCAACATATTTTTTAAGAAAGGGAACCTCAAAACCTAGTTGCAGCAGACAGTCATTGATCAAGTCGTCCATGACGTATTGTGCCAATATGGGTGAGACCGGACTCCCCATAGGCATGCCTAAGGTTTGTTTGTAAATAATATTATTGAAACTGAACACAGTGGTGTCAAATAAAAAAGTTATTAGTTCCAAGAATCTTCTTTTTGAAATACTACAATGTAATTGTATTTCCTCGGTCGAACGCCACTGGGAGGAAATACAATTACATTGTAGTATTTCAAAAAGAAGATTCTTGGAACTAATAACTTTTTTATTTGACACCACTGTGTTCAGTTTCAATAATATTATTTACAAACAAACCTTAGGCATGCCTATGGGGAGTCCGGTCTCACCCATATTGGCACAATACGTCATGGACGACTTGATCAATGACTGTCTGCTGCAACTAGGTTTTGAGGTTCCCTTTCTTAAAAAATATGTTGACGATATCATACTTAGTATTCCCAACAATTGTAAAGAACGCTTATTAGAGGTGTTCAATAATTACAATCAACGTTTGAAATTTACCATAGAAGAAGAAGACGAAAACAACAGAGTCCCCTTCTTGGATACCCAACTGATAAGGCGGGTAGACAATAAGGTTATCACTTCTTGGTACACTAAACCAGGGTCATCTGGACGATATTTACACTATGAATCGTTCCACTCTGAAAGACAAAAAATCAATGTGCTGTTGGGAATGAAAAATAGGGTTATAAACACCTCACATACCTCTCTTGTAGCAGATAATCTTAAAAAATTGTCAGAATTATTTGTTAAGTGTGGTTATCCACCGACTTTAACAAAAAAACTGATTTCAGCAGAACAAGGGCTAATGACAGTTTAAATGATGGACGTCGTGACAGAATTGTGCCTGGGTATGGTTGAGAACCAGGACATGGGTAACAACATATTTTATTTTTCTGTACCGAACATAGCACTGGTGTCTCTTAAATTAAGGAAATTATTTTCAAGATTCTCACACATAAAATTAGCATTTAAAAACAAAATAACCATCAACAATCTTTTTGCTAAATTGAAAGACAAAGACGATTTAAAAAATTATTCTAATGTGGTATATTGCATCTCTTGCATGAATTGTGAAAAAAAGTATATAGGTCAAACTGGTAGAAAAGTTAAAGATAGGATCACTTCACACAGGAGCGACGTGAGACTCAACAAAGAGTCTTCGATGTTAACAAAACATGCTCTAACGTTAAACCATAATCTTAACTACGATGGAGTTAAGATTTTGGACTTTCAAAAAACCTTCATAAAAGGACTTTCCTGGAGATGTGTCATATCTTTAACGAACCAGATGCTATGAATGCCAGAAGTGATATCGAAGGTCTCAGCATTTTATACACGTATTTATTACATGCACACGCTAATAGAAGGAACAGTGACAACACCCTGTACACTACTTTTAACAATTAGTTGGTTTCATTTGATCTGTTGTGTTGGCATCCATTTATGTCAGGCCTGGAGTAGAGAGAGAGGGGCTTGGCACCCCCTCTCTCTCTGCTCCAGTCCTGATATTTCGTGGTTTTTTGTCAACATTCCGCTGCTTTTTTCGAATTTTCATAAAACGTAGTTGACTGGTATCTGTTCAGTTTTCGAAGTGGCTGATGCAACTTCTTGATTAAGGATTTTGCTTTTAACTTAGATTGAATCAAAATGTAGTGTTTTTAAATTGTAATAGCAATGTTTTCTATAGTCCTTAGGACATGCCAATTTTATTTATAACCTCAATTTAGTAAGTACCTTTCACATTTTTAAATAATATAATTACAATGTATAAACATTTTTGTAGAATTCCTGAGGAAGAAACAATAAAGTTTCGAAAGCTTGAATTTAAAAAAGAGTCTTCTTTTTTGAACCCAGTGACTGCATCCCTGAAGTTAAATTAAAAATTTATATATATATATATATATATATATATATATATATATATATATATATATATATATATATATATATATATATATATATATATATATATATATATATATATGTATATATATATATATTAGTTCAAGAGCATGCTTCTAGAGGGCAGAATATATTAAAACAAAATATTTCTGTCTATCACCTCTATGAATCCTTATTTTCATAAGGATAGTAAACCAAACTGCAACGAATTGCTAGTCTGGCCGCGTTAAGGATAAAAATCACATTTTATCACAAAACGCTTGGTTTTGATTGAAACAAATACCAGCCGAAAGATTTATACCTAATTAAAGGCAACTCTCGCATCAGTCATCTCGGGCCACTTGCAGACTGCAGTTTCGCGCTGGTGGCGCTCGTCAGTGCAAGGCTTCCCGAGACGACTGATCCGAGAGTTTGTTGTTCCCAAATGAACATTTCGCCGCTGCAAAACGACGAAATAGGGGAAGCTCCATCTAGCGGTCAATATCTGTCTCAATCAAAACAATATCCCGACATGGGGTGCATGTAATAGTTCAAGAGCATGCTTCTAGAGGGCAGAATATATTAAAACAAAATATTTCTGTCTATCACCTCTATGAATCCTTATTTTCATAAGGATAGTAAACCAAACTGCAACGAATTGCTAGTCTGGCCGCGTTAAGGCCAGATGGAGCTTCCCCTATTTCGTCGTTTTGCAGCGGCGAAATGTTCACTTGGGAACAACAAACTCTCGGATCAGTCGTCTCGGGAAGCCTTACACTGACGAGCGCCACCAGCGCGAAACTGCAGTCTGCAAGTGGCCCGAGATGACTGGTGCGAGAGTTGCCTTTAATAAGGTATAAATCTTTCGGCTGGTATTTGTTTCAATCAAAACCAAGCGTTTTGTGATAAAATGTGATTTTTATCCTTAACGCGGCCAGACTAGCAATTCGTTGCAGTTTGGTTTACTATCCTTATTAAAATAAGGATTCATAGAGGTGATAGACAGAAATATTTTGTTTTAATATATTCTGCCCTCTAGAAGCATGCTCTTGAATTATTACATGCACCCCATGTCGGGATATTGTTTTGATTGAGACAGATATTGACCGCTAGATGGAGCTTCCCCTATTTCGTCGTTTTGCAGCGGCGAAATGTTCACTTGGGAACAACAAACTCTCGGATCAGTCGTCTCCTGATTATGACTGGCATATCTTTGCACAACACATTGCTAAACACACCCCAAAAAATCCTAACATTGACACCACAACGGACATAGACGAACTAGTACACACTATCACAACAAACATTACCACCGCATTATCCTACAGCCAGAAAAGATCTCCTTCCAGTTCCTTTCACCTGCAATTACCCCGGCAATTAGTTGACAAAATCAAATATAAAAACAAATTAAGAAAACAATACAATCACACACATTGTTCTACTTTAAAAACCACAATCAACCGTTTAAAAAAAGAAATAGATTCTGAAATAAAAGATTTCAGACAAAACGATATTGTAAACTTAATTGCCTCCCATCCCTCAGATCCTCATTATGTCCCCCGTCTATTCACTAAAAAACCAACCACCATACCACCCTTGCAAACCCCTCAAGGCATTGCTCAGACCGACGCGGAAAAAGCGGAGTCATTTGCTAAGTATCTGGCCACTGTGTTTAAACCAAACAATATTCCACACAGTACACTCGACAGGATCAATCCGATTCTGCGAATGTATCATAAACTCAATTTATTACCCGAAAACGATCCACAATATTTCACACCCTCCCAAGTTACAGCTGCAATATTAAAAACGCACTCTAATAAGTCACCCGGCCTGGACAAAGTACCAAACTTTCTTCTTAAACACCTTCCACCCCAAATATACTTTCATCTTACCAAATTATTCAATACATGTCTGCGACTAACATACTATCCTAAAGCATGGCGCATAGCCAAAATAATTAACATTCCAAAGCCCAATAAATCACGCCTATTAGTAGAAAATTATAGACCCATCAGTATACTACCCTCATTAGCTAAAGTTTTCGATTCGCTCATTCTTGGCAAAATACAGCACCAGCTGGAAATGGCAGACTCTGAAAGCCCGTATCAATTCGGATTCAGAAGAAGCCACTTCACGACACAGCAATTATTCCGCGTCCTCGAAATCATAACATCAAACATAAATCGAGGTCTTCTCACGGAGTTTGTCGCCCTAGACCTCGAAAAAGCATTTGACAAAGTCTGGCACCCTGGACTACTATACAAGCTCCTCATCTCGGGTATCTCCGTACATATTGTGAAAACAATACAGTCTTATCTCTCCGAAAGAACATTCCGAGCAGTAGTCAATCAGGCGTGCTCTCCTATTACTCCATTCTTTTCTGGCGTTCCTCAGGGTTCTTCTTTAGGTCCTGTCCTTTTTAATATATACACACATGACATACCTACCCCCAACGACCACAGAAATACACTTTGTTTATATGCCGATGATACAGCGCTACTAGCCACATCAAAAAATCCAACCCTGGTAACTGAATTACTCCAATCACAAGTAAATGACACAGTTGAATTCTACGACAGTTGGGGCCTACACACCAACGTCACTAAAACATAAACCGCCTGCTTCACACGCAAATTCATCACCCCAAGTAATAAAATAAAAATTTATAACACTGACACAGATTGGTCGAAGACCGTCACCTGTTTGGGACTAGTCATTGACCGCACTGTCAATTTCACCAAACATGTCGATAAAATCAGCAGGGACTTCAAATATAGGCTTAAAACATTATATACCACTCTAAAAAATGCTCCAATAGACACAGCCACCCTAATATACAAAACATACCTCCGCCCCGTCATCACCTACGCTGCACCCTCGTGGTACCCTCTCCTTTCAAAAACTCAGAAAAGCAGATTACAGACCTTACAATATAAAACCCTAAAAATCTTAGCCAATCTTCCCTACGGCACATCTGCGCAAACCGCACAAAATATCACCGGTACCCCATCTATTGATAAATTCATTCAACTCAAGCTAATCCCAAATTTCGTCTCCACCCTTCAACAATCCACCAACTCCACTTTGCAGGAGCTATTAATTCCCAAATTTCTTCACGCCCCCAAACATCCTTCCCTCAATTACTTACTCTTTCCTAACCCTACCTAATACTAACTTGTTTTTAGAAAAAATTTAAAAATACACAAAAAAATAACACAAAACACATAAAAAACAAAAAAAAAAACATCTAAAACATCAAAAACCACAAAAAAATACATAAAACATAAACACACAAAACAAAACAAAAAAAATTTATTAAAACATCACAATGCAAAAATAAATCCGTTTAAAAAAGAGCCATCCTTTACCACTACAACACATTGTCAAAAGATGCCAATAAACAAAAGCTAATGTATGCACACTAACCACCACTAACATTATCACCCCTGAGTATGTACCAAACCACAGTAAAATAATAAACAAACATTATCATTCTTCTAATAATTTCATCCAATAAACTAGTCAGCTCACGCTAGAGCAAGTTCACAAACTATAACGTTATTATCCTACGGCAAGCGCCTATTGCAGGCGGACACCGATGCATCCCATTCGGGAGGAATACAGTTCACGGGATCAGTCGTCTCGGGAAGCCTTGCACTGACGAGCGCCACCAGCGCGAAACTGCAGTCTGCAAGTGGCCCGAGATGACTGGTGCGAGAGTTGCCTTTAATTAGGTATAAATCTTTCGGCTGGTATTTGTTTCAATCAAAACCAAGCGTTTTGTGATAAAATGTGATTTTTATCCTTAACGCGGCCAGACTAGCAATTCGTTGCAGTTTGGTTTACTATCCTTATGAAAATAAGGATTCATAGAGGTGATAGACAGAAAAATTTTCCAAACTGTAGCTCCAGCTCTCTCCACCCTTTGTGTTGGCGGCGCTGCAGTCACTTCTATTCGTAAAAATTGTATTGCTTAGTTGCTACAATTAATATTATAGATTTGATCATTAGAATAGGCGAAAGTACGCGGCAGAGATACATTGCAGCCAAAGTATTTCTTAATAATATCGAGTAGAGAGGATAAAAGAATTAGCTATTTGCTGAGAGTGGCAATGGCAAATTATTTTAAAATCCACAGGGTATTTCGCATGCTAATAGTTGTATGTTTCAATGATTTTCGTTAGCTTCGATACGTTGTATTAAGTATGTTCAAATCTGGCGATCGAATTTTTTACCTCTTCCCGATATCCAATCACGCTAAAATTTTGCATACAACTTTGGTTCTCATATATATATATATATATATATATATATATATATATATATATATATATATATATATATATATATATATATATATATATATATATATATATATATATATATATATATATATATATATATATATACAGACTGTCTATTTTACGAGGGCCACACCAAATATCTCGCTTAATATCTATTGTAGAAGAATAAAGTTTTAGAAACAGTTATCCCATTTTTTGTGAGCTATATTTCAGTAAAAAGAAATTTGAAATCCATAGCCTACTTTATGAGATATATTACAAAAACCTGAAAAATAGGAAAACCACAAACGGTTATAGCTTCCTTATTTGAGGAGATACGAAAAAAGTTAAAGGAATGAAAGTTGACGGCAAAGACAATAAGAATAATAACGTGTAACAAAAAAATCGAAAAATGCAGTTGGCTTTGACATACGCTATTGTGCAAAAATGAAAAATACATATCTCAAAGTAGGCCATGACGCCATTAATTCCGTTATTTTTTTCTCACTCCAACGATATAAAACATGTCACAGAAATTTTAACCGATAGTGTCAATATTTAATATTTTACGAATACCACAATTCATATAATTGAATCGTAACAATTAGCTGTGCCATAATTAGTGAAAAACAATGTATACAGTTATTAATAAATTTGACAGATTGTCACTGTTGTATGTTGCGTTGTCGAGTTCTAAGACAAATTTTATATCAGTAATTATGGTGTACACCAATAATAACAAATTCGATATGATTAGCATTTATTGTCAGTGCAATTTTGACGCTGAGATGGCAGTCACGGTTTACGGAGATAGATTTCCAGATGCTCCGCAGCCAAATCGAACTATGTTTAGGAAGTTAGTTCAAAATCTAAAAACGCACGGTTCATTTTCAAAAAAAGTAGTAAGGCGAGCGCATGTTGCGGATAATGTAAGAAAAGTGAATAGAGTAATGAATTATGTTAACCAAAATGAGGAAACCTCTTTGAGACAAATTCAGAGAAACTGTCGCATAAAAAAAGACAGTGCAAGAAAAATATTGAAAAAAAAACGGATTTCGATGCTACAAAATGAGGAAAGTTCAACATTTAAATGAGGGAGATAAGCCAAGGAGAGTAAGATTTTGTAAATGGTTATTAAATAAAAAAAGGAATGACGCGCTGATATGTAGCAAAATTCTTTGGTCGGACGAATCAAATTTTTCTAATAATGGATTTTTCAATAGAAATATGCATTATAAGTGGACACGAGAAAATACACATTGGTGCAGAGAGACTGCTTTCCAAGAAAGATTTTCTACGAATGTTTGGTTGGGTCTTTTAGGGACTAAAGTAATTGGACCTTATTTTTATGATGGCAAATTAACCGCTCGTAGATACCTTAATTTCCTGCAAAACGAATTTCAAGATTTTCTTTATGAATTAACAGTGGCAGAAAGATTAAATTATTCATATTTTCAACAAGATGGGGCTCCACCTCACACTGCTGTAATATGTACAAATTATTTAAATCAAGTTATGCCTTATAGCTGGATAGGCACCTATGGACCCATTCTATGGCCAGCTCGATCACCAGATATTAGTCCCTTGGATTTTTTCGTCTGGGGTTACATTAAAGACAAGGTATTTCAAACTGCCCCTGAAAATATTGAGGACATCAAAACCAGAATTCGAAACGCATGTGAGGCAATTACTCCTGAAATGCTCCAAAATGTAATGCGTGACGTGTCTCGTAGAGCACGTTTATGTGTCAGAATGCATGGTGCATAATTTGAGCATTTGTACTTAGAAAAATAAATACACACAATTTCTTTTCAATATAGTAGTAGGTAGTAGGTACTGTTATACATAGTTTTTCGTTTTTTTCTTTGGATGTTCGTTTTGTACTTGTATTTTTATTTATGAGATATTTATTGGTTTGTATTAAATTGTAATAAATAATTACGGAATTATAATTATTATAAAGTGAATTTTTACTATTATGGCACAGCTGATTGTTACGATTCAATTATATGAATTGTGGTATTCGTAAAATATTAAATATTGACACTATCGGTTAAAATTTCTGTGACATGTTTTATATCGTTGGAATGAGAACAAAATAACGGAATTAATGGCGTCATGGCCTACTTTGAGATATGTATTTTTCATTTTTGCACAATAGCGTATGTCAAAGCCAACTGCATTTTTCGATTTTTTTGTTACACGTTATTATTCTTATTGTCTTTGCCGTCAACTTTCATTCCTTTAACTTTTTTCGTATCTCCTCAAATAAGGAAGCTATAACCGTTTGTGGTTTTCCTATTTTTCAGGTTTTTGTAATATATCTCATAAAGTAGGCTATGGATTTCAAATTTCTTTTTACTGAAATATAGCTCACAAAAAATGGGATAACTGTTTCTAAAACTTTATTCTTCTACAATAGATATTAAGCGAGATATTTGGTGTGACCCTCGTAAAATAGACAGTCTGTATATATATATATATATATATATATATATATATATATATATATATATATATATATATATATATATATATATATATATATATATATATATATATGTAAACAGCGTGCTTCCAGAGGGCAGAATATATTAAAATAAAATATTTCTGTCAACGTTAAGTATAGAAATCACATTCTACAACAAAACGCTTTGTTTTGATTTAAACAAGCACCAGCCGAAAGAATTATTCCTAATTAAAGGAAACTCTCGTACCAGCCGTCTCAGACTAACTTGCATACTGCAGTTTCGCACTTCCTGGTGCTCATCAGTGCAAGGCGAGCCCGAGATGACTAGTACAAGAGCCTGGTTAACCAAGTGGCCAGATCGACGTTGTAAAACGACGAAATGGGGGAGGCTCCATCTAGCGACAGCTGCCTGTTGAAATCAAAACAATAATATCCCGACATGGGGCACGTAACAGTAAACAGCGTGCTTCCAGAGGGCAGAATATATTAAAATAAAATATTTCTGTCAATCACCTCTGTGAATCCTTATTTTCATAAGGATAATAAACCAAACTGCAAATAATTGCGAGCCTGGCCGCGTTAAGTATAGAAATCACATTCTACAACAAAACGCTTTGTTTTGATTTAAACAAGCACCAGCCGAAAGAATTATTCCTAATTAAAGGAAACTCTCGTACCAGCCGTCTCAGACTAACTTGCATACTGCAGTTTCGCACTTCCTGGTGCTCATCAGTGCAAGGCGAGCCCGAGATGACTAGTACAAGAGCCTGGTTAACCAAGTGGCCAGATCGACGTTGTAAAACGACGAAATGGGGGAGGCTCCATCTAGCGACAGCTGCCTGTTGAAATCAAAACAATAATATCCCGACATGGGGCACGTAACAGTAAACAGCGTGCTTCCAGAGGGCAGAATATATTAAAATAAAATATTTCTGTCAATCACCTCTGTGAATCCTTATTTTCATAAGGATAATAAACCAAACTGCAAATAATTGCGAGCCTGGCCGCGTTAAGTATAGAAATCACATTCTACAACAAAACGCTTTGTTTTGATTTAAACAAGCACCAGCAGAAAGAATTATTCCTAATTAAAGGAAAGGAAGGATCTCGGGCTCGCCTTGCACTGATGAGCACCAGGAAGTGCGAAACTGCAGTATGCAAGTTAGTCTGAGACGGCTGGTACGAGAGTTTCCTTTAATTAGGAATAATTCTTTCGGCTGGTGCTTGTTTAAATCAAAACAAAGCGTTTTGTTGTAGAATGTGATTTCTATACTTAACGCGGCCAGGCTCGCAATTATTTGCAGTTTGGTTTATTATCCTTATGAAAATAAGGATTCACAGAGGTGATTGACAGAAATATTTTATTTTAATATATTCTGCCCTCTGGAAGCACGCTGTTTACTGTTACGTGCCCCATGTCGGGATATTATTGTTTTGATTTCAACAGGCAGCTGTCGCTAGATGGAGCCTCCCCCATTTCGTCGTTTTACAACGTCGATCTGGCCACTTGGTTAACCAGGCTCTTGTACTAGTCATCTCGGGCTCGCCTTGCACTGATGAGCACCAGGAAGTGCGAAACTGCAGTATGCAAGTTAGTCTGAGACGGCTGGTACGAGAGTTTCCTTTAATTAGGAATAATTCTTTCGGCTGGTGCTTGTTTAAATCAAAACAAAGCGTTTTGTTGTAGAATGTGATTTCTATACTTAACGCGGCCAGGCTCGCAATTATTTGCAGTTTGGTTTATTATCCTTATGAAAATAAGGATTCACAGAGGTGATTGACAGAAATATTTTATTTTAATATATTCTGCCCTCTGGAAGCACGCTGTTTACTGTTACGTGCCCCATGTCGGGATATTATTGTTTTGATTTCAACAGGCAGCTGTCGCTAGATGGAGCCTCCCCCATTTCGTCGTTTTACAACGTCGATCTGGCCACTTGGTTAACCAGGCTCTTGTACTAGTCATCTCGGGCTCGCCTTGCACTGATGAGCACCAGGAAGTGCGAAACTGCAGTATGCAAGTTAGTCTGAGACGGCTGGTACGAGAGTTTCCTTTAATTAGGAATAATTCTTTCGGCTGGTGCTTGTTTAAATCAAAACAAAGCGTTTTGTTGTAGAATGTGATTTCTATACTTAACGCGGCCAGGCTCGCAATTATTTGCAGTTTGGTTTATTATCCTTATGAAAATAAGGATTCACAGAGGTGATTGACAGAAATATTTTATTTTAATATATATATATGTATATATATATATATATATATTTTTTTTTTTTTCCGTTACCGGATGCTGGACAGTCTTCCCGTGGCCTCCGATGACAATCACACTGGAAGAGCGCCAGCTATTACCCGTGGCCACTCCTTACTTCCTGCAGGGTTAGCGACCATCGGTTCCAAAATCGATTGCACTAAGTAAACGAAGGGACCCTAAGATGACCGCTTTTTGCATTTGAACTGCCAACCACTCGGCTGATTTACGGCAGGCCGGAATGGTCTTTAGTTCTGAGAGCAACGTGGGCTTCATTCCTCCGAGTACACCGATAATGAGGACGACCATCTTGACAGAGTATCCTGAGTATAGCACTCGGAGCTCATACCGGAGATCTCGATACTTTGTCCGCTTTTCCTCCTCCTTCAAGGTGATATTTCTCTCCGCGGGCGCGGAGAACTCGATGACGTATATCACCTTGTTTCGTGGTCGAGGAGTACTATGTCAGGCTTATTGGCTTGGATTTGCCTGACTGTCGGGAACGAGTAATTCCAATATATTCGGCATTTCTCGTTCTCGACTACGGACTCAATATCTCCGAGGATATAAGGCAGCACTGGCGTTTGGTCTATCTCATACGAGTGCCGTAAATGATAATACAGCACCCTTAATGCCGCGTTGTGTCTGTGGATGTAGGCCGAACTCGCATTCACGGGACACGCAGATAGCAAATGCGTGAGCGGTTCCGGCGCCTGACGGCAGATCCTGCAATTAGTGTCAGGGACCTCTACACCCATAACGTGACTTCGATAGACCAAGGTGTTTATTACACCATCTTGACAGGCAACAATAAATCCCTCGGTCTCTGACTTAAGCCCAGCTGACCTTAAGAAGGCGAAGGTCAGTTTTGTCGATAAACCCAGTGCTTCTATGTTATTGTAGAATGCACCGTGCAGGGGTTTATCAACATGCTGCCGGAACAGATTCCTCTGTTCGGCAGCTTTAATCTGGGCTATCAGACGATTTGGTGGAAGCTCAGTTACTGATTCTGCGTCAGCACCTCGCCGACCTTCTCGTCTGAAGTCAAATACCAGACCGAGTTCATCTGCGGCCCGCTTAGCTGCCTTGAATAATCCTGCGCCCACCCCCGCGATCTCGTGATCTCTCACAAACAGCAGGAGTGGAAGGATGTCACATGCCATACTCAATGACACTCTGCCATGCATGCACTCCAGGCTCAAGAGTCCTCGGCCTCCTCGTTGTCGTGGGAGGTACACCCGAGGAACGGACGATCTCGGATGAATGCTACCATGAATGTGCATCATCTTGCGAGTTTCTCTGTCTAATTGGTGCAGCTCATCTCTGTTCCATTTGACTGCTCCGAAGGAGTAGAGCAGAATCGGAACGGCAAGCATATTCGTTGCAGACACCTTGTTCTTCCCCGACAGTTCGGACGACCAAATTTGTCGGAGCCGGTGTCTGTACTTGCCACGGAGAGACTCTTTAATCTGTTTTACTGGATATGGTGTTGCTGTACACCCAGATATGTATAGGTCTCTCCGGCATCCAGATGTCTTAGGATGCTTCCGTCTGCGAGATGCACGTCTTCAGAGAATTCCCCACATCGTCCTCTCTTGAGGTGGACGACTGCACATTTGTCCAACCCAAACTCCATTCCAATTGCCCGCGTGTACTCTTGAACCACCCTCAGAGCGTTCTTGAGTTCGCGCTCTCCGGAGGCATACAGTTTGAGGTCATCCATATAAAATAGATGAGTGACCTTGTGCCTCCGGTTATTCGGTGGCCCACATTGATACCCACGGGTTTGGCGGAGACCAGCAGATAACGGTAGCAGAGAGATGCAGAACAGGAGAGGACTCAGGGAGTCACCCTGGAACACTCCTCTCCTGAATGTGACCAGCTCTGTCGAAACCCGCTGAGCACCTGAAGTAATGGTGAAGCGGGTTTTCCAGAGGGGCATTAGCTGTTCAATGCATCTCACTAGTGGTGGTGGGACCGCAAGGCATTGGAGCAAGAATAATAATAGCTCATGGGATGTTGTATCAAATGCCTTACGGTAATCCACCTAGGCCATTGATAGGTTCCGCAAGTGTTGCACAGAGTCCTGTGTGACACAGCGGTCTATCAAGAGTTTTCTTTACAACCTGCCACACCTTTGTTACCGCCTCGCTGATCGTGTATCTGTTGGAAGACCGGATCAGCTAACCTCTTTGTCCTGTCGTACAAGATGCGAGTAAACAGCTTGTAGCAGGTATTAAGGCAAGTGATCGGCCTATAATTCTTTGGGTTAGAGAGATCTTCCTTTTTGGGGATTAGCACAGTTCGTCCTTCCACCAACCAGCTCGGAATCGGCTGCCCCTCGTTCAGCTATGAGTTGAATACTCTGGCCAGACGACGATGGGTGGATGGAAATTTTTTCCACCACCAGTTGTTTATGCCATCTGGACCAGGGGCAGCGAAGTTCTTAGTACCAACAAGAGCTTGTTGGACTTCTTCCGTGTTAATCGGTGGGCACACTTCTACTGGATCATTAATGTGTCTGCGACGCAGATCTTCGAAGTGTGCTATTACCGGAGTGCTGGGGTCGAATGGACTCGCTGTCTCGTAGATTTCCTTCCAGAAGGCTTCAACGGCTTCAATCGTCGGCGGATTTTCGACAAAACGCTGTGGCTCTTGGAACAGGCGAGAGGGATTTGTCTGAAACAGTTTGTTCTGCTCCATACTCCTTGCTCGCCTGACCAAAGTTTTCTTTGTTGCCATTAGCACTCGAACCCTGTCCAGACAGTGCTGCTTTATGGTCTGAAGCACCGTCAGATTTAGAGTGTGGTGTTGGCGTCTCAGTCCAGCTACTATGCGCCGGACTTTCGGTGTAAAAGCCCTACCATGTGACATAAAGTCCACCACACTCTGGATTCGAGAAGCATGTTGTCTCGCCGATTTAATTTTGGCCTCGATCTTTTGTACTCGCCGCTTGATCTTCTCGACCCCCTCTGACGCACTACGACGTTGTCGTGGGGCGAGTTGACCAGCGGCTTCGTACACAGCCCGATTGAGCTGCCAAATGTTGGCCTCTTCTGGAAGTTCGTCATCGATCACTGAATCCATTCTTGCCAGATCTGCTGGCTTTGAGTTAACTCTTATATTTAAGTTAACCCTCGTCCTCAAGTCGACATCGGCGTATTCCAAGAGATGTTCTTCGTCAGGCTGTAGCAGCCGCGGTGAATGTGCGGCTGGTGCAGTGCCCTAGCATAGCCCGTCCTGCGCAGGAAGAATACTTCATTTCTCAATACCTGTTGTGAGAAGGCGCGATACTCTGGGTGCATATCGCACCACAACTGGTGTAGTCGCGCCATGTATCCTCTGCGCGCAGGTTCGCTACTCTCATAGCAGTCCAGCAGGTCATCTCTTAGTTCCTCCGTCCACCTAAAGCGTCCATGTCCCGCCAAGTCGTCATCAATGAGACGGTCCGGTAAGGCCCCTCCCATCTGTCTCTGACCTCTATCCGGTTGGGGTCGATTGTTAGGGGCCTGTCCTCTGTTGTCGAAAACCACAGAGTGAAAAATCCCCTGGATGGTTAGTCCAGAGGACCCCCAGCCGACATTCGCCAGAGAAAGTTACCCCTCCTTACCCAGGATGCACCACGTGGAGGTTGCCGGCCAGTTTGCACCTCCTATATATATATATATATATATGTTGTTTCTTAGGTTTTCACGGGTGTTAAATGAAGTGTTGGTGTGCTTCCGGGTGTTTTCCCGTGTAGTTGGTAGGCTCCTGTGGGAGCCACGCTTGTCTGAACGACGTTTCGGCGGAATCTCATCCTCAGTTTCTAGCTGGAAGCTGCCTATTGCTGCTGCTGCTGCCGGTGCTACTGCTGCTCCTCGTTGCAGATGGCAGATGAGATTCCGCCGAAACGTCGTTCAGACAAGCGTGGCTCCCACAGAAGCCTGCCATATATATATATATATATATATATATATATATATATATATATATATATATATATATATATATATATATATATATATATATATATATATATATATATATATATATATATATATATATATATATATATATAGGTATAAATCTTTCGGCTGGTGTTTGTTTCAATCAAAACCAAGCGTTTTGTGATAAAATGTGATTTTTATCCTTAACGCGGCCAGACTAGCAATTCGTTGCAGTTTGGTTTATTATCCTTATGAAAATAAGGATTCATATAGGTGATAGACAGAAATATTTTGTTTTAATATATTCTGCCCTCTAGAAGCATGCTCTTGAACTATTACATGCACCCCATGTCGGGATATTGTTTTGATTGAGACAGATATTGACCGCTAGATGGAGCTTCCCCCATTTCGTCGTTTTGCAACGGCGAAATGTTCACTTGGGAAAAACAAACTCTCGTGTCAGTCGTCTCGGGAAGCCTTGCACTGACGAGCGCCACCAGCGCGAAACTGCAGTCTGCAAGTGGCCCGAGATGACTGGTGCGAGAGTTGCCTTTAATTAGGTATAAATCTTTCGGCTGGTGTTTGTTTCAATCAAAACCAAGCGTTTTGTGATAAAATGTGATTTTTATCCTTAACGCGGCCAGATTAGCAATTCGTTGCAGTTTGGTTTATTATCCTTATGAAAATAAGGATTCATAGAGGTGATAGACAGAAATATTTTGTTTTAATATATTCTGCCCTCTAGAAGCATGCTCTTGAAATATATATATATATATATATATATATATATATATATATATATATATATATATATATATATATATATATATATATATATTGCTGTGTATCCACACTGTGGAACACTACCCAAGTATCGTGTTTGAGATCATAAATAAAATTCACAAATTTGTATGTATTTTAGGAAATAATCATAACAGTTTTACTTTAACGGAAGGCATCTTATTTTGGGCAAAAAAGGCAAATATTATGATTTTATTTCATTTTTGACCCAATTCTACAAGTTACGGAACCCATGATAAAAGGGGTGTTTTCTACAACAAGGGAAATATTACTACTAAATATTAATTTACGTAGTTATACAGAGCAGTGCAGTGGCTGCCGTTGAAATTTAGTTTAGCTATATTGCATTATTGAATCATGTGGAACCCAAGCCATACTTTGCAGCGTGACTATCGACGCCAAATGAAGAAATACTTGGTTTTTGATAAATAAAATTTCAAAGTGTAACTTATTGAGACTAAAAATATAAAAAAATACTTTCTTAGATATTTTACCACATGTTACACACACAAATTCTTTATAGGATTTTGCAAACAGTAAAAAAAAATAACGATCTATAACTAAAAGAAAAACTATATGTAAAAATATTAATGAAATCTTTGCATTCTTTTAATAATCTGAATTCTGGTTATGGTAGCAAATTAAAATCCTAAAATGAATTTGTCTAATTTCTTATTTGACAATTCTCATTCTAACACTAGCATCTACACAGTCCCCTACGGCCATGCAGATTAAACTAGTATTTACATAACACCCTACTATCATGAAGATTCAGTTACAAACGATGTTAGCAGCTTGTCACTCTATTGTATCTATCAATGCGAGGGAAACTGTTAGCATTTTAAGCCAAAATAAAATTTTTGCTACTTATTTTTAAATTTAAATACCAGAGTAGTTCCAAGCAACATTGTTAACATAAAGCTTACAAGTGTAAAAATACTATATCGGAGTGAAATGCTAATGGTTTCCTATGCAATAGTGAATGGAGGACATAGTAGCGTACCAAGTTGCTAACATTGTTTGAAAGCAACTTGCAGTCTGGCTATTTAGATAAAGTTCTGCCCTAAAAGCCTACAATGATATCCTAAGGATAGCATAAAACAGATCCTCTAAGAGTCCCAGGTTAATCCTACGGATATATAAAAATACGTTTGTGGGATATCCTGAGGATTTGGAAAATAGGGTAAATTCTGGATCCCAGGGATGTTCCTGGGCGTATATTAGGATAACTTCAGAATATTGTTAATCCTAGGATGGCCGTAGGATGACTTTGTGCTGTCTGGGTGTTCTCCACTGTCTTTAATACTGAAAACAGAAAAGTTTCAAAATGAAATATGTCTGTACTGCCCATGTGCATGTTTAATTATATAGCTACTTTATGGAAATTTTTATAAATTTATGCTGAGAGCTTTAGTGTTAAAATGTGAAATTAAGAAAAAATTGCAGATACAAATGTAAGCTTCCTATATAAATGACTCGAAAACTACAAATTTTAGATCTTATCTTATAAACTTTTTGATTCAAATTCAATAATTTATAGGGAGTTTGATATAAAACTAGAATAAACATTATACTATTAGCTAATTTATTGAACTTTTTATATAATTGTTGCACATACTATGGGACACTCTTCGCAGTTTGCATTTTTTTAAATTTAAATAATGAATAACTTCCTTATTTGCTGATCGAATTTGTTCAACCTAGGGGTTTTCCTCTAGCTAACATTAATTTACTATCCAAATTTCAATATAATCGGAGTTAAGTTATTGTGCTTACTACAAATCGTGATGGACGGACGAAAATTTGGAGAGTTGTTTAAATTCGATAAACAAACCAGTTATATGAAATTTTTTTCTCCACGCGCGATATTAACGGTTCTAGAAATTTAAGGATTAAATACAATATACTCTTGTATTGTAGTCAAAACTTAGGGCTGAAAATCCTAAATTGTGTCGAAACACTGTAAATCTACACAAAATGAATATTGAATGAAAGACTATTATCAGTATTTGCATTGCAGGGTGATTATTTTAGAAATAGTAAGTCCATATATTACAAAACACTGAATGACATTTTAAGTTTTCAGATATTTTCAAATATCATTGCAGAAAGGTGTTTTGTAAATGATATTTCACATCATGCAGAAAGAAAGGACTAATAGTATGATGTTAAATGTTTGTTGGCGTATCAATTCTTGTTTTAGTTTATTATATCAATATTTTGTCAGTATGAAAAACTGCAGTATGTTTTTAACTACTTGCATTTTGTGTTTATCATTGCTATTCATCTAAATGTATGAATTAGTATTTATTTGAGATTGGAATTGTTAATTGTAGTTATAAGTAGATTTTAAAAAGGTATTTGTAATATGTCAATATATTTCGAGTAATTACAATTATTCACTTAATCCTGAAAAATAGAATAAGAAATTCATCAGGAAAATTAAAGAATTAAAAACAGTATTCAATTAAGGTAAAGAACAAACAAAACTGAATAGTTTAAATTTTAAATTAAAATTAAATTTTAAAATATTAGATCAAAATAGAAAAAAACAATTGAAATATTGGAAATTAACCCATTGAAACGACTAAAAATAACAAATCAGTTGATCAGACAAGTGAGTATACTTTGAAAGTATTACGAAGTAGATTATCCGGAAAGCAGATTTAGAAGAGGGAAGTATTTGTTAACCCAGTTAGCAAATTTATATGGTGAAGGAACTCAAACGTCAATCAAGTGATAGAAATATTTCAAGGAAATCTTGAAAACAAATTGGAGGTTATAAACAAACGTCAATTCAGTAAAGAAGAAGAAGAAGAAGCCTTGAGAGGTTTAAAAAGTCAGTCAAGTGACATAATATTTCAAGGATTATAATAACCAGTTAGAGGTTATAATTTAACATTACTCGAGTCGAAAGAAAGACAAGGTAAAGCTTTACAATATCAGAAATCCATGGTACATATTTGTTTTAAATAAAGGCCATATTTATCATTTTAGTTAAGTTAGATTTTGTTATTTAAATTTGTTAATTACATTCCAAGTTCAAATTTGTTAATAAATTAATACTTTGTTCGTTCAATACTGAGTTTGATTTATTTAGATTGTTATCTTGATCGATGAGCATTTATTGAACCGACTTCGTTGGACCTTGAGTAAGAGTCATTCTATAGATTGTAGATAGTCATGCTAATGGTGTTCTATAGTCTATAATATTAACAGCTTTTAAGAAACTGCAATATATATATATATATATATATATATATATATATATATATATATATATATATATATATACGCTGTCATATAATCCTGAACCAGTCAAATGGAAAATGGAACTGACCCATATATGTGGTTCAGAATTTCAAACCCATGTAAATGAATTCCTAGTGCCTAAACAATCGGTGTTGTACGAATGTTTTTGCAGCCACAGCCATATATTGTTGTTTCATGAATTATTATTATGGGATATCATATTTCATTTTCATTTATTTAGATGTATGATAATCCAAAATTTTAAATTTGTTTTCTGTCGCATTTGATATAGCAGTCAGTTAGCAGTCCTCGAAATGAAATGCCTTTGTGTTAGTTTTATATAAGTACAATTAATTTAAGCAGTACAAATTATACGAACATTACATAAACACGCATTTGATTACTATATTTTCTGCAAATACAAAACTACAATACAAGAGTATATTGTATTTAATCCGTAAATTTCTAGAACCGTTAATATCGCGCGTGGAGAAAAAAATTTCATATAACTGGTTTGTTTATCGAATTTAAACAACTCTCCAAATTTTCGTCCGTCCATCACGATTTGTAGTAAGCACAATAACTTAACTCCGATTATATTGAAATTTGGATAGTAAATTAATGTTAGCTAGAGGAAAACCCCTAGGTTGAACAAATTCGATCAGCAAATAAGGAAGTTATTCATTATTTAAATTTAAAAAAATGCAAACTGCGAAGAGTGTCCCATAGTATGTGCAACAATTATATAAAAAGTTCAATAAATTAGCTAATAGTATAATGTTTATTCTAGTTTTATATCAAACTCCCTATAAATTATTGAATTTGAATCAAAAGGTTTATAAGATAAGATCTAAAATTTGTAGTTTTCGAGTCATTTATATAGGAAGCTTACATTTGTATCTGCAATTTTTTCTTAATTTCACATTTTAACACTAAAGCTCTCAGCATAAATTTATAAAAATTTCCATAAAGTAGCTATATAATTAAACATGCACATGGGCAGTACAGACATATTTCATTTTGAAACTTTTCTGTTTTCAGTATTAAAGACAGTGGAGAACACCCAGACAGCACAAAGTCATCCTACGGCCATCCTAGGATTAACAATATTCTGAAGTTATCCTAATATACGCCCAGGAACATCCCTGGGATCCAGAATTTACCCTATTTTCCAAATCCTCAGGATATCCCACAAACGTATTTTTATATATCCGTAGGATTAACCTGGGACTCTTAGAGGATCTGTTTTATGCTATCCTTAGGATATCATTGTAGGCTTTTAGGGCAGAACTTTATCTAAATAGCCAGACTGCAAGTTGCTTTCAAACAATGTTAGCAACTTGGTACGCTACTATGTCCTCCATTCACTATTGCATAGGAAACCATTAGCATTTCACTCCGATATAGTATTTTTACACTTGTAAGCTTTATGTTAACAATGTTGCTTGGAACTACTCTGGTATTTAAATTTAAAAATAAGTAGCAAAAATATTATTTTGGCTTAAAATGCTAACAGTTTCCCTCGCATTGATAGATACAATAGAGTGACAAGCTGCTAACATCGTTTGTAACTGAATCTTCATGATAGTAGGGTGTTATGTAAATACTAGTTTAATCTGCATGGCCGTAGGGGACTGTGTAGATGCTAGTGTTAGAATGAGAATTGTCAAATAAGAAATTAGACAAATTCATTTTAGGATTTTAATTTGCTACCATAACCAGAATTCAGATTATTAAAAGAATGCAAAGATTTCATTAATATTTTTACATATAGTTTTTCTTTTAGTTATAGATCGTTATTTTTTTTTACTGTTTGCAAAATCCTATAAAGAATTTGTTTAAATACATGTAACATGTGGTAAAATATCTAAGAAAGTATTTTTTTATATTTTTAGTCTCAATAAGTTACACTTTGAAATTTTATTTATCAAAAACCAAGTATTTCTTCATTTGGCGTCGATAGTCACGCTGCAAAGTATGGCTTGGGTTCCACATGATTCAATAATGCAATATAGCTAAACTAAATTTCAACGGCAGCCACTGCACTGCTCTGTATAACTACGTAAATTAATATTTAGTAGTAATATTTCCCTTGTTGTAGAAAACACCCCTTTTATCATGGGTTCCGTAACTTGTAGAATTGGGTCAAAAATGAAATAAAATCATAATATTTGCCTTTTTTGCCCAAAATAAAATGCCTTCCGTTGAAGGCTTGAGGGTTAAATAGGGGTAAATATAGGAAAATAAGTAAAACAAGATTGTAAGAGTTTAAAAATACAGAAACTTGGGATTTGGTGTATATCCTTGAGGCCAAGGCCTCCGATTTTTTGGCAATATTTCCCATCCCCCCAACACCCCCACTTCATTATTAAGAGGTTTGATAAAATAAAATTGAGATATTCACTTGAAATTTGGTAAGCGTATTTATTATAATGACACCTGGAACTAAATTATATTTTGAGATGATTCCGTTGAAGAGTTAGGGAGTAAATTGGGTTAAGTAGACGAAAATAAGTAAAGCAAGCTGGCAAGAGTATACAGAAACTAGAAGCCAATGTCTTAGACTGTCATTTTTTAACCCCTTCACCACCCCCACTCCATTATCAAAAGTGTTGATAAAATAGAATTGAGATTTTCCCTTAAAATTTGACACATGTATGTCTTATAACGACATCAGTAATTAGATTATATTTTGAGATGATTCCGTTGAAGGCTTTGGGGTTAAATAGGGGAAAATAAGTAAAGCAAGCTGGATAAGAGTACAGAGACTTGGGATATGACCTATATAGTAGAACCTTCACCACCCCCACTCCACTATTAAAAATGGCTGATGAAATTAAATTGAGATATTTTCTTGAAATTTGGTGCAAGTGTGTATTATACCGACATCTGGAACTGTATTATATGCTGAGACGATTCCGCTGAAAGGATTGGGGGGGGGGGGGTGTTAAGTAGAGGTAAGCAGGTGAAAATGAGTAAAACAAGCTGGTAAGAGTACAGAAACTTGAGATTTGGTGTATATACTATAAGCCAAGGCCTCAGATTTATTTATAATATTTTTCAACCCTCCCCGCCACCTCTACTCCATTAATAAAGTGGTTGATAAAATTAAATTGAGATGTTCACTTGAAATTTGGCACACATATGTATTGTAACGACGTCTGATTGAAATAATTTCGTTGAAGGGGTGGAGGCGGGTGTAATTGGTGGAAATAAGTGGAGCAAGCTAATAAGGATTTAGAAACTTAATTTTTGATGTATATGCTAAAAACCAACGCCTCAATTATATTATTAAATCTGCCCCAAATATTATTGAAATTCTATGACAAATTATTTCCGCATACTAGAGTGCAAATATAGTCAAGATCTTTTCCTTTCATGAGACTTAGATGAAAAACCTGGATGAATTATTATTAAAATTCTATGACCAATTATTTCCACATACTAGAGTGAAAATATAGTCAACATGTTTTCGTTTAAAGAGACTTGGATGGAAAATCTGAATGTGGAATTAGTGGTTCCTTAGGAAGCGGTTTTTCTTATTAAAATTCTATGATGAATTATTTCCAGATATTGGAGTGCAAATATAGTCAAGATGTTTTCTTTGAAAGATACTTGATTGGAAAACCTTTTGGAAACAGTGATGCCTTAGGCAGCGGTTTTTTACAACAATCTATTTAAAATATCACTGTTTAAACAAACTAACCTTTAAATAATTTTATTCAATTTTAAAACGTCAATCTTAGATTAACATTTGAGGGAGATGGACCTTATTGACTTTATTGGATGTTTTTATTATAAAGAAAAGGGAACGTCAACTTAGCCATATTTTAACGATTCTTCAAAAAACTGGTTTCTGGATGACTCTTCAATAAAATGAATAGCTGAGAAAATACACATTTTGTGAGAAAAGTTTGCTAAGGTTAAATTAAAGCTAAGAAAGTTACCTAAATTCTTGTATTTTAATTTTCTTTTATATTAAGAAATGTAAGTTAAAAGGTATGTGTGTATTAGGGTGGAACAAAAAATTATTTATTGTTAAATTGTTTTGACATAGGTGTCAAAATGTGCATTTGGATAAATAAAAATCGTTCCTAAAAGCTTATCGACCTATATTAGCATCTTCAGATTCCTCACGGGACCAATAGTATAGACATTAGGGTGATTTTATAGGTTTTTATTACCTGCCCTGGTTTATTTAAAAAATATATTCCTGGTACACACAGTATTTAAAATAATTATTAAAGTATGATAAAAAGCCCCTCCAAGTCAATTTGATTTATTCTAATATTTTCCGGTTCCTCATTGTCTTTGAAAATCGTGCCGCTTATGGGAATTGCGCGACAAATAACGCTCTCGAATACAATCACAATCCAAGCGACAGGTGTTTATGACTGGGGTGGGAAGGTAACAAGTTCAAGCCTACTTTCATTTGTTTGAATACTTCTACTAAGTATTGTTTTTAGTTGAGTGTTTTCTGTGGGTTTTTACGTGATTCGTGGTTGTACGCCGATTGTTCGTTGAGTGTTACTTTCATTATTTATTTGTTTGGAATGGTCTAAAATATAAATATGCTGGGAGAGATATATGTGTTCATGAAATACTCAAAAATATTGTACCGAAAATTTAAGGAATTTGGCAAAGTCCATCAATTCCTACCGTTTTTTACTTCTGGGATAAACTAAAAAAAAGTCATGGACATTATAAGGAAAGTCAGAAGAATTTAGAATCTAGAAAAAGTACTGTGACTCTGGAAACCAAGAAAATGAAAATGACAGAAGAAAAGAAAGCAATGCCAGCATCCATAGCATTGAAAAACATGGAGAAGCTTCACCATTATTAAAGATCCACCACCTGTCATCTGTTCAGCTTTACTAGCAGTATGAAATTAATGATGAAAAGGAAGATGATATCTAACATGTCTTCACGGCACAAACTGTTAAGGCAACAGCTACACGAGAATTTAGTATACCTAAAATACATTTTGAGGCCAAACATTACTGGGAATTAAGTTCTTAGAATGACGTAAGTGTTTCTGAGCCGCCAATGACTGCTAATATGGAAATGTGTGTTATCAAAGCGTTAGACGTAAGTTTTTTTATTTTTCATAGCCTTTGCAATACCGAAGCTGTTGAACGATTCGTGCGTCTTGCAAATGAGGCATCACCAGCTGTAGCCAAGAAAACCAAACTGGCTTCATTCAAGCCTGTATAAAATCAAGACAAATATTGCCATCATATGAAACGAAATTAGATTACTTTAAAAATGGATAATAACTGAAATATTAAACATGTTCTGTTTTTGTTTGTTTTTCCATGTCTATTTGTGTGTTTTTTTAAATAAAACGTCTGATTTTACATGGTGTTCGCCCTTCTATAGTTATTGAATGTAGAGAAAAAAAATACGATTCGATCAATACGTTATGTTTTGAAAGAAATAGCTTAGAAAAGCATATTTTGACATCCGTGAGGAAACTGAAGTGTAGATAATGGCATTTAAACATGTTGCACAGTAATCTATGGTACATTAAGGCACCTTTTGGTGACTATGACATTACCAATATCCAAAGAATGGAAAAATAACTAAGAAAAAATAGATGGTCTAAAGAGAGCTTTTTTTCTAATATTTTGAACCCATTGAGGAATCTGAAAATAACAAATTACCGTTTTAAACTTTTTGTACAGTTATTAATAACCACCAAATGCACCTTTTGATAACTATGTGGTAAGAATTCTCGAAAAAAATTTGAAAATCTCGTTTTTCGTTCCACCCTAGTGTGTATGCCTCAGTATTAAGACACAATAACGTAATAGTGGCAATCTAAAAATGAGTTACTGCATTATGGTAAAACACTGGGCCACAGACTACTAATAAAATGGTTTTATTTCTTTATATCTGCTTAAGAAACTGAATTTGCAATATAGTAATACATCGTAGATAATTAGAAGTACCATCGAATACAAAAAAATGCACAAAAAGTAACATAAAAAGCAAAAGTTGTAGTCAATATAGTCCAGATATCAAAGCTTTTAATCTGAAAATTTGGGGTATGATATTTTCAAAGTATTACTGTTTGAAAAATAAATATGTTTACATCTACATATGGGGCGGTCGCTTCATTGGAACAGTTGAATTTGAATTAAAAAAATTCCGTTTTTTTAAATATCTCGGGAAATTTTCATCGGTCAAAAGAAAGTTAAATTCTTTTTTAAAGAAGAGGACAATTAAAAAAACAGTAATATTGTTTTTATCGTGGGATTAATAGTTCTCATGCAAAATGAAGTAAACTTTACTAATTTCCTGTTGCATGGAAGGAAAGCTAAAAAATCATAAGAAAACCCAATAGGCGCAACATCACAAAGAGCGTCACATGTCCGTAATGCACTATTGTGATTTTTATCAATTATTTCAAAAACTAAAAAAATTAAAGCAAATCTAGAAGCTCCATTAATATGTCCAAGAAAGTATTTAAAGCTTTCTCCATTTAAACGACTTTCTACCTAATATAATAACGGAGTTAGCAATGCATGCAGTCTCAGTTTGGGTATATTTCTTGTACTTAATAATTACTTTGACAGTTTTGACTCCTCGCAAATACAAAGCGAAGTACCGAAGAAAAAATTTTCATATAACTGAATAACTTTCAAAACGTCCGTCCGTATAAGCACGATAACTTAAGATTGAAAAACCCGATTGTATTGAAATTTGAACAATAAATTAGTGATAGCTAGAGGAATAACTCTTATTTTTCAACAATATTCCTACCTCACCGTGGAGAGTTGTTAAAAATAGAAAGAAGAGAAAAAAATTAAATCGCGAACAGTATCCTATAGAATGTTCAACAATTACATAAAATGTATAGTAAATCGGTGAAGAGTATAATGGTTAGCTTGTTGTTTGTTGTTATTACTGAATAGGTAAATATTGTTACTGTTGTTATAATTGATATAATTTAATTTTTTGCTTCCCATCCCGGTACTCTAATTAAATTGTACCCTTTCAGCCGCATTAAAATACGTGACTATTTTTTGCAACATTTATTTGTCCAATTTTTACCAAAAAATTTAAATTAAAGATGGTTACAAAAGTTTAAGAAATTATAGCATTTTTTAAACAAACAGTACTTTGGGAGGTGTTTAACTAGAAGTACGATATTTCTCTTGCAGTAAGAGAAAATTATCTTCGTCAATTTTTACCGCAGTGAAGTCAACAATAAATCAAAGTAAAAATACGTTCATTAGGAACAGAAAGTTTTGTTTACGTATTTTGTAAAAATTAATATTTGCAAATATGCCCACAAATACGAATTTCCACCCCCACAGCGACAGGTAGATGATTCACTTAACTAATTTTTATCGTAAAATATATGGTATTATCGATACAAGTGCAGTTTTAGTCAGTCATATTAATATGTTTTCATACCAATTTGATTTAACTTTATTTCTTGTATTATAACTTACAAGTGGTGTGCTTATATTAGTTAATTTGTCAAATTTATTCACATGCGATTTTCTCCGAAACTGGCAACTTTAGAAAAAAAGCTTTTGTACAAATATATATATATATATATATATATATATATATATATATATATATATATATATATATATATATATATATATATATATATATATATATATATATATATATATATATTGCAATGACAAACCTTTTTACAGAGTTGTACACAGTGTACAAGTAGATACGATTGTGTATGAATGACTTAAACATCAAATTTTAAACTTTAAAAAGTTAGATGTGAGCATGGGTACATAGTAACTAAACATGGACGATGAAAATTTTAGCACTCAAATAACATGATTCCAAATAAAAGACAATTTTAATTTAACATTGATCAGTACATTGACAATGTAATTGTAATTAATTTTGATAAAAATATAATTTAAGAAAACCTCCATGTGCATGAACTTATAAAATGGCTAGGTCCAAAACAAGAAGATGTATTGCATATCGTGGTGCATAATTACTCAATACAGACAGAGAAAAGGTGTTTTAGATTTAGTTTTTTGTTATATTGAAGGAGTACAATCCTGCTGTTGTTGTATTTTATTATTTATTATAAGCAATTTGTATTTGTTGAATTTATTGACTTTGTTGCGGATCCTTGTCGGTGAACCAACAAAGAAAAACAAAAAAATTTGTTTTTGGTGGTAAAATGGTTTTTTTACATATTGAAAGAAGAGTAGAAGTCTCTACTTAATTTGGTATGTGATTTACTTGTGTTAATATTGTATTAAGATAAGAATTTGTAAAAACTTATGGTAATTGGAAAATATTTTAAAGTCAAAGAAGCCCTATGTATGGGATAAAAAAAATATCGAGAATAAATTTTTGAAAGATGATGACAGGAGCAGTTTTTGATAATTAATGGAGGAGAAAAGTCAAAATTTTGAAAGGAAGTATTTGATTTTTAAGAAGCGTGAGATATAATTGAAAAATGTTCGCAATAGACAAAATCAGCATCTGATGTGCTTAGTACTGATCCTCCTTTGGTTAGTTTCTGTGAAGATATTATTAGTGGATCCGATGATACCAGTAGATGATTGAAAATCTCTTGCGTAGTTTGTTGACGAGAAGAATTTTTTGAATGGCCTTTCCCATATTTTCGAAACCAACAAGACCTCCGCTCCGAATGTAACTACGTACAGAAAAAAAATCCTAGGTAAACCTATTTAAATTAAATTAAAAGGCCATATATTTTCCAATTTAAAAATTGATTTAGTTTTTAAGTTTTGTTGTATGTTTATGTTTAAAATTTTTATTTAAAAAGAAAAGAATCCATACCAGATTTACCTTATAAAATAAAATTTAAATATTCTTTTAAAAGGGTTTTTGTTTGGAATCTGTGCTTGAAAGGTAAGGTAGCAAATGTTCAACAAAAAGACCATAGAACCGACTTTTTGACCCTGTGGAGTCTTCCTGTTTTTTAGAGGCTCATGCTCAAGCAAACTAAATCTTGTACTGTTATTTTCCTCACATTCAAATTCGGTAATTTCTTATCATATGGCGCCCAACAAAATTAATTAATCAGACAGAACCATAGAGAGGAATAACAATACAAAATTGTCGCAGCCAACGTGGGACAGTTTGCGTTATAGTGCCAATTATAGTTTATAATTGATGTCCATAAAGTGGGACACCATTGCATTTTAGACAAAAATAATATAAAATTGGTACCATAACGTATGGTATTGTGACATTTGTAACGTCAGGGAAATTTCACAGCACGATTTCGACAGCATAATTGTATATCTTGTACACTGTGTTGATTTCAAATATTTCTATGCACATATTGACAGCCATAGGTCAGGTAAGTTTATTTAATTCATGAATCTACGATCTGGTAAGAAAATGGCATCAGAACAAACAACGTCTAGCACATCTACAGAACAACAAAGTGGGGACAGCACTCAGAATGAGAACAATATGCTCCAAAAACTCATGGAGATGGTATCTGGAATCAACGCAAAAATGGATAGTAATAATAAACAGATCGAAGAAAAAATGGATAGTAATAATAAACAGATCGAAGAAAAAATGGATAGTAATAACAAACAAATGGAAGGAAATTTGGAAAATATCAACGTACAAATGAATAATCTAAATACGCATAACGTACAATTAGAGGAAAATATGCTAAATTTGGAACAAAACATAAGCAAAAAAATTGACGAAAAAATGAAGAAAATACAAGATAGTAATCAAGAACTGCAAGATAAGATGGATTATTTAGAAAAGAAATGGGAGAATATCAGAGAATTAACCAACGAAGAGATTACAACAAAAGTACAAGAAGTAACACAAAATATAAGAACCGAAATTAGACTAGAAATAGAGAACGTGGTAGATGGAGGAATAATAGAAATGGGAAATACGCTTAAGAAACAAGGAGAAACTTATAACGTGCAGTTAAAAGAACAGGATAGGAGGATTGCGGAGAACACGAGGTTGTTGAAGGACAGTACGAGAGTGATTCCCCAAATACAGACATACGCATGTGGTAAAACACAATTTTATTTTTATGGTGATAATAGGACGCATCCAAAAGCATTTATGACACGATTGAGACAGCATATGGCTACGTTACATCCCAATGCAGACTTGAAGATGAACATACAGAATATGATAAAAGGCGAAGCGGACTATTGGCTACAAGTAGTGATTGACAAATTCGAGACGATAGACGAATTTGTGGCTTTATTACTTAAGCAGTTCTGGAGTGAGTATTTACAACAAAAAATTAGACAAAACCTTTTTAATGGTAAGTATAATGAAAATGGTGGAATTAGCAGAGAGCAATATATCATGAGGAAAATATACAATGTTAGGCATTTAGAACCTAAGTTTTCAGAGGGGGAAAGAGTACGTTTCTTACCACGACACTTTACTAGTGACATTCAAAACGTGATTATCACGCAAAGAATATGTACTCTTGATGATCTTATTGACTATTTAAGGGAAATTGATGACCTCAGGCAAAATTTTAATTATAACAAGAGTAAATCAAATTATAATAACCGGTATAGCAATGGGGGAAACCAATCTAGAAATTACTATAATGATACTAATCAAAACCAAAATAGATTCAATAATCAAAATTATGGGAATCGAAACAATGGAAATAATACAGGTAATCAAAGGCAGTATTATAATAGAGATTACCAGGGGAATAATAATAAAGAATATCATAATCAATCTAATGAGAACCAAGAACGTAACAAATATAGAGGGGAGAGAATTATAGAAATCAAAATAACTATAGATCAGGGGAAAATAGTTTAAATCAAAATAGTACGGAGAAGAAACAAGTTACATGGGGGGATAGGAGATATTCCTATGATAATGGAAAGGCAGACGATCGAACGTATGCTCATGTAACTAATACTAATATCAATCGGGAAAAACAGGTAAATGATAATGCACAAACAAATTATGATAAAATAGAAACGACTGCCCAGATAAATACTAGGACGGGAGGTCAGGATTTTTAATAAAAAAGGTTTTAACAATAGATACCAAATACGAACACATGCGGGAATTTATAGGATATGAAAATGGTAACGAATCGCAAAACATTAAAGTAAATAAACTTCCTTTCGTAAAAATAAAAATTAATAACGTTAAATTATACGGTTTAATTGACACCGGTTCTGAGATAAGTTTACTAGATCAAAAAATTTATAACACGCATTTCAATAACAATAATAATAGATGTATTCGGGTGTCTAACATCAGGTTAATAAATGCCAATGGCAAAAAGTTTGCCGAAGCCAATAAAGTACTCAATACTACCTTTGAAATTGAGAGTCAAATATTTAAGGGAGATTTCGTCATAGTGGCAAATATGAATTATACCATTATACTCGGAGAAGACTTACTTAGTGAGATCAGGGCGAAAATTAATCTAGCAGATAGAATTTTAATATTGGAAGGTCAAAATGTACCTGTATTTAATATTGATAATATAAATGGCATGGTAGCCGAAAATAAAAATGATATAATTGACGAGGAAGTCAAAAGTATAAATGATAAGTGTGATAAACACACAATGGAACACTCCACATATGTTATGAATATAAATTTTCGAAAACCTGATGAAGTTATAATAAGTTGCCCGAATAAGTATGATAGATTAGTTCAGAATCTGTTACAAAAAAATATCTCATTAATAAACTTTGAACCAAGAGTTGCAAAAGGGTACATGCATAAGCTAGAGGTAGACGAGAATAAGCCATTTAAATGCAAAACTTACCCTATACCATATAAGTATAAGGAACAGGTGCAAAAGGAATTAAATAACATGATCGACGCGAATATAATAGAATCTGCCAAAACGAATTATATAAATCCTACAGTGGTTGTCAAAAAGAAGATAACATTTAACCTAGGGGATAAAGGAATAGTAAAAAGATTAAGAGTATCTGATTACAAAAATATGTATGTGCAAAACTACAAAAACCTTATGAAGGTCCTTATGTAATAAAAAAAAGTGCTAAATGATAATACTTATGAAGTTAAAGATAGTTATAGTAATTTAATAAGAGGGAAGTTTCATGTTGAGATGTTATATCCCTACGAAGCACAGACAGAATTTGAATAAATGAAATGATATGATTGTGGTTTGTCACAGCGATATGTGAGCTAATAAAAAATATTCATACTTAAAATTTTATATTACCCTGAGGAGGAACTGCAATGACAAACCTTTTTACAGAGTTGTACACAGTGTACAAGTAGATACGATTGTGTATGAATGACTTAAACATCAAATTTTAAACTTTAAAAAGTTAGATGTGAGCATGGGTACATAGTAACTAAACATGGACGATGAAAATTTTAGCACTCAAATAACATGATTCCAAATAAAAGACAATTTTAATTTAACATTGATCAGTACATTGACAATGTAATTGTAATTAATTTTGATAAAAATATAATTTAAGAAAACCTCCATATGCATGAACTTATAAAATGGCTAGGTCCAAAACAAGAAGATGTAATGCATATCGTGGTGCATAATTACTCAATACAGACAGAGAAAAGGTGTTTTAGATTTAGTTTTTTGTTATATTGAAGGAGTACAATCCTGTTGTTGTTGTATTTTATTATTTATTATAAGCAATTTGTATTTGTTGAATTTATTGACTTTGTTGCGGATCCTTGTCGGTGAACCAACAAACAAAAAAATTTGTTTTTGGTGTTAAAATGGTTTTTTTACATATTGAAAAAAGAGTAGAAGTCTCTACTTAATCTGGTATGTGATTTACTTGTGTTAATATTGTATTAAGATAAGAATTTGTAAAAACTTATGGTAATTGGAAAATATTTTAAAGTCAAAGAAGCCCTATGTATGGGATAAAAAAAATATCGAGAATAAATTTTTGAAAGATGATGACATGAGCAGTTTTTGATAATTAATGGAGGAGAAAAGTCAAAATTTTGAAAGGAAGAATTTGATTTTTAAGAAGCGTGAGATATAATTGAAAAATATTCGCAATAGACAAAATCAGCATCTGATGTGCTTAGTACTGATCCTCCTTTGGTTAGTTTCTGTGAAAAAATTATTAGTGGATCCGATGATACCAGTAGATGATTGAAAATCTCTTGCGTCGTTTGTTGACGAGAAGAATTTTTTGAATGGCCTTTCCCATATTTTCGAAACCAACAAGACCTCCGCTCCGAATTTAACTACGTACAGAAAAAAAATCCTAGATAAACCTATTTAAATTAAATTAAAAGGCCATATATTTTCCAATTTAAAAATTGATTTAGTTTTTAAGTTTTGTTGTATGTTTATGTTTAAAATTTTTATTTAAAAAGAAAAGAATCCATACCAGATTTACCTTATAAAATAAAATTTAAATATTCTTTTAAAAGGGTTTTTGTTTGGAATCTGTGCTGGAAAGGTAAGGTAGCAAATGTTCAACAAAAAGACCATAGAACCGACTTTTTGACCCTGTGGAGTCTTCCTGTTTTTTAGAGGCTCATGCTCAAGCAAACTAAATCATGTACTGTTATTTTCCTCACATTCAAATTCGGTAATTTCTTATTATACAAAAACAAAATTAATTAATCAGACAGAACCATAGAGAGGAATAACAATACAATATATATATATATATATATATATATATATATATATATATATATATATATATATATATATATATATATATATATATATATATATATATATATATATATATATATATATATATATATATATATATATATATTATTCAAGAGCATTCAAGGGCAGAATATATTAAAACAAAATATTTCTGTCTATCACCTCTATGAATCCTTATTTTCATAAGGATAGTAAACCAAACTGCAACGAATTGCTAGTCTGGCCGCGTTAAGGATAAAAATCACATTTTATCACAAAACGCTTGGTTTTGATTGAAACAAACACCAGCCGAAAGATTTATACCTAATTAAAGGCAACTCTCGCACCAGTCATCTCGGGCCACTTGCAGACTGCAGTTTCGCGCTGGTGGCGCTCGTCAGTGCAAGGCTTCCCGAGACGACTGACACGAGAGTTTATTTTCCCAAGTGAACATTTCGCCGTTGCAAAACGACGAAATGGAGGAAGCTCCATCTAGCGGTCAATATCTGTCTCAATCAAAACAATATCCCGACATGGGGTGCATGTAATATAATAGTTCAAGAGCATGCTTCTAGAGGGCAGAATATATTAAAACAAAATATTTCTGTCTATCACCTCTATGAATCCTTATTTTCATAAGGATAGTAAACCAAACTGCAACGAATTGCTAGTCTGGCCGCGTTAAGGATAAAAATCACATTTTATCACAAAACGCTTGGTTTTGATTGAAACAAACACCAGCCGAAAGATTTATACCTAATTAAAGGCAACTCTCGCACCAGTCATCTCGGGCCACTTGCAGACTGCAGTTTCGCGCTGGTGGCGCTCGTCAGTGCAAGGCAATTCGTTGCAGTTTGGTTTACTATCCTTATGAAAATAAGGATTCATAGAGGTGATAGACAGAAATATTTTGTTTTAATATATTCTGCCCTCTAGAAGCATGCTCTTGAACTATTATATTACATGCACCCCATGTCGGGATATTGTTTTGATTGAGACAGATATTGACCGCTAGATGGAGCTTCCCCCATTTCGTCGTTTTGCAACGGCGAAATGTTCACTTGGGAAAATAAACTCTCGTGTCAGTCGTCTCGGGAAGCCTTGCACTGACGAGCGCCACCAGCGCGAAACTGCAGTCTGCAAGTGGCCCGAGATGACTGGTGCGAGAGTTGCCTTTAATTAGGTATAAATCTTTCGGCTGGTGTTTGTTTCAATCAAAACCAAGCGTTTTGTGATAAAATGTGATTTTTATCCTTAACGCGGCCAGACTAGCAATTCGTTGCAGTTTGGTTTACTATCCTTATGAAAATAAGGATTCATAGAGGTGATAGACAGAAATATTTTGTTTTAATATATTCTGCCCTCTAGAAGCATGCTCTTGAACTATTACATGCACCCCATGTCGGGATATTGTTTTGATTGAGACAGATATCGACCGCTAGATGGAGCTTCCCCCATTTCGTCGTTTTGCAACGGCGAAATGTTCACTTGGGAAAATAAACTCTCGTGTCAGTCGTCTCGGGAAGCCTTGCACTGACGAGCGCCACCAGCGCGAAACTGCAGTCTGCAAGTGGCCCGAGATGACTGGTGCGAGAGTTGCCTTTAATTAGGTATAAATCTTTCGGCTGGTGTTTGTTTCAATCAAAACCAAGCGTTTTGTGATAAAATGTGATTTTTATCCTTAACGCGGCCAGACTAGCAATTCGTTGCAGTTTGGTTTACTATCCTTATGAAAATAAGGATTCATAGAGGTGATAGACAGAAATATTTTGTTTTAATATATATATATATATATATATATATATATATATATATATATATATATATATAGAACCCTAATTCCCAAGAAATATTTTCTATGGCCTGGGTGCATTACCGCAAGGCATTTGACACGACATCATACGAGCTATTAGTCCACTTGCTCTAATGCCTTGCGGTTCCACCACCATTAGTGAGATGTATGGAACAGCTGATGCCGCTCTAGAAGACTCGCCTCACCGTTACATGAGATGCTCAGCGGGTCTCAACGGAGCTGTTGACATTTCGGAGGGGAGTGTTTCAGGGTGACCCCCGGAGTCCCCTTCTGTTCTGCATCTCACTTCTGCCGTTGTCTGTTGTACTCCGCCAAATCCGTGGATACCAATGTAGCCCACCCAACAACCGGAGGCACAAGGTCACCCATCTGTTTTATATGGATGACCTAATACTGTATGCCTCCGGAGAGCGCGAATTAAAAATGCTCTGAGGGTGATTCAAGAGTATACGTAGGCAATTGGAATGGAGTTCGGGTTGGTCAAATGCGCAGTCGTCCACCTCAAGAGAGGATGATGCGGTGAGTTCACTGAAGATGGGCAGCTCGCAGATGGAAGCATCCTACGACATCTAGATGCCGAAGAGACCTATACATACCTGGATGTGCAGCAGCATCACCTGGATGTGCAACAACATCACATCCAGGATGTAAGACAGATTAAGGAGTCTCTCCGCGGCAAATACAGACACCGACTCCGACAGATTTGGTCTTCCGAACTATCCGGGAAGAACAAGGTGTCTGCAACAAACATGCTTGCCGTTCCGATTCTGCTTTACTCTTTTGGAGTAGTGCAGTGGAATATAGATGAGCTGCACCAAGTGGACAGAGAAACCCACAAGATGATGCACATTCACGGTAGCATTCATCCAAGATCGTCCGTTCCTCGCGTGTACCTTCCACGACAACGGGGAGGTCGAGGACCCTTGAGTTTGGAGTGCATGCGTGGCAGGGTATCACTGAGTATGGCATGTGACATCCTCACGAGCTCCGATCCACTCTTGCGCTTTGTGAGAGATCACGAAATCGCGGGAGTTGGCGCAGGATTGTTCAAGGCAGTGAAGCGGGCCGCAGATGAACTTGGGCTAGTATTCAACTTCAGACGAGGAGGTCAGCGAGGTGCTGACGCAGAGTCAGTAACTGAGCTTCGACCAAATCGTCTGACAGCCCAAATCAAAGCTGCCGAACAGAGAAATCTGTTCCGACAATACAATAACATAAAAGCACTGGATTTATCGACAAAACTGTCCTTCGAGTTCCTAAGGTCAGCTGGGCTGAAGTCAGAGACCGAGGGATTTATTGTGGCCTGCCAAGATGGTGTAATAAACACCCTAGTCTATTGAAGTCGCGTGATGGTTGTAGAGGTCCCTGACACTTCTGAGATATATATATATATATATATATATATTGCTGTGTATCCACACTGTGGAACACTACCTATGTTCGTGTTTGAAATCATAAATAAAATTCACAAATAGTATGTATTTTAGAAATTAATCATAACAGTTTTACTTTAACGGAACATACAGAAGCAGGAATATCTGTGGTTTATTTAATTGATTCAAGTTCACTTATTTTCAGCGAGTAGGATGCAGAGAATGAAACTTGATATTGAATTAGAACAAAATATTTAAATAAACATAAAATGAAGTTAATTTAGTTTAAAAAGGTTATTCTAAATAGTATATAATAAAACATGAACTTATAGAGAATCACAATCTCATTTAAAATGAGTTAGAATGAAATTGGAAAACAAAAAAGTAAATTTGTAAAATCTGACATCTATGTCAAAACTTAGGGCTGAAAATCATAAATTGTGTAGAAACACTGTAAATCTACACAAAATGAATATTGGATGAAACAGTAGTTGCATTGCAGCGTGATTATTTTAGAAATAGTAAGTCCATAGATTACAAAACACTGAATGACAAGTTTTCAGATATTTTCAAATATCATTGCAGAAAGGTGTTTTGTAAATGATATTTCACATCATGCAAAAAGAAAGGACTAATAGTATGATGTTAAATGTTTGTTGGCGTATCAATTTCTTGCTTTAGTTTATAATATCAGTATTCTGTCAGTATGAAAAACTGCAGTACGTTTTTAACTACTAGCATTTTGTGTTTATCATTGCTATTCATCTAAATGTATGAATTAGTATTTATTTGAGATTGGAATTGTTAATTGTAGTTATAAGTAGATTTTAAAAAGTATATGTAATATGTCAATATATTTCGAGTAATTACAATTAGTCACTTAATCCTGAAAAGTAGAATAAGAAATTCATCAGGAAAATCAAAGAATTAAAAACAGTGTTCAATTAATGTAAAGAACAAACAAAACTGAATAGTTTAAATTTTAAATTAAAATTAAATTTTGAAATATTAGATCAAAATAGAAAAAAACAATTGAAATATTGGAAATTAACCCAATGAAACGACTAAAAATAACAAATCAGTTGATCAGACACCGCTGAACAGCGAGCTGCGAAAAATATTCATCCTGAAATAATTAATAAATTGAAAATAGAAGAAAAGTGGTGAATAATTTGAAGGTTAGAAAATTACAATCCAGATATATTGATATCAAGAATAAATTGTAAAAGTTGATTAAATATAAGAAATGAGTATACTTTGAAAGTATTACGAAGTAGATTATCCGGAAAGCAGATTTAGAAGAGGGAAGTATTTGTTAATCCAGTTAGCAAATTTATATGGTGAAGAAATTTCAAACGTCAAGCAAGTGATAGAAATACTTCAAGGAAATCTTGAAAATAAATTGGAGGTTAGAAACAAACGTCAATCCAGTAAAGAAGAAGAAGAAGAAGAAGCTTTGAGAGGTTAAAAAGTCAGTCAAGTGACATAATATTTCAAGGATCATAATAACCAGTTAGAGGTTATAATATAACATTACTCGAGTCGAAAGAAAGACAAGGTAAAGCTTTACAATATCAGAAATCCATGGTACATATTTATTTTAAATAAAGGCCATATTTATCATTTTAGTTAAGTTAGATTTTGTTATTTAAATTTGTTAATTACATTCCAAGTTCAAATTTGTTAATAAATTAATACTTTGTTCGTTCAATACTGAGTTTGATTTATTTAGATTGTTATCTTGATCGATGAGCATTTATTGAAGCGACTTCGTTGGACCTTGAGTAAGAGTCATTCTATAGATTATAGATAGTCATGCTAATGGTGTTCTATAGCCTATAATATTAACAGCTTTTAAGAAACTGTTTGGCGCCCAGTAAACTCATTTCAATATACTTTTAAGAAGTAAAATTCGAACGTATAAAAATATAAAATAGATATCAGAATATAGAACAATATAGAACAATATATATATATAAACACATCTATATATACCGTATATAACAAAGTGACATAGTGACCCTCTGAGAATACCAATGCAAACTGGCATCCGAAATATGGCAACACTGTTATTGTCTTTAACATAAAAGCATATTTAGGTTTCATTCACAGTTGTATTCAGATATTTCATTTTCGGTAAAAACACTGATATCTGACTATCGTTCTAATAAAGTACGGCGGCCCGTCGCACGGTGTGACCGTGAAGCTTTGATTTATTTGTGAAATATAAAGAATCTCGATTCTTGTTTATTTTTTAAAATTTTCCCGTTTTTAATTGTTGAATTACGAAAATTAAAGTCTTTCGATTCCATCAGTCTGTCTGCATCACAGTCGTCTCCGTCTATTAGCGCTAAAAAACTTTGACAGTGAAAAGTAATAATTATGGATTATTAAAGCTATTGTCAAAGAAAAACCTTAAATGTTTTTAATTATTAACGTCATTGTCAAGGGAAAAACCCTTATATATTTTTATTGAAAAATAAACAGGGTGGGGTTAAAATATTTGAAAAAAGACTATCCCAGATTTTTACGTTTCAAGTTATGTAAATTTTGAGTCTTACATGTGTCTGCCTATCTTATTGTTGATCGATACCTCTTTTGACGATACATAAAAATCTAATCTCAGTAGAGAGTAATATCTAGTGGGTAGTTAATGTGGCTGCTTAAAGAATTATTAATAACAAAAATGTGACGGTGATAAATTATTTTAAAAGTCGAAATCTAGCTGAGAGCATTCAGGTCTTCGTCTGATATTATTTATTTTTCACAGCTTTTTAATCTAAGTCAGATTCAAATCTAGGATACAAAATCAAACAGTCAACAAATTTTAATGGAGTTTAAAAACCCTGGAATAATTCTTTTTTAACATTAAAGAAAACGAAATTTTGTTTCTAGTTGTGCGTCAAATCATTTCTTCTAAAAAACATAAAATTTGTACTAATATACGATTCAAATGTATTGACCCCTCACTTTAACCGCGAATATCTCAGAAACGGAGGAGCAGAAAAAATTGAAATAATTACGTGTTTATTATGAGTCTATTCTAAATCAGTCCCTGAAATTTGAATAATCTACATTGGACACTTTTGAGGTTCTGCTAAGTTATATTGAAAAATGTCCTACTTTTTATGGAAATTTTGACCATACCAGTTTCAAATCCATCATATCTTGGAAAATATGCATACTATGTAAATAATATTTTAGGCACCGATAAAGCACGGCATTTTTTGTACGAGGAAATTTTTTCATAATTTTTATTCTAAAATTTTGCAGTTATTCATAAAAACGTGACGTCATGTTTATTCGGTTATTTATCAATGTATTTAAAAAAAATTGTTGAAATAGTTAATTATGTAAAATGTAAGCATTTTCAGAAAAAATAATTGGTAAATATCAAACACTATTTATTACATTATTTGCAAAGTATGCATATTTTCCAAGATTTAATAGATATAAAACTGGTATGGTCAAAATTTCCTTAAAAAGTAGGGCATTTTTCAATATAACTTAGCAGAACTTCAAAAGTGTCCAATGTGCATTATCCAAATTGAGTGACTGATTTAGAATAGATTCATAATAAACACATAATTTTTTCAATTTTTTCTGCTCCTCCATTTCTGAGATATTTGCTGTTAAAGTGAGGGGTCAATACATTTGAATCGTACTTATATTAGATCTCAAATCGTTTCTACGTATTATTTAATTAAACGTATTATTAGAAAAGTCACCTACATCTGTGCATGAAAGAAAATTCAACCACGTCAGTATTGAAACCGGCGTGCGCACAGTGGTCCCAAATCGAGTTTTTTTGTTCAAAAATGGCTAGAGAGCGCAAATCTAAAATGAAAAATTTTTTTTAACTAAAGCTTACCGAAATTCCAACAAATCCTCGGAGCCTGAAGTTTGAAAAAAACAGTTCCTCTTTTAATATTTTAAGGTAAAGGTAAAATAAGAATGTTTTTAAATAATTTTTGGTATGTTAAGTTACTTCAGTTTCTGTCGCCTTACCTAAAATCCATCATCCATTATCAGGACAGTAATAAAAGGTAATAGATTTTTACCTTATAATTATGGTATTGTCACAAGTTGTAAATATATAACTGACTACTCACCAAAAGAATAATGGTCTCTTTGAGATCTATTTAATGTTTACAATAGTATAAATTGAAGTATCCCTTTTGTTGTTAGAAATAAGGTCCATTATTTCCTGACCAGTCAAGCCCTCTTTAAATACCCCATACGGTTGTTCTTAATTTAGCGCCAAATATAGTAATAACTTCATACGAGAAAATTATCGACTCCTTGAATAAAAGTCAAATGTCAATTTGGTAGCTGTCAATTGATACTTTTTGTCTAATTTGGCAACTAATTCGGCTATACTTAATTTTCTAACTAGCTTTAATTATTCAAGAAACTCCGAAGTAACATTTTTTTTCTGAAAATTGTAAAGTATACTATATGTCAAAACGTAATTGCCTATTTTGGCATAAGACATGTATTGACAGATTTCAGCTGTCAATGACACATGGCATATTATTTAAAATTTCAGACAGAAATAGTCGCTTCGAAGTTTTTTGAATAACTAAAGCTAGTTAGTGTCAATTGACATCTGCCAAATTGACATTTGACTTATATTCACGGACTTGATATTTCTACCATATATGTATTATTCAGTATATAATACATCAAAAATTATTTTAAAAATTAATTTTTTTTTCGACCTTTAACTTAAAATAATAAAAAAGCATTTTTTATTTCAAAATTCTGGCTCCGAGGATTTGTTGCAATTTCCGTAAGCTTTAATTTATTTATACATACATTGTTTGGATCAAAATAACATGACAACTGAGTGTCATTCGCATAACACTGGATTACTGTGTAGTGCACACTATTGAAAATGTTTGAAAATATTTTCCAGCTGTTTCATTTGACTAAAAGTTTATGTCCCAAAAGAATAATTATTTGATGTAGACATAGTATTTAACATATTTCTATAAATAATAAAGAAAGTTAGATTTAAAAAAATCGAAAGTATTACCTCTTGTAAAAAGTACATTTCTTCACATTATGACAAAATTTGACATGAAAGTTATAATTGAGTTTCAAAAGGTAGCTTAAATTTAATGTATCGAGAGTATCGTAAAAATGTGTTACTAAATGTTAGTGAGAGATTTACAACAGACAATAGTGAACAATTTTTTCCGTTTTTGAGATAATCAGCCCTTATAATGGAACGTTTGTGGTATCTTACCCCAGCTGTTTTCAAATATGAGGTAACGAGGAGTGAATTTCTATAATGAAAATCTATGAAATACACTTTGCTTGGCATAAAATTGATAAACTTTTTTCTATGTATAACTAGGATTTCAGCCTTTGGGCTGGAATCCGGTCTGTACGGGGGAGCTCCCTAACTTGTTAGCGGTAGCACAATGGGCCACAAGGCCTGAGTGTGGCGACCTCTGGGCGCCCCGCTAAAAGAAGAAGAAGAAGAATATGTGTAACTAGAATTATCAATATGAAAAATATTTACGATAAGTAAATTTAAGAAAATAATGTAATCTTTAAAAAGTTATTCCGCTTTTATTTGAAATATTTGTTTGTTTGTTAAGTTACTTCAGTTTCTGTCGCCTTACCTAAAATCCATCATCCATTATCAGGACAGTAATAAAAAGTAATAGATTTTTACCTTATAATTATGGTATTGTCACAAGTTGTAAATATATAACTGACTACTCACCAAAAGAATAATGGTCTCTTTGAGATCTATTTAATGTTTACAATAGTATAAATTGAAGTATCCCTTTTGTTGTTAGAAATAAGGTCCATTATTTCCTGACCAGTCAAGCCCTCTTTAAATACCCCATACGGTTGTTCTTAATTTAGCGCCAAATATAGTAATTTGATTCAAATAGAACCCTTAAGATTACCTGAGGTAACAAATTCTCAACTTATTTTTATTATGTTTATTTAAATGTAGAATACAACTTTTCTTACTTTTTATTGGGTATTTTGCCACTGAAAATATTTAAAAATTTTAATGAAAAAACCTCGGCGCCAAACGAATCAGACAGAGGTTGGTTCTTGAATTAAAATTTTTAAATATTTTTCAGTGGCAAAATACCCAACAAAAAGTAAGAAAATCTGAATATGCCACAAATAAACAATTACAGACAATAGAATACAACTATTACTTATATTTGGCGGTTTTATAATGAATGAGATTATAACACATATTAAAAAAGGCAACCAATAACCATTATACTCTTCGCCAATTTACTACTCCTGCTATATAACTGTTGCACATTCTATAGGATACTCTTCGCAGTTTTTTTGTAAATGATAGCTAACACTAACTTACTGCCCGAATTTCAATACAATCAGACTTCTCGTTCTTAAGTGATCGTGCTTACAAGAAACGTGACGGACGGATAGACTGACGGACGGACGGACAGATGGACGGACAGACAAACGGATGGACGGGCGGACATTTTGAAAGTTGTTCAGAATTCGATCACCAATACAGTGATATGAAATTTTTTTCTCTACGAGCAATATTTACCGGTTTTGGTAATGTGCCGATCGAATGCAATATACTCTTCGTTTTATATTTGCGAAGAGTATAATAATTGATAAACACAAAAATTCTCTAAAAGTTTATTATTTTTTGGGACTAATTTAATATAGGCTATCATTTTCATTTCAATACTTATCAAGAACATATAGTATTTTGTAGGTATGCTGATTTCAATACTTAAATTTTGAACTGCGCTTCTTTTGTCTATTCATCTTGTTGACAGGACACGTCTTTTGTAAAGTTTCTTAATGATACTATTAAACCAATTAGTTTGTTTTTTTTATCGTAGGACACTCTTAATTCATACCAAACTTCATATTAAATTTACACACAGTATGGATATTAATATTATACCGCCTATTAGCATAAATTACTTTTAAAGAAATGTAATCTAGTTTTCTAATAATTTGGTTTCTTCGTATATAATAGTATATTAAACCAATTAGTTGGTTTTTGATCGTAGGACACTCTTAATTCAAACCAAACTTTTTATTAAGTATAAGACGATTTACACACAGTATGAATATTATTATTATATCGCCTATTAGCATAAATTAATTTTAAAGAAATGTAATCTAGTTTTCTGCATTTGGTTTCTTCGTATATAATAGTATATTTGCAATTTAAAGTAGTAATTTTGGTACACTTTGTTTATTTGCCTTCATTTTATAGAAATTAGAAAACACAAGATTAATTGTAAAAGTACTCTTATCTGTTAAAACATTCTGGATGTATTGTGTATAACCTTTTATCATATGGATTACTTACATATTTTGGGGCAATACTTCAGTAGCGTATAATTAGAGAGAAAATGGCACTAAAAGTACGTACATATTTTTTCCTAGGAACTAATCAACCGTAAAAGTTAAATTTTGAAGAAGGTTTTGTTGATAGCGCCCAAATTGCTTTGCCGATTGTAATGTTTGGACAGTATAAGTATAGTAGGCATAATGAGTAACTGATTTAGAGATGTCATATTTTGCCTCGGGAGTCAGAGGTTGAACACCCCTAATACCTATTTATCCTAAATGTTGATATAAATTAATTTATTAATTCATTACTAAATAAATGTCAATGTCAAATTTTACAAATATTAAATGATTACGTAGAAACTAAACATTATTTCTTAAGAAAACCACAAACTTATTAAGTAATTTAAGAAAAACCACTGTAGAAGTGCGTGTAATAGTGTTTTTTTAAATAGGTAATAAATTTCTCATTTAGTGAACATGCTGGCAAGAATTTTACGTAGGAACTTGTTGCGAGTAATTTAGAAGACAAATACATTTATCAGAAACGCTCCCTAACAGTGCTTCCAAATAGAAAAATGTCAGTTTTTGTGACACACTACTAAAACAGATTTTGGTCAAAAATGGGTGCATTATTCATGACTAACAGGAGCATCTTTCTAGAAAACTATTTTGTGTCAAAATTTAGGGGCACAACTCGTTAGGGGTGTCCTACTCCTGGCTTTCTAGACAAGATGCGAAAGATACCATACCGTTGAATAAGAATTACCTACTTACTATCTATACTACTAAACTTTAGGTATGGAAAACTCCTTTAGAAACTTACGAAATTCTTTAGATGTTAATTGGGAGCCATTATCACAAATAACAATTTCGGGGACCCCAAAAATAAGAAAGACGTGTTCTAGCAAAAATGTAATCATAGGATTAGTAATGACGTTACGCAACGGCTAGACTAAAACAAATTTAGTGAAACAGTCGGTAATGACAAAAATATATTGATATCACCCTTTACTTCAGGGAAACGGTTCTAATAAGTCCATAGAATGTAACTGGAAGGGAGAACTAATATTTTTCTCCGCACCCGTAAAACTCGGTCGAGCTATATTCTCTCTTCTGAAAAGCACAAATTTGGCAATTCTTAACGTAATTACTCACCGACTGTCTCATCTTTGACCGGCAGTAAAATTTCACTATTCTGGGCTAGTTTTGGAGACACCCAAATGAGGCGAGTCGTGCATCTGTTGCTGAATCTACTGACGGTTCTCGGTAGGGATTACTAATTTCCAATCGGGCATACTGGAGGTATTCGGTAGAATGGAAGGAACATGTCTATATAGGCACTTATTCATAATCTTAAAATCGGGATATTTCTCAGGGAGTCTCAACCTTAGTAAGCATAGATAGATACCAGGCATCTAGTTTAAGAGAAGTTGCATCCATTATGCATCTGGAATCACATTTTGTATCTCAGGCCTATGCTGGATGTCAAAGTCAAATTGGGATAACCGAAGTTAATAAGGCGATATACGGCCGGTAGGTTCCCCAAGGCGATGTAGCCACATTAGAGAAGAGCAATCCGTGAGTATGGTAAATTTAGTACCTTCTACTTATCCACGAAATTTCTCTGTGCCGATAATGACGCCAATAGTTACCGTTCGGTAGCGGAGTGTTTACGTTCAGCCTTGGACAGAGCAGCTCTAACATATCAATATCAATCTTTTGAAATGGTGAAATTTCTACCCCCACATCGGACGGGTCAGTCTAGATCAGGAACGGTTGAGAAAAGCCGGAAGAGGCCAACACAGGAGCCGTAGTCATTTGCAACTTAATTTCTTGAAAGGCAGTTTCTGCTTCGGGAGTCCATCAATGGGCTGGGCCTTACGACCATGCAAAATGGAAGTAATCGGAGCGGCTATAGTCGAGACATTGTCAATGAAAAGATGGTAATACGAAAGAAGCTCAATGAACCTTTTAATTTCAGTCGTGTTAGACTGGGATTTAAAATGCACAATGGCCGAGACTTTATTAGGATCGGTACGTACCATTCTGATCAATAATGAACCCAAGGAAAGATAATGATGGTCAGCAAAACTGACATTTATCTAAATTGATGCGGAAACAGGCCGAAGCTAACCGTTTACGAATAAGGTTTAAGGTAGCGATATGGCTTTCCAAGGTAGGGGAGGCAATAATGACATCATCAAGGTACACAAATACTGGGCCATTCAAAAAGTCCGGTCCTAGATTTGTTCCATAGTTCGTTGGAGCATTTGAGGGCTATTTGACAAACCAATAGGCATGACCACAAATTCAAAGAGGTACACAGAACACAGTTTTCTCTCGTGAATATTTTTTCAAACGAATCTGCAAAAAGTTTTACAAAGATCGACGGAAGTTAGGTATTTCGAGTCACGGAGTCGATTTAAAATAAAATCCACTCGAGAAAGTTAATACGCATCCTCAACGGTTCCGAATTCAGTTTGAGACCGTTAAAGTAGGCTTAAGTTCACAATTCTTTTCCTAACTAATAAAATAGGGGATGGCTAAGGAGAATTCGATGGTTGAATTACACCTAACTGCAGCATATCGTTCACCTAGGCATGTAAATGCTTCTGCATAGCCGGGGACAAAATATGCTGTCGGTGCTTAAAGGGACGAGCATTCAAAGAGGCGATATTGCCGGACTGCTCGATAAACCAAGAATCCTTATAAAAATTAAACGAGATATTGAATGCTGCGCCAGAATCAACACCCAGTACAAAAGAATGATTAATTGAAATGAGGCACTTAACAAATTTAGTTAATCCATTTACAGTAAAAGGAAGTTCGGTTTAATCCAAGACTTGTCGAGCTGCGCCATCGGCCGTTGAAGCAATGTAGTCTGGATATATTATAGGGAATTGAAACATTCTTTATAGGATTTTGCAAACAGCAGAAAAAATAACTATCTATAACTAAAAGAAAAACTTTGTGTAGAAATATTAATGAAATCTTTGCATTCTTTCGATAACCTGAATTCTGGTTATGCTAGCAAATTAAAATCCTAAAATGAATTTGACTAATTTCTTATTTGACAATTCTCATTCTAACACTAGCATCCACACAGTCCCCTACGGCCATGCAGATTAAACTAGTATCCACATAACCCCCTACGATTATGAAGATTCAGTTAAAAATGAGAACAAAGACCTAAAATGAATTTATTTATCTACCTTGTCTTAAAAAATTGTTCATTCCAATGGATTACATTTTCATGAAATCTATCATTCTGTTTCCTGGAAATGCTTAGCCTTTGAAACGTTTTTCGCCCTTATTCTGGAGCTCATCAGAAAGACATAAAGCCATTCATAAAGATGTTTCATAATAATAATAGATAGGTGAGGTTGTTTTTATCAGTCAATGTCAAATATAATCATTTCACACTTATTCATAGAAATTGTCTTGGTTTTGCATGAAACATCTTTATGAATGGCTTTATGTCTTTCTGATGAGCTCCAGAATAAGGGCGAAAAACGTTTCAAAGGCTAAGCATTTCCAGGAAACAGAATGATAGATTTCATGAAAATGTAATCCATTGGAATGAACAATTTTTTAAGACAAGGTAGATAAATAAATTCATTTTAGGTCTTTGTTCTCATTTTTAACTGAATCTTCATAATCGTAGGGGGTTATGTGGATACTAGTTTAATCTGCATGGCCGTAGGGGACTGTGTGGATGCTAGTGTTAGAATGAGAATTGTCAAATAAGAAATTAGTCAAATTCATTTTAGGATTTTAATTTGCTAGCATAACCAGAATTCAGGTTATCGAAAGAATGCAAAGATTTCATTAATATTTCTACACAAAGTTTTTCTTTTAGTTATAGATAGTTATTTTTTCTGCTGTTTGCAAAATCCTATAAAGAATGTTTCAATACAATTATAAGCAAACAAATAATAATTCATTTTTAAAATATTATAGGGAATCTCAAGTTTGTCCATAAATGCAAGACCGGAACATCTAATCACGGTATGTGAGGAATCACTGTCAAGAAGGCACCGAACGGGAAAGGTATAAATAGTTACATCAAGGTAGGGATGCGGATCGCCAGGTATTGAACTACAAATGGGAGATATTTCTGATCATCAGTAAAAATTACACACAGTGTTTAACCAATTATCCCATTAATGGGCCGTAGGCATAAAAGAATTATTAAGTTTAGGTAAGCCAATAGACTCAGAAATTTGAAGCGAGAATGTAACCTGCTTTTTGGGGTCATTGCAGACTAAAATTGCTATATCAATACCAGCAAAACAGGAAAGTAACATCGATTTTACCAATTCAGATGGTTTAACCGGCATTCCAAAGTAGGTATAGCTAATTTTCGTACACCTTATGCTACAACACATTCCCTTAACTGCAATAACGAAGAGTATAATGACTCATAGAATGACGATATGAGAAGGAAAACTACTTTGTTTTCTACCCCTAAAATTTTAGTGGTAGAAAACAAAGTAGTTTTCCTTCTCATATCGTCATGATTAACTATCACAAAGTAACGGCTTCCACAATCGATTTTTTACTCATAGAATGGTTTATCATGAAATTTGGATTTTGTCACAAGATAAAATAAAAAACATGATTCATCAATTACGGCCTCCAAACCGCCAGGAGCCTGATTTTGAGCCAACAATAAATTTTGAAACTAGAACCGGTCCTTAAATAATAAGGTAATACTTTGATTCACATGCATATCAGCTGATATATAGTGCTCTAATGAAATATCTGAAGGCAAACTGGATAAATCACAGTGGATTGCTGATAACTGTAAAAGAGGGGATAAAGATAAATCCGGAGAGTTACGTACTGAAACGACTGACGATAATTCTACAAGCGAGGAATCAACGTCAGAAGATACGGGTTTACTGGAAATTTTCCGTTTCAGCTCTTTTGCTTTTTAGGTTGCCTAGAGACTATAGCGGTGCAAATTTGACTGCTCAAGGCAGATTGTTGCAAAGATATTTGCTTTTCCGTTTTTTAGGCCAACAGTTTATGAATGTGTTTTTATAGAACCCTTTAGTAGCACAGTTACAACAGAAAGGAAATCTAGCAGTGGTATATACTCGACGCGAATATCCAAACTGTTGACAATTTCAACACAATATACTAGAAACCGAAGCCAAGGAAAAATCAATTTATTTTGACCCTAATCACGAAGGAACGTCATTCGAGGTTAAACCCGCCAGATGTGGTACCCAAAATCCTTGCTTGTTAGATGGAGGGGGTCGATATCGTTCATTACGAGATTTTCATTCTGGAATCGCACGACATTGATCCTTGAAATCCTTCAAGGAATTGGTTTCAACCAGGATTAGTTTTTCGGCAAAGTGGGGATTTAAATGTCGATGAATTTGTTTCACGATATCGTTTTCTGTACTCAAAGAATCTATTAAACAATGCCTCTATGGCAATATTATAAAATAAGATATTTTCATTGTGGTCTTGAGTTCTAGAACGAATTTCAGCTAAAGGGTCGTATTCATAATCAACAGGTAAGAAATCACGCTGAAGGCACGTCACGAGCTATTTTTTAACATTACGATACCATAACAGAGCAGTACCGGAAAATAAATCAGCAGCAGCCGTAAATAGATCCTCAGTAGCAAAATTCTGCGCTTCACGAAGGTTATTAACTTTTTCTAGAAATGCCATAACACTTTCTGTGGAGGACTGAAAATTGAATGCCCCATTTATAGTTGGCAGGGGGTTTAGAATAACCAGGAAGAACAGAAAGACTTGTAGCATTGGTCGGATTTAATTTTAACGACGTCACTGAGTCTGTAATATTACCATCTTTAACCTCTATCAAGAATCATAAAAGGAGAAGAATATGGGACTCAATCGCTTCCGATGTGTTTCTCATCGTCATTACTAGGACGTAAAAATAAATACCTCCTTTGCGCATGCGCCAATTTCGACTGGACACGACGAATTTCCAAGTCAGTAAGTTCATGATCAGATTCGGAATCTAATTTCGGGAATTCGACCATTACTAACAGCTATGTAGCTTCGGACTCGAAAGTAAATTCATCATTGGGTTCATACTTGACCTCTTCGCGTTCCTTAGCTAATATTTTCCTTAATTGAGCACATCTTAAAATTTGATTTTTCTTAGGCACGAATGCCCTACTCAAAATTTCAATGCAAATTTCGGTATCAACAAATCATTAAGCTCCATCGCCATTTTTACCGTAAAAGCTGTCGACTTAATAAGTTATTTTAAGGATACCTAAGTTCAAATTTTAGATACTCCACTGTAAAAACAAAAAATGACCTTAAAATTTTAGAAATATTGCCTTGTTTCTGATTATTCTTAATCCTAATTTTTATCAACCTGCAAAGCTGCTTCAACTTCACAAAAATAAAAAATAAAAATTAAAATGTTTATCGTATTCCTAAAAATAACAGACATTTTAAATTAACTGCCAGATTATTTATTTCCAAGCCCCACGATGGCTTAGCCAGTGTAATCATAATAAGTTACTTACGGTATATCAAAATATAAACTTTGAAATTGTGCCATGCTTCTCTAGAGTGGGCCACAGTTAATTTACGGAGCTAATAACGTAATGATGCAGCTTTGTCACCAAACGTTTATAGTTTTTTCCTTTATTTAAATTTCTTAATGAATGTAGTATGCAAAGTTTTAAGAAGACCACCAGGTTCTAATTGATGAAACCGAGAGAACATGGAGAAAACGGTTTTATTTAGTGAAGCATAAATAATAATAATATATTACCCAATCGTTACATGCAGAAAAATGCGGTAAAAAAACAAGATACAATACTTCACAACATTAAACACATGGTAACAAACTACACAAATTGATCAAACTTAATTGGTTTCAAAAAGTTAAACAGAAGAAATCCATAATAATTAACGATACAGACTTTCGCTTATTTAAATCTAATACAAATTTAAATCATACACAATGCTCAATATTTACTTAAACTAACATAATCTTGCAGTCTTACAATCGAAAATCAACACAACTTAATCAATCAGCGAAATTCACAAGTCTAAAATTTTTAGCATAAGCTTCATGAAAATTGAATTAATAGTGTAGGCGAGCTAGCTGCTTAGGTACCCAGATCTCAGACAAACTAAATTTGTAAAAAAAAATTGCGAAAGATCGCGAAAGTTGAATTTATGCGGAAAAAAATGTTCAGGTAAAGAATGTGCGCAATAGAAAAACGACCAAAATGAGCTTCGGTGGAACTCAATTGGCCCAGTGGTTTCCTCTCAAATTGCACAAAACCACTAAAATTGCACGATTTTTCAAAAATTCATAACACTGGTTCAAATACATATTAATCGCAGAAAGTTGCAGATGCTGGAGTTTTAGTGGTCCTTAACCTACCCTTAAAAATACCTATAATTCTTGCAAACCGTTGCTTTCTTCAAGAAAGCACTTTTTTACACAGCGCCGCGAAAGCCCTGTGGCGTGGCATTAATTTCAGCGCTTTGGAAGGGGAGCGAAGGGAAAATCGGCTACCCTCACTGAAAAATGAGTCTGTGGAAGGGTCGAAGGCCCCTTGGGCCAATTTGAGTTCCACCGGGGCTCATTCTGTTCGTTATTTTATTGCGCACATTTTTTACTCGAACACTTTTTTTGGTATAAATTCAACTTTTCCTTTAAGACGCGAAAACCCGTTCTTCGCGACCTCTCGCATTTTTTTCTGTAAATTCCACCAAAAATTCATATTCCAAAAAAACAGCATCTTCTTCCAGACATCGCAAACTACATGTGAGTATTTTTCTTGCCGAGGTTGCAGTTAGTTGAGGGTAAAACCTAACTTGCCTACACTATAACAAAATGTACTCAACACACATCTACAAGTTAATTAAGAACATTTTGCAAGTTAAATAATGTCGAATAATGATTAATTATTACACAGGATGAAAACAGCTATTTTCAAGTTAACACCACAATAATCCTCAAGTAGAAGTAAACAAATCGGGACGCCCTATTTTCTGACAATCATTACGAACTATGATACAGTTACCAAAGTTACCAGTTGCCATATTTTAGTCCCAGCCTCGTCCACTAGATTGCCTGTTGTCTGCCAAATGATTTGGTCCGAAATGGCGTCGCTGCTTTGATTAATAGAACTCTAACGTCGCGTCACCCTTACAGAATTGTTTCAGGTCCGACATACACTTAACGAAGCACTGCACTTATCTTACTACAAATATGAATACTAACTAGATATTTCAAGAGTCATATAGTTATTGAATCGGTAGAATTGCACATTGAAACAGCTATCACGATATTTTTGTTGAATTTATAATGGGTAAGCGTAACTCGCATTACCAAGCATTCAAGGCAATGTTTCAATCAACACTCAGCACCTAACTCCCTAGTGTTTTTACAAAATACTCCGCCGGCCATATCTCTAAAAAAATAATTATTTTATTCCCGGCGTTTCCAGTACGCCGTAATTTCACACACAATATAAAGACTACGTGTCATTTCATCACTCATCTTGTTACAATCTAAAATGACACTATAGACCAATTGAGGTATTTTGATTGGCTGGTAGACGTCGCTCGGATGAGTGCTGAGATCAGTCGGAGTTAACTAGTAAGTGCCGAATAGCACGACATAATTGAATCTATTAAGAAAAAACAAAGACGAAGCCGAGTTTCAAATTATCAATAGGTCGTATAATAAAATATACTTTTATAAACATACGTATAATGTCTGATAAACATTTACTATGAAAAAAAGGGAAACAATACACTATTAGTATAAAAGTTTAATAAACTAAACGGAACTACTTATATTTTCATATCAAACTATAAGATAATAAACAAATACGTACATATTAATATCTATATGCATTTGGCACAATATTTATAACATCAAGTTTCTAATTCCTGAGCCTCCTTACTTTTTTCTTCGTGCAGACGAATTCTTCGGAGGGCGACCTCCCGAAAAACGTTTTGCCCCATACGTTAATGTTTTTTCGACTTATTGTCGTCGGTTGTACTTTAATTGTAGTTCTAGATGAATGTCTCCTTAGTTAAACTACTTCCTGCAGGAGATAAGTAAGAACTCCAAGCTGTGCGTGTATAAATTTTTTTTAAACATTGGAAAGATTGTTTTATTACATTGGAAGAGTATGTGCTATTATGAGACTCTAATAAACTTATGAATTCTTCGAATGCCACTTGATAACAGTCGTTGGTTTCTGCTGTAACTGGCGTGACACTTGCTAGAATTAAATCAATATCTATAATCAGAAGCAATCGCTTCACAAAATTTAGATGAAATTGCTGTGGGTCGTAGTGGTTCATAAAATGCAACTGGTAATAACATTTTCTTTACCAGAGGCAAGTATAGCCATTAAATATTTTGATTCTGCAGTTATGGGGGACGCATTTGAAAATACTTCTTAATAATGCTTATAAATTCCTGTTTGATGCTTGCAAAATTTGCCTTGTCATATTCGTAACAGCAAAATCCTAGTGCAACTGGAACATCGTACATTATTTGTGTTTAAGACATGTGCTATTAAAAGTAGTTGGTATTTTGTTCATAGATAACGCAATGGCATACAGTACGTATTAAATCTGTCAGTAGTCTTAGCACACTCATGTAATTTCCGACCACGATCTCGGTACTCAGTCATATGACGTCTTCTAACCAATGAGAGCGCTACATTTCTGCACAGTGCCGTAATTAAAACATGCCACCAGGTACCACAAATCCTAGGATAGTGTGAGAGGGGTGACAATAAAAAGATACACTAAAAGAGAATGATGTTTATTATATATTATAAAATTTCACAATACACACACACACACACATACGGTGCACAAAACATATGTAATAAAAAAATTTAAAAAAAAATTAACTTCGTATATATAATTAAATGCCAAAAATAATATATCTGAAAATTAGATCTAAACAATTATCAATAATAGAGAAAATGTATGAGCTAATAAAACTATAACAATAATCTAACTAAGTACGTGAATATCTATCTACGCTACTAAGTTACTAAATTTAATGTAAAATTAAAATGAATATTGCTCGCTAGAGGTATGATATAAATTTAATAAAGAATAACTTATCTATTGTCTAAATTATGGAAGCGCCAATACCAGGTGCTCCGGATCAGGGTTGTCTGGCGATGCCTCGGGGAAAACAACTTATAGGATACAGTAGGTATAAAATTCCAAAAATGTGTTGATATATCAGGTAAACTAAATTATTCATAAAAGATTTTCATCCAATAAATGCTATGTTCAATGTGCCAATTCACAAATTCAGTTCTGTTGCCATGTGGTAATAACTAATAAAGATCCAGCAATGATAAAAAATTATCCAAAAACGTTATTGCTTTTCGGAAGATTAGTCCCAGAAAAACTATCCAGCACAAAACGTATAGCTCCCAGAAAACGTCTACTGTAAAATTACAAATTACTAGCGTGAGCTAACCTCAAATACAGCACTTGCTTAATAATGAAGAAAATTATTAGCATAGATGAATATTTTACAACTGCGGTGAAACTGAAATCATTGTCCGATATTTAAATTATCGATTCGCCAAAATAGCTGTTAACTTAATACACCAAGCAAGTTATTTTCAAGTTAACTTTCAGGAACAAAAGATAATAATTTCTTCTGTTAGTTGCTATTTACAGCTTTAGAAACACATAAAAATATTTCCTGATTTGTGTTTACTCAGATAATTTGACAATTTACACGTAGTGGCCTTGTTGCCAACCTACGAGGTTTTGTAAACGAAAAAGAATGAAACATTCGTATTGGCGTTCTGGATTTATAAATTTATGGAATTATGCACATGGAACTGTGTCCAGTAAAATGTTATGTAGAACTAAATAATGTAGTTACTATTGTCAAAACTTTTAGAAAGAAAGTGGTTCACATTTTAGAATATTATTTAAAATGAACCAAATCGTACTAGTCACGCCATCTGTTAGTAGATAGACTGACATGGTTTGTTTAGTTCCGTAATTGCAAACTCGTTGATACAATCGAACGAAAAAGGGATGTGACGTCATGTATAACTGCTGTCCAATAAATTAATTCCTACTAACCCGTGTGGGTTAGTGCCAATTTGGGCGAACAATCTGTACATAGTAATACTCAATTTTAACATGTTAATATTCATTAACAGAAGCACTAACTCTAGTAAAGGCACTGATTGTAAAGATGTGTAAAGATATGTCAAAGTGAGAACTTGTGTTCTATAGCTTCCTAAATAATAGTGAAATAATCTGGTAAAAAGTCTAATAAAAATTTTACAAAACAGACAACAACCCTGGTAGGAGTATAGTGAAATTTTTAAGAATATAAAATTTTAAAGTAGTGCAGAGATTTGTGCATTTTAGTGCATTCACAATTATAAAGAATAAAATTGTTGAAGTTCTGTATAGAGTATAGACAAGTATACTACCACATAGATAAAGGTATGACCAGAAAAGCTATTACTCAGATGTCCACGCAGTCGACATCCGGTATGTCCTCAGTAAATCTGACAGAAGAACAAGTAGCCAAAATATGTGATAGGTAAGATGATAAAATACTTGAAAAAATCAATATGAAATTTGAACAAATGAAAATGACTTTGAATTCATATGTAAAAGAAGTTACTGAAAACAAACATAAAATTGAAATTTTGGAGAAGAAACTTGATGAAAGTGAGCAGTATAATAGATTAAATAATTTAAGAGTTTACGGCATTGAAGAATTTGAACGAGAAAATGTAAAAGAAGTGTGAATCCAATTATTTCAAAATAAAATGAAAATTACAATTTCCAAAGATGGTATCGAAAAGGCTCATAGATTAGGCTCCCATAACGATAGTACACATCGTCCAATTTTTGTAAAATTCTTGTTCTTTAAAGTAAGAACAGCAATATATAATTAGAAGAAAATGTTAAAAAAGACAGGTTTCGTAATAAGAGAGGATTTGACCAGAAATCGTCTTAACCTGCTGAAAGAAGGAGAAACAAATGTTTGGATTTCAGGCGGTAAAATTTTTGTATTCAATAATAATCAAAAACATATTATTAAAGATGTCTCCGATATTTACTAAGCTTCACCTATTTATCGAGTTGGTAGAACTATTCTATAAATTCATATATTTCTTTTCAGAATGTAAAACTTATATATAAAAAAACACATTTCTTTTCTTTTTATAGTAGCTTTTTGCTTTCCTTCTATATCTGCCTAATAACAACTTATTTTGTAGGGACTCTTAATTTTTACACATGTAGTAAATAGCCTAAAAAGGTAAATAGTTAAATCTGTTTTTATTTGTCTGAAATGTAGGAATAAGTTAATATCACTTTATTTTCGTATATAATGCATTATGTATACAATAATTTAACTTAAACGCATTTCACTGCTTATGAATTAGTAAAAATTGTATATAAATTTGCCATTATTTATTTAATTATGCAAACTTCTTTTTTTTTTAGGAAGCTTTGAACAAAAATTCGCATTTTTGAGTATTGAAAATTTAAGCAAATATGACGTAGTGGCTGATGATGATGAAACCTTAATGCCAAATTTGAATTTATCTCTCTTAAATATAAGACCTTTGTATCATAAATTTGAAAATTTGAAATTATATATCGTTACATAATTTTTATGTATTTTTTATAACAGAAACTTAGTTAACACCGGAAATATTAAATTTTATGATAGATATTCCTGGCTACAATATTTACAGACAAGACAGGGATGCTGGGAGAGGAGGAGGTGTGGCCATTTATATTCGACAGTGTAATAGCATAAAAAATATAAAAGTTATACATTCTGGAATTAATTTAGATATTGAAAGTATTTGGATCTCAACAAAAATTACATACATAAGGTATGTATGGGTTGTATGTACCACCCACCCAGCGCAAACTATAGATCTCTATAGATATTAGAAAATATATTAGCCGTCTGTTTAGTATCATCTGATTACGTGATGTGCTTGGGTGACTTTAATATCAATTATTTAAACAAAACTACACCGGAGTGGAAATATGTTGAATCAATAATAGAAACGTTTAGTTTAAAACAAGTTATAGATAAACCTACAAGGGTCATTCAAGAAAGTAGTACTCTTATAGATTATGGCATAGTAAATAATCCGAGTATTATTCTAAATTCGGAGGTAATAAATGTCCCTCAATTTTCTGACCACAAACTTATACCTTGTTTAATAGATATGCTTATAGTTAGGAAAAGTAAAGCTCAGTTTATCTGGCATCGGGCCATAAGAAATATGAATTTATCAGAATTTGAAGTTCATGCTAGAAACATTGATTGGGAACATATTTATGTTTTAGATAATATTGATGATAAAGTAGGCTATTTGAACAATAAGATAATCCAACTCTTTAACATTCATGCGCCTTTAAGAAAAATTAAAATTACAAAAACATTAAGTCCGTGGATAACAACAAATATTAAACAAATGATTAAAACGCGTGATAAGGTATTGTCTGAATATAGGGCCTCTATGGGAAATATAAATATAACATATGACCAATCTAATGCCAAATGGATTTATTATAAAGAACTGCGAAACTTTGTCACAGCTTCTATATGACGCGAAAAGCATATATGCAAAATATGTTAAATAATAACTGTAACAATTCAAAATTTCTATGGAAAACCTTAGATAAGCTAAACATTCACTCAAAATCAAAAAAGGTTAGTATACCGGATGACTTATTAGAGCCAGATAAAATTAATGAATATTTTATTAATTCAGTAAATCAAACTACGGCTAATTTAACAACTGTAGAGGATTTTCAAAATAATATATATGAAAAAATTAACACTTTTATAGAATTTCAACCTGTTACTCATGTAGATATTCAAAATACTATTAATGATATAAAAACCAATGCCCCTGGAGTGCTTGAAATTTTCTCCTCTATGTTAAAAATTTGTACTCCATACTGTATAGATGCTATAATGCATATTATTAATTATGCGTTAGCAAATGGCACCATGCCGTCTATCTGGAAACATGCACTTATTACTCTGGTACCCACAAAGGACAAAGTTATATCTTTTAGTGATCTAAGGCCCATAAGCATTCTTCCGTATCTATCTAAAATAATAGAAAGAGTGGTATATGTTCAATTAAAAAAGCACATAGAAATGCATAATATTCTGCCCACGAAACAATCTGGTTTTAGACCTTGTTACAGCACTGATAGGTGTTACCGATGATATGTTATAGGCTATTGATGAATCCAAGGTAACTATTGATATCTTGCTTGACTACTCCAAGGCCTTTGATTGTCTAGATCATAAATTGTTATTGGCAAAATTAAAGTATTATGGAGTGTCAGTCACAAGCTTGTAATGGTTTAAGGCGTATTTCAGTGGTCGTCGGCAGCAAGTTAAAATTTCGATAGGTGGACACATAATATATTTAGATGCATTAGATATAACATGAGGTGTGCCGCAAGGGTCAATTTTAGGACCCTTGTTATTTGTTATATATACTTTTGACTTGTGTACCCAAGTAAAGTCAAATATGCACATGTATGCCGACGACTCCCAAATATATGAGTCCTTTTATCCCGAAGATCAGCAGGCCGCAATAGTTAAAATAAATAAAGATTGGTTGCTGTGAACACGTGGTCAGTTAAAAATGCATTGCCCTTAAATGTATTGAAATGCCATATTAATTGGAAACACCAGACAGCGTGATAAAATAGATGTGAAAAATAAAATTATTCTAAATAATGTTTCGATAAAACTTCAAGACGAGTTCTAAAGGCTTAGGTCTAACTATTGATAATAATTCTTCTTTTTCACCACACATTAATGGTGTTATCAAGAAAGTTTATGGTCGGCTGAAATATCTATATAAATATAAGTATGTACTTAGCACTAATATCAAACTAAAGCTTGCAGATTCATTAATTTTATCCCTCTTTGATTATTGTGACACTGTTTATGCGCCGTGTCTTACAGCTTATGATGTACATAGAATACAGGTTGTACAAAATGCTTGTATGAGATTTGCTGCGAATGTTAGGTGTAGAGAACATATTACTCCCTTCTATAATCAGCATGAATGGATGGAAATGCATGTGCGTAGAGATAGATATTCACTATTCATGTTTTATACATAAAATTATTCACACCAGCAACCCACCATACCTTAGGTCTAAAATTATTATTGGAGAAGCAGTCCACAGTCTTAATATGCGAAATATACACATATTACACATCCCCCCTCACTCTAGTACTTCATTCAAAGGATCATTTTCATATTGCTCAGCTAATATTTATAGCAATATACCACATTCTATAAAAGATATGCAAAATTATGCTAGTTTCAAAAGAAAAATTAAAGAATGTTTTAGTGCACATTAATATTTAACTACAGTTAAAGTTCCATCATCACCAGAAACTACCTCTACTCTTAAATGTAAAAAAAATATCGTTCCTACCTTTACACAATAATAACGCATATAATTTTATAATTAGTTATCATTAAGTATAAATTATTGTATATTAACAAATTTGTAAAACTGCCTGGGTTGGGCTAAAGCAGCCTGTGGCTGAACCCCGCCTTAAATAAAGTCATTATTTATTTATTTATTTAGAATTACAAAGAATATACTGCAAACTTTACTGTTACGCTGGAATGCACATTGCCCTCTCAATGCCCCAAATCGTCTAAACCGCCGCGCCGTTCGCTCCAACTTAGGCTTTCTCTCTGCTAGTCTTCACGTTTTATTATAATGCATTCTCTATCGCTCATACGCCGTGCGTTTAATTTTAAATAACAGCGCGGTGTAGAATTTAAATTTGAAAAGTTAATTAATGTATCAATAAAAGTAAGCGTTACAAATGTAACATTTAAATATTTCTGTGTTTTAGAAAATAATATCAAAAGTTATAAATTGAAGCTGATTATTTTAATGTGTTTTTCTTAGCAGTATATCCTAAAATACATAATTTTTGAGTTATATATAGAGATATGCAAATGTTGACTTTCTTTTCAAAATGCTTGAAAAAAGACATTTTTCAAAAATTTGTATTTTATCAACGCAATTTCTGAAATTTTTTTCAGAATTCCTTATTCATAGTATTGTAATATAAGGAATTACATACAAAAGTTCTTTTCAAAAAATGGCAAAATAACGGGTTTTTTGGATGTCGAGATGCAATATTTTAATGGTCGCAAAAACTGCAATTTTAAAGATAATTTTAAAGATTAATCAATCATGTTTCATTTGAAAGAAAATGGAGTACTCTTTTAAATTATACGACTTCTTTAATATATTTATCCATTGTATCATCACTGCTGGCAAGAAAATTTCAATAATACTAAAAACGGCATAGTTAGATTAGAAAAACGAATGAATAAAAATGTATTTATGCCATTTAATTCACCTACTAAAATGTTGAAAAATCTTACAAAGTTTTTCCGTAGGCTACATCTTAAAGATGTTATTGAAGAATATTTAAATTTTTATACATTGACTTTATATAGTTCTTGCCTCACAACTTCGTACAGCAAATAAACACCAAATTGGAGCAAACTAATAAACTTTTGACTTTATATGAACAATTTTTTAAGTATAACGCACCGTTTTATAATAATGAGCTCGAAGGTAACAAAATTTATTTGTAGCTGGGTTGAGTGGAAGAGGAAAATTCTGTTTTCAACCCAAAATTTTGAACATTTCCCTTTGATGAACAAATTTACATTGTAAACTATTAGATTTACTAACACAATTATCATGGAATTTATATGTAAATTGTGAATCAATAAAACCATTATTACTATTTTTTTTTTCGGTGTCACCGTTGCCGGACAGGGCTTCCGTGCTTTCCGACCGATGCCACACGGTAGCCGCACCGGTGATAATAACAGCCACTCCCCATGACCTGTGGGGTTAGTGACTGTACATTCCAGATTCGCGTGCCCTAACAAGGCGAAGGGATCCCAAGATGACCGCTTTCTGCATTTGACCTGCCAGCCATTCGGCTGATTTCCGACAGGCTGGTACGGTCTTCAGTTCCGAGAGCAGCGTAGGCTTCATACCTCCGAGTACTCCGATTATTAGAACGACCATCTTGACCGAGTAGCCTGGGTACAGCACTTGGAGCTCGTACCGGAGATCACGATATTTGGTCCGTTTTTCCTCCTCTTTCAAAGCGATGAAGGTACTGAGAACTCGATCACAAACATCACCTTGTTTTGATGGTCGAGGAGGACTATATCAGGCTTGTTGGCTTGAATTAGCCTGATTGTCGGAAACGAGAAGTTTCAGTAAATTCGGCACCTCTCGTTCTCGACAACGGACTCGATGTCTTCGGGGACGTAAGGCAGCACTGGTGTCTGGTCTACTCCGTACGAGTGCCGCAGATGGTAATACAGCACCCGTAACGCCGCGTTATGGCGATGGATGTAGGCCGAAATTGCATATACCGGGCATGCAGATAGTAAATGCATGAGCGATTCCGGCGCCTGACGACAGGTCCTGCAGTTAATATCAGGAACCTTTAAACACATTACGCGGCTTCGGTAAACCAAAGTGTTGATTACACCATCTTGGCAGACAATGAATCCCTCGGTCTCCGACTTTAGCCCAGATGACCTTAAAAAGGCGAATTTACATACATACAGTTTAAGGTCATCCATATAGAATAGATGAGTGACCTTATGCCTCCGGTTGCTGGGTGGTCCACAATGGTACCCGCGAGTTTGGCGGAGTTCAACAGATATCTGCAGTAGTGAGATGCAAAAGAGGAGAGTCTCCCTGGAAAACTCCTCTTCTGAATACCACCTACTCTGTTGTAACCCGCTGTGCAGCAGATGTTATGGTGAAGCGAGTCCTCCAGAGCGGCAGTAGTTGTTCTATGCATCTCACTAGTGGCTCTGCTACTGCAAGACATTTGAGCAAATGCACCAGTAGTTCGTGCGACGTAGTGTCAAATGCCTTACGATAGTCAATCCAGGACATAGATAGGTTCCGCTTGCACTGCACAGAATCCTGCGTAATACAGCGGTCTATCAGCAGGCTGTCTTTGCAACCTGCCATGCCCTTCTTGGCGCCACGCTACTCGTAAATCTGCTGGAAGACCAGATCAACCTGCCTTTACCAAGGAGTTCAGACAGGTGATTGGCCTATAATTCCTTGGATCAGACAAATCTCTCTTCTTGGGGATTAGCACGGTACGTCCCTCAACAAACCAGTTCGGAATCTGCTGCCCCTCGTTCAACTACGAGTTGAAAACTCGAGCCAGACGACGGTGGGTGGAAGGGAATTTTTTCCACCAACAGTTGTTTATGCCGTCTGGACCCGGAGCAGCAAAGTTCTTAGTACCATCAAGAGCTTGTTGAACTTCCTCCGAACTGCCCGGCACACTTCTTCTGGCTCTTCAAAGGTTCTGTAGCAGAGAGCCTCGAAGTGTGCGATTGCTGGAGTGTTGCTATCGAATGGACGTGTCGTCTCGTAGATTCCCTTCCAGAAGATTTCGACATCGGCTACAGCTGGCGGATTATCGACAACACGCTGTGGCTCTTGAAATAGGCGGGAAAGATTCGTACGGAACAATGTATTTTGTTCCTTACTCCTTACCTGCCTTATTAGGTTTTTCTTGACAGCCATGAGCGCTCGAATCCGATCTAAACAGTGTTGCTTAATGGTAAGCATCACTGTTAGATTTAGTGTGTGGTGCTGACCGGCTGCTGTTCGCCGGACTTTAGGCGTGAATGCCTTGCCAGCTGTGACGTGTTTCACCACACTCTGGATTCGAGAAGCGTGTTGTCTGGCCAACTGTATTTTGCCTTCGATCTTTTGTACCCACCGCTTAGCCTTATCGATACCGCTTGGGCTCGTTGGTTGCCCTTTCGCGGGGAACGAGTTGGCTAGCAGCGTTGTACACGGCAGTGTTGATCTGCCAAATGTCGGCATCTTCTGGTAGTTCCTCATCGACGACAGCGTCCATCCGTGCCAGGTCTTGTGGCTTTATGGTAGCCCTGCTGTTAAGGCTAAGCCTCATCCTTAAGTTAACATCAGTGTACTCTCTCTTTCTCTCATTATTATTATTATTATCATTATTATTTTTCGCGTTAGCGATGCTGGACAGTTCTCCCGTGGCTCCGATATTCTCACGGGAGAAGCGTCAGCGAATTATCTACAAACACTCCCCACATCCCGCAGGGTTAGTGGTTGTAGATTCCAGAATCGTGTGCCCTAAGTAGACGCAGGGACTCCAAGACGACTGCCTCCTGCATTTGGCCTGCCAACCATTCGGCATTTTTGGCAGGCCGGTATGGTCTTCAATGCTGAGAGCAGCGTAGGCCTCACCCCACCATTATTATTATTATTATTCAAAAATATCACAACTCTCTTTTCAGTTGGTTGCATTCACACTAGGGAAAGAATTCACTTTATCCTATGGTGAAAAATTTTCGGACCAGATGGCAGGTCTGTAATATAGTCGCTTTCTGCATAATATTACTGATGTGTTGGGGTAACTGTAATTTTTCCAAGTAACTTGGGAGCCTAGTCGAAACTACTCCTTCCACTGAGATGACTAATGGGATTATACTGATATTTTTTAGCTTCCAATTACACTTAATTTCGACGGCCAGGTTTTGGTATTTATCAATCTTTCGATATTCCGTTGTTATTAAATTAGTAGTGAGGGGTGTAGCAATGTCGATGATGTAACCTTTCTTCTGCTCTTTATCTATAAGGACTATATCAGGTCTATTAAAATCTACGCTCTTGTCCGTTGTTATAGGTCTGTCCCAGTATAATAGCGCCTGCCTGCCTCCTGCATTTGGCCTGCCAACCATTCGGCTGATTTTTGGCAGGCCGGTATGGTCTTCAATGCTGAGAGCAGCGTAGGCCTCACCCCACCATTATTATTATTATTATTATTATTATTATTATTATTATTATTATTATTATTATTATTATTATTATTATTATTGTTATTATTATTATATTCAAAAAAATCTCTGTCAGCTTTTATCGTAGAGAGACAATAATAGCACAAAATAAAGAAAGTACTCTTTACCTTGTAAAAATTAATATTTAAAGAGATATTTATTAAAAAGCACTGCTACCTCTATTTTTGCACCCCTTACGTCAGACAGACAGATGATTTGCTAAAACAGTTCTTTTTCTTCAAACATCCATAATTATGTGCTTGCAACGTTTGATTTTCGATGTATTTTCATGTTATTGTACAGTGTGTCTCCGGGTAGGTGAACGGCTTTTGTAAAAGACAAACACATTTTTAGTTGTAATTGTGTTTCGGAATTCAGCCCAGCCCTGTCTTGCGTGTAGTTGGAAACTAATTTCTGACATAATTTTATTTTCGAAAAATCATGCATGCTTTCGAAATTCCGAAAAAACGATTCTTTGCGTAATGTACATTTTATTTTCTAGAAACCACCAGAAGAGCCAAAGTTTCCATCGCCTAAGACTGAAAAATCGATTGATCTTAAGGATTTTTGTCCATTCTGTTTCGAATATGTGGGTCATTTTTCGCGTCATTTATTTAGAAAACATTTAGATCAGGAAACAGACAAAACATTTTCTGAGCTATTAAAAAGTAGAGATAATCGAGATGCAATTATAGCCTCAAGAAAGAAAGGAAATTTCACACTTAGACAGCAACGAAATGAATTGAGGCCTGTGAGGAAACTAAGGAAACTGAATAAACCATCTAACGAGGACTATATTTCATGCTTACATTGCTTGGGGTACTATAAAAGAGGTTACTTGTGGAGACACAACTAAATTTGCAAGTCCGATACAAATATTAACAAAAAAAGTCCCAGAAAGCAACATCTAACAGAATCACAAACGTAGTTAGTCAGTACCGGCATAATTGGAAATTATTTAAATAATGAAAGTCGACTTAAGAAAGGAGTTTTCAGTATTATGAGACCTGAACAGATTAGCTATGCTGCTGAATGTGACCCATTATTATGTTTGCATGGTAAGTCGTATTTGCAGAAACACAAGAGGAGTCAAATGAACGTGGTTGTATCGAATAAAATGCGTGAAATGCCAAGATTGAAAATAGCCTTAAAAACATAACTAAGATTAATATGCTTGTTGACGTTCTAAAACCAGAATTATAAAAATATATTCTGACTGCTACTAAAGCCATAAGTGGGTATGATTCCAATAATAAAACATATAAATTCTCGTCCTTGACGCTTCGTATTGGAACAACTTTGAAATTCTTATGTAATATTGCTTGTAATTTATCATAAAGGATCCTTCATTTAACCTCAAAGATAGAGACAAAAATATAAAAAACATTTCGTAGCTTCGGAAACTCATTGCTAACCATCGGTGCAATGATTGGCAAACAATGCCTTAAACGAAAATAAATGGGAGAAACAGAAACTACTACCGTTAACCGAAGATATCCAAATATTTCAAAATAATGTTAATAAAATAGCAGATGAAGCGTACAATAATTTAAACAAACGTGAGTGTATAGTTAATGCACACTGTCACTGCTATTAGTGTTTAATAGAAAACGGATTGGTGAAATTCAATTTTAGATATAAGAACGTATAAAAAGGACTATTCTATAGTAGCACAAAGCGAATGTTTAAATTCCCTCTCTAAATTTGAAAAGTGGAAGAGCCAAACATTCAAGCGCGCGTCTTTTTCGGGAAAAGAAGTAAGCTTGTGATTATATTATATACGAAAAAGATGTAAGAATTTATTGATATGTTGCTGAAGGTGCGGAGAACTTCAGATTTGGTTTCTCATTCCAATCAATATATTTTTACAAGTCCAGGATCGGATAGATGGATCATCTGTATTAAAAAGTTGGCACATAAATGCGGACCAAAAAATCCTGAGCTATTAACAAGCACAAAAATCCGGAAACAAATAGTACAATTTTATAATTAATGAATTTCGAAATGATGGAAATGGAAGAGATTGCCCGATGTATGGACCGTGTCGAAAAAACTCACCAGGATAGGTAAGCTTGTAAAATGTAAAAATCAATTGCTAGATTTGTAGGTTTTTTACATTTTCAGAGCAGAAGATGTATATCAGATAGCTAAGGTGGCCAAAGTTTTATTATTATTATTATCAAATGCAGGAAAAGGGTCCAATTTGAAAGGAAAAAATTTGTCTGAAATTTAGATAGCTGAGGTAATTTTTTACTTTGATGAAGAGGAAGACGATAAGGAAGACGAAATCGAAGGCGAAATAGAACAAAAATTAAGTGATCTTACCTAAATAGAGTCAAATCTGCTAAACCAGCTTAATAATGATTCGGATGGTTTTAGCCACATCGATGTTGAGATGTCTTGTTACACTTATACGTCAAAATCCAGACTTATTTCAAGAAGGAGACTGGGTGCGGGTGAAGACCGTCATCTATAATAATTACCGTTGTAGTTAGTAATATTGTTTTAGATAATATACACGGTATATTCTTGTTTATTTATGTTCCATAAATTTTTATTTTAAATTTCTAGAAAGTTATATTTACATACTACATAACATGTTAGTGGAATAAATAATCAATAAATGATGTTTGCTTAAATTGTCCTTTCTTACAGGTTAGAACTCAGGTCGGAAGCTGTTTGTATATTGTGGTGAGTTAAAGAATTCCACTAATTGTTTTAGGTAACGTTGTGTTATTTCATTAATTTAAAATAATGTAGACAACACTAAAACCCTTTTTTTAGCATGTCTAATGTCTACAGATCATTGTTTTTAGGTAGTAATTTGAAAGTTATGTGTTTTACAAACTTGCAAGTATCTCAAAACAGTGTGTACAAATTCTATAAATTTTTAAGTATACATAAAAATTGGTTGACTTTAAGTGCAGTTTACTCGAAAGGAATTCAAACTAAAAGAGGATATGGGACAGAAACTTAAAAAGCGCCTTTTCTTTAATTTTGATTTTCTAAGTACTGCTGTCCTTTGCTTCAATCTCTTTTTAAAAAATTGACCAACTTTTAGGTAACAAATTTTCATATATTTTTAAAATTTTACTGAATTTCAACACACCGTTTTTTAAACATTAGCATGTTTGTAAAGCAGCTTCAGAGCTATCTCCATCTATAGAATTGTTAAAAAGCGTTTTCGATTTTGGGTATTTTGAATTTATTAAATTAATGAAATAACATATCGTTCAAACACTTAGCGGTATCTTTTAACCCTCCAGTTAAACAGATACTTTTTGATCTGAGTAACAACCCTATGATAACTTCTCCTAGTATTTCCGCATATGGGGATGCATGTTGAAATAGTAAAGTCTAATTGGGGGAAAGAAATGAAATATTAGAGGTAAACCATTACAGTCTTTAATAGAACTAAAACAAAATGTAAAAAATACGAGCAAAAATATTATTCAGTTCAAATTGAAAGACTATTAAATTTAAGTTAACTAAGTCATGCAATTTTACAAAACAGCAAAATTTATTTATTTAGGAAACGAAACTTTCATCTCTTTGTAATTTTTTGATGTGGTATTATTTTTTTTAAACAAACGGCTACCGATACTGTCCATATAGGTAGTGTATGTACTTGATATACTCCAATTACACTGGCAGACGAAAGTTACGGTCGGTGCGCAGTATACGAAATTTTAATTTGCCTGCTGGCAGTGTAATTGGGGTATATCAAGTACATGTACTAATTACCTGTGTGGTCAGATATCGGTAATCATTCCTTTTAAAAAAGTCCCCTCTCCATATTCTCCCACCACATAAATAAAATACTAGAAATCAAGGTAATTTATTATCATTGTTATTATTGTTAAATATTCAAGAAACTCCGATTTAAAAAACCGGCTTATTTATTATTATTAACGAAATAAAATATTATTACCTTTCTTTATTAAAATCTTAAGATATAGTTTCTATGATTTCTATTAGAGTCCCTAATTATGGACCTCTATTTTCAGGAAAATGAAAAAAATATATTTTTTTTTCCTGAAAATAGTATGTAGAGAAATCTTTTGTTGAATTTTGCTAAAAATAGGGGACAATATTTTAAGGAAAAACAGGGGTTCCCTCTCAAATTGTTAATATTTACACGAAGTTTTAGGTGGCTGACTCGGCCCCTTCCCGTAGAGGCGAAAAATGTCCTAAAATTCAGTTTCTTAAAAACGCTTTTCCCTAAAAAGTAGCCAAGTTGCATTTTTGTGTTAAATAAAGTGATTATCGAAGGCATTTTCAGAAACCAAATAAAAATTATATTAAATGAAAAGTATGGGTAAAATACGTATTTGTATGCAATATTCCACGAATTAATATATTTTACAACAAAAATGCATTAGACCGCTGGCCAATTGAAACGGACCAAGCCAATTTTTGGTTTAATTTAAAGTCTATTTTTTTATAAATGAGAATATATATCAATACGAATTGTGTTCAGTTCGAGCAACGAGGAGGGATAGCAGGCAGTTTTCAGCGAGAACCTGATGATGGCAGATAAGATTCTGCCAAAACGGCGTTTAGACAACCGTGGCTGCCGCAGGGGCCTGCCAACTATACCGGAAATCACTCGGAAGCACAACAACACTTCATATATATATATATATATATATATATATATATATATATATATATACATAATAAATAATGAGAGGTTGTCACGTCCGACAGTTAAAAGATAAATTCTAAGGATCGTAGGGCTTCAGTCCGAAGCTCTACGATCCTTAGAATTTATATAATTTATATATATATATATATATATATATATATATATATATATATATATATATTGGCTGGTATTTGTTTCAATCAAAACCAAGCGTTTTGTGATAAAATGTGATTTTTATCCTTAACGCGGCCAGACTAGCAATTCGTTGCAGTTTGGTTTATTATCCTTATGAAAATAAGGATTCATAGAGGTGATAGACAGAAATTTTGTTTTAATATATTCTGCCCTCTAGAAGCATGCTCTTGAACTATTACTTGCACCCCATGTCGGGATATTGTTTTGATTGAGACAGATATTGACCGCTAGATGGAGCTTCCCCCATTTCGTCGTTTTGCAACGGCGAAATGTTCACTTGGGAACAATAAACTCTCGTGTCAGTCGTCTCGGGAAGCCTTGCACTGACGAGCGCCACCAGCGCGAAACTGCAGTCTGCAAGTGGCCCGAGATGACTGGTGCGAGAGTTGCCTTTAATTAGGTATAAATCTTTCGGCTGGTATTTGTTTCAATCAAAACCAAGCGTTTTGTGATAAAATGTGATTTTTATCCTTAACGCGGCCAGACTAGCAATTCGTTGCAGTTTGGTTTATTATCCTTATGAAAATAAGGATTCATAGAGGTGATAGACAGAAATTTTGTTTTAATATATTCTGCCCTCTAGAAGCATGCTCTTGAACTATTACATGCACCCCATGTCGGGATATTGTTTTGATTGAGACAGATATTGACCGCTAGATGGAGCTTCCCCCATTTCGTCGTTTTGCAACGGCGAAATGTTCACTTGGGAACAATAAACTCTCGTGTCAGTCGTCTCGGGAAGCCTTGCACTGACGAGCGCCACCAGCGCGAAACTGCAGTCTGCAAGTGGCCCGAGATGACTGGTGCGAGAGTTGCCTTTAATTAGGTATAAATCTTTCGGCTGGTATTTGTTTCAATCAAAACCAAGCGTTTTGTGATAAAATGTGATTTTTATCCTTAACGCGGCCAGACTAGCAATTCGTTGCAGTTTGGTTTATTATCCTTATGAAAATAAGGATTCATAGAGGTGATAGACAGAAATTTTGTTTTAATATATTCTGCCCTCTAGAAGCATGCTCTTGAACTATTACATGCACCCCATGTCGGGATATTGTTTTGATTGAGACAGATATTGACCGCTAGATGGAGCTTCCCCCATTTCGTCGTTTTGCAACGGCGAAATGTTCACTTGGGAACAATAAACTCTCGTGTCAGTCGTCTCGGGAAGCCTTGCACTGACGAGCGCCACCAGCGCGAAACTGCAGTCTGCAAGTGGCCCGAGATGACTGGTGCGAGAGTTGCCTTTAATTAGGTATAAATCTTTCGGCTGGTATTTGTTTCAATCAAAACCAAGCGTTTTGTGATAAAATGTGATTTTTATCCTTAACGCGGCCAGACTAGCAATTCGTTGCAGTTTGGTTTATTATCCTTATGAAAATAAGGATTCATAGAGGTGATAGGCAGAAATTTTGTTTTAATATATATATATATATATATATATATATATATATATATATATATATATATATATATATATATATATATATATATATATATATACATATATATATATATATATATATATATATATATATATATATAATATAATTGTGGACAGTCGATCATGTTTAGAAGTTTGTATAAAAATATTACGCTTTGCATTTCTCTTCGCTGCTTCATAGAACTGTATGTAAAACGATTCAGCAGTAATGAGTGGTCATATCCTATGGGGGGATATTGATGATCAATTGTAAATGCCAGAAATGTTAGGAAACGTCTTTGAATGCATTCAATATTGTTAATATGTATATCATAATGGGGATTCCATATGACGCTCGCATATTCTAATCTAGGTCGGACCAAGGTGTTATATAAGGGTTTTATGGTAATTGTATTTTGAAAGTCGCGAGCATTCCGTATGAGAAAACCTAACATTTTGTAAGATGATGTAACTATGTTACTTATGTGTTCCCTAAAGGAAAGATGTGAGTCAAATGTTACCCCTAGATCTTTAAAACTATCACGACGGATCAGATTAGCCCCATTAATAGTGTATTCATATTGTATTTTATTTAGTTTCCTTGTAAATGAGACTACATTGCATTTACTTATGTTCAGAGACAAACTGAATTTGTTACACCACTCGTGAATTTTGTTTAAATCCGTCTGCAGCATAGTGCAGTCTGATTCATTGCTGATCTTACAGTATATCTTCAGGTCGTCAGCATATAAGAGGGATGTACAGCTAAGATCGATGACGATATCATTAATGAAAATAATAAACAATAATGGGCCTAATACCGACCCTTGTGGGACTCCTGATTGAGACATAAACTCTACAGACCTGTGACCCTGGTATTGCACGAACTGGCTTATATTAAGAAGATATGATTCAAAAAAGTATTAACTGAGGGTTAAGTCCAAAAGAAACTAATTTTGTTAGCAAAACACCGTGGTACAGTCTGTCAAAAGCCTTGAAAAAGTCCATATGGACTTTTGACATCGATGACATCGACTGTCCGCCTTTGTCCATAACTTCAGCTAAATATTGTGTTATGCAAAGTAGATTTGTTATTGTTTTGTGACGAGCTTTCTTCCGTTTGTCTAGCGCATAAACAAGCGGAAGCGTCACTTTGACGCTGAGCGTGATTTCGGTTATCTCGAGCGCCACTTTTGCAATTTTTACGTGGGGCAAAGTTCCCACATTAGCCTCCTAAACGCAGCCTGTTGCAGTAGGGCTGGGATAGCTACAGTGGAGACACGGTATGTCGAGGGGTCTGGACGGCAAATTAGACTTTCACTCACATTCAGCAGTAAAAAGCACATATCGGTAAATAACAAAGTTTATTAACATATAAAATTCAATACCACAATGAAAACAAGACCAAATAAATAAATAACGGAACAATATGTCAGGTACTTCAAAATTATGTTTAGAAAAAACACATTAATACATAGTAAATGCGAATCAGGCCATGAGTAGCTAATTCTTACTATTTCCTGAGACTATTGGCAGTTAGTGGCGGCAGGCAGGTAAGCAGTGTCATTTGTATCAACATTTTAATTGAAAGCAGAAGTAAAAAAAAGCAAAGAAATAATTAACTCGGTAGAAAAAACAGCAGTAAGCAATAAGCAAAAAAAAAACGGTGTGCAAATACCAAGCTATAGCAAGCAATTATTTACGGTAAAATCTAGCTTATAGGAACGGTAAGCATATATGTATGAAGAGTTGGTAAAATTTAATTTCGGTGCATGTGTGTGCAAATTTAATTCGGTCACGTGGTATCTTGTCGGAGTTGATGCGGAAAATTTTCTAAATATCAAAATGTACGGATAAATAATTAATTTTATTTCACCCAGATTTGATGCACAATTCCTGGACTATTATAAATTTATAGCAGCAAATAAATATATGAAAGCGGTGTATGTGGTTTTGACTCGAGGCAGCATGAAATATTTATTATAAATAAAACGGACGGTATATTTTGAGTTTCTCCCTCCTTTAGGGATAAACCGGGTTTAAACAGGAACTATTTTAACTTAGTAAAATGACTAAACGGTCTAAGTTAAAATCTGGTAAACTAAATTTACTGTCCCAATTTCCCTCGAAATATCATCTATGTTCCTTTCCCTTCTGGAAATTCTTGGGACCATAGCTATTTGGATAAATCGCGAGACTCTAATATTCACCAAATTCGAGCACACCACTTTGTTAGTAACTATATTTGAAAGTTGAAATTTAACTGGTCAAAGCGGAAAAAATACGGTCGGTACATTTTAATATATTTATTCGGAAATTATTTTAAAACGTGGTTTTAATACACGCATTTTGGTGAATTATTTTATCTGTTAATGCAAAAACATCGACAAGAACAACAAAGTGCTGATAACCACATGTATACTTACTGCGGAGTCGGTTTCGGGATCTCTGCTGCACGCGTGATTGACGGTTCTAAGTATCGGTACGGAATGGGGCGAGAAATATGTTTTAATGAATCAGGTATGGCTGAGCTACCCACACGCCACTTGCGGCAAATATCGATAATTATGTTAATTATTGCAGATTACCTTCTGATGGCTGAATTCGCTGTACATAATTTCGGAAATAAAATAGAAAGCTGTTTCGCGGCGTAAACTAACTAGCATTACAGAAATCTAGCATATTCATTTTAAAGCAACTTCTCCGGTTGTAAGCGGGACACATAATGAAGGAAACTGTTATGAATTTACCTTGCATTCGGGTCATGAAAATGTCACTTCATTACACCCCCCTCTTACTTCGGAAAAAAAAATAATAAGTGCAATTATTATTTTTTTCCTACCCCTATTCCTGTCGGTGCGGATTCTATATATACAAAAAAAATTAATGAAAACATATATATATATATATATATATATATATATATATATATATATATATATATATATATATATATATATATGTATATATATATATCAAAGAATATAGAAAAATAAATAATCGATAGCGGTTCTTCCTTCAAATAAATAAAAAAATTAACGGTGTATTTTCTCCGGAAATAAACAAAATACGGCTCCTTGGAGATCTTCCGAGTGGGATGTTCAGCGGACCTCCTTCCCCCAAAAAGAAAAATAACAAACGGCAACGGCCTCTGCCCTGAAACATAACGTTTTAACGATTTATACTAAAAAAAGCTTACTCTAGGGCCAACACTTCTTCATCCAATGAGGTTACATTGGACCCCTCCAGAGGTTGTATCCAAGATGGGTGCAGGGGGGAACAGTTGGCGGTCGATAGCTTAGCGGCATGCCTTCGTGGCAAGGTGTCGCCAAGCGGAAAATCGGTCGGTGTGGCGCATGCCTACCATGCTGATTGCAGTGGATGGTCGAGGCAGGTGCAATCTCGGACTTCGACGGTATTGAAAAACTGGATCCGCGTCTGGACGAGGGTTCTGCGGATTCCTTTCGGTCTTTGGCGGAGCAGGACGTCGCTGTGAAAACGGTGGATTGATGGAGTGGCGTCTTGCCTGGCTGGTTCTTCGGGGAGTCGGGAAATTACGGTCGGCAATTTTCGGTGTCCTTTCAGAATTATACGGTTTCAGGTCCCTGATATGGGTTCTAGTCAACTTCTTGCCAGTTTTTGATCGGAGGTCGTAGACTACAGGAGAAAGGACGGCAGTAACGGTGTACGGACCGGAGTATTTTGGAGCTAGTTTCGATGCAAAGCCTTTAATGGCCGATGACAGAGGGTGTTCTCGCCTCATTACTTGATCTCCGACTCGGTAGCGGAAGTCTCGACGGCGTAGATTATAATAACGACTTTGGGCACTGAACGCTTGTGCCAGCTTGATCCTTACTAACGAAAAGGTCTCTTTGAGCTTTTCCAGGCGTTGAGAGTGTGTAGGCGGTATCGAGTTGTCAGCCGTATTGGCAGTTTCTTCAGTACTCTCATCAGGTGCAGTCGCTTGTTGGTTTTCGGTTTGAAAAACGGTATTCGGTATGGACAGTTCTCGACCGAAATTCAAGAACGCGGGAGAGAATCCGGTAGATTCGTGCTTCGAGCTGTTGATGGCCAGGTGTAGGGCACTCAGATTTTGATCCCATGTACGGTGGTCCTGTTCGCAGTACTGGGCTATCATGGTCTTGATTGTGCGGTTAGCGCGTTCTACAGGGTTAGCTTGTGGTGTATAAGGCGGTGTGAGACGGTGCTGGATACCAAATTCTTGCAGTAGTGTTCGGAAGAGTTGGCTATCAAATTGGGATCCATTGTCGGTGATAACGGTGTGTGGACAACCAAAACGGTGATAATGTCATCATAAAGAGCTTGGCTGACGTTTCTGGCGGTAGCGCTGCGTAGTGGGCGGCACTGGACCCATTTGGTAAAACGGTCCTGGAAAACAACTAAGTAGCTATTCCCTTTTTTAGATCGAGGCAGCGGTCCTACTAAGTCGGTACTGACGGTTTCCCACGGCTGTTTATTGGCGGACGGTTGCATGGTTCCAGGAGTCTGCTGTTGGGAGATTTTGTATCGCTGGCACAGCATACAATTTCTTACATACTTGGCAACATCACTAAACATACCAGGCCAGTAATATTTGCGTGCCACACGGGCTATTGTTTTAGCTATCCCCATGTGTCCAGCGGTGGGGGCGTCGTGATTTTCTTGCAAAACAGACGGACGGAGCGGTGTTGGCACACATAATTTCCATGGATCGGACAGGTCAGGTTCAGTTAGATCGCCGGAGTCCCAGAAGTGGCGAAACAGCCGGTTGTTACGAATACAGTAATCCGGGAACGCTTCAGGGTTTTGTTCGACTTCTTTCTTTTTCCGTTTGTACCATGAACAGTTTGGCGCCTCATTGAGAGCGCATAGTTCTTCGGTCCTCAGTTCGGAGAAAGGTTCTTCTAACGGTTGGCGGGATAGAGCGTCGGCTACACGGTTTAGACTCCCTCGTCGATACTTGATCTCGAAGTCATATTGTTGGAGAAATACGCTCCATCTGGCCAAACGGCCTGTCGGACTCTTTATGGAATGTAACCATCGGAGTGATTGGTGGTCGGTCAGTACGGTGAAATGATATCCCTCGAGATACGGGCTCATCTTCTCTATGCCCCATACTATGGCGAGGCACTCGCGCTCGGTTACTGAATAATTTTTCTCAGCTGGACTAAGCGTACGACTGGCGTAGGCGATTACTCGGTCGTGTCCTCCAATCTCTTGGGTTAGAGCCACGCCAAGTCCTTGATCAGATGCATCGGTTTACAGCCTAAACGGCAGTCCAAAGTCCGGACAGGTGAGTACAGGTGCTTCGGTAAGGCATGTCTTCAATTTGTTGAATGCTTGCTCTCGTTCATCTCCCCACTTGAAACGGTTATTCTTCTTCAGCAGTCGCGTCAAAGGGGTTACGATTTGCGAAAAAGCCGGTACGAATCGACGATACCAGGATGCAACTCCCAGAAAACGGCGAACATCTCGGACGGTACGTGGAGCGGGGAATTTCGTAATTGCTTCTACCTTCTCGGGATCGGTATTAATACCCTCGGCGGTGATTACATGTCCTAGGTATTTCAATTTAGGTTGGCAGGTTGGCAATCCTTAAACGGCGAAAAACTTCATGTAAGTTCTTCAAGTGTTGGTCGAATGTTTCTCCTAGCACGATTATATCGTCCAGGTAGGCGAAGGCATACGGTTCCATGTCGGGTCCAATTATTCGGTCAAGTAGGCGCTGTAATGTAGCCGGTGCGGAGTGCAGTCCAAAAGGCATTACGCGGAAGTGGAATAAACCTCTGCCAGGAACGGTAAACGCGGTTATTGGTTTACTTTCAGCAGAAAGCGGTATTTGCCAGTAACCTTGCTTAAGGTCGATGCTGGAGATGTAACGGGCCTTTCGTAGTTTATCTAGGATAGCATTGATAATGATAGCATCTTTCTTGCGTACTATCACCACAGGAGAACTCCATGGACTGTCGGACGGTTCTATAATGCCATTTGCGAGCATTTCGTCAACTTCCTTGTTGATGATCTCCTGCATTCGTGGGTTTTGCGGTAGGTATCGTTGTTTGATCGGTTCGGGTTGTGAGAGCCGGATATGGTGTTGTGCCAGCTGCGTGGTTCTGGTAATATCTTGAAAACAGGGTAATTCAGTTGTCAGAAATTCATTTAGCTTAGCTTCCTCATTCTTGGTTAATGCCAAGGCAATTCCTCCGACCGGACTAGTGTGACACGGTGTCGACAGCGGACGGTTATTTAGATAGACGGTACCGATGGTCGAATTTATGAGAAAGTCTCTTGATGTTAGTATGTCCATTCCCAATAATATGTCCGAAGACAGATTTGCCAGGTAATACAGTCGGCTTCTAAATCGATGCTGGTCTATCGTGAAGATCAAATCATAGGCCTGGTCGACGGTTACCAGGTACCCATCAGCTAGTTGTGCAGACGGTGCGGTTACGTTAACAGTGGGTATCCCTTGTTCAGAACAGAAATCTCGTACTCGGTTTCCCAGATAGGAGCGGACGGAGCCGGTATCAATCAAGGCGGAGAATTGTCGTCCATGTATTTCTACATGTATATGTAGGCGGTTGTCCATAGGGATGGTATCTTCCGAGGTGGTGTCAAAGCGGAACCGTAAAGGCCTCGTAACGGTGCGGTTCCGGTCTAGTTTTCCGACGTATGACATTGACAATCCCTTGTCAATATACCCGGCCGGCCACAGCGTGAACAGAATAACTTGGGCTGAGAACGGCATTGGGTGCGGTAGTGTCCAGTTTTTCCACATCTCCAGCAGAGAGGGTTTCGGTCGAAAGGTCTCGTAACGGTATAAGTGGAGGGGCCGCCACTTGCGGGGCGGTATTGACGGATTACGGGGGGCGGTGACGATCTTGGAGGGTCCTGCTGTGTTCTGGTGCCTGTGGCAGTCGTTGGTGCGGCGTTGAGTGATCGCGACGGCAGATTATTAGGTGCGGATGGTTGATCACGTCGTAGGGGCGATGATAGCGGGCTAGTCGTAGTTAAAGTTCGGTATGCCACGGATCGATATGTCTGTTGTACTTCCTGACGAAGGATCTCGAATTCCTTGTTTCGTGCGATCAGAGTTGCCATGTCGGTAAGTTCAGGCCGAGGGATATACTGCCTATAGTCAGGGAGTAAATTACGGTATAACCAACGGAGTTGTTGTTGGGCGGTGAAGGCCCCATGTCGACGAAGAAGTGTTTGCATGTCGGTAATATACTAGCTAGCGGATTCTTCAGGTTTTTGTAAACGGCGGCTGATTTCAGCTTCTAAATCTTCTGTATAATTGACAGGGAAGAAGAAAACTCGGAAATCGGTAGAAAAATCTTCCCAGTTTGTCCATCGCGAATGATTGCTTCGGTACCACAGTAGTGCTGACCCTTGTAGTAGTTCTGGTAAAACAGGTAGTAATTGTTCAGGACGGAAACCAGTATAGGAGCAGACTTCTTCCACTCTTTCTAAAAATGCTGCGGCGTCTCCTTTATCGTCAAATTTTATACCCCATTTGCGAATTTTGAGCGGATCCAAAATTCGTAGGTCGGTTGTCGGCGGTGGTGCGGTTGTCTGTATTGTCGGTATTAGGGTCGGTGGGAAGACAAACGGTTTCGATGGTTGTGGTTGCGGTGATGTGCATCCATCCTTGATGAATTCGACCAATCGACGTTTCTGGTCATCCACGGTTCCGGTAATATTCAGGTGAAATTTTCCTAGTTCGGCATCTAATTGTTCGTTACGAAGCTGGTATATCCAATTCAGACGGTTATCACTAGGTCCAGCAACTTCTTGTGGCTGCTGTTCACGGACGGTATCGGTTTGTTTCAGGTCTTCCTGTACTTTCGGTTCGTCTTCCAACATCTTCGGTATTTACTTTGAAAGTTGATAACGTTTGCAGAACGGCGTTAATCAATCGTAAAATACTGGTAGATGATAAGCGAAGGGTTTTGCAAAACGATATTAAATGTGGATGGTCGGTAAATGCAACGGTACGCTAATTTATTAAAACGAAGATATAACGGTGTGCTGTTGTGATCCCTATCGATCGGTACTAGTCGTATTTCAGGAGCTCACAGCTTGCGGTCTCAAGCTCGAGTCCTCCCCAGGTTTGTATCTGCTTTATGTAGACGGAGCAGCTAGGAATAAAATGCCTTAGTGTACAGTAGTACTCCTGTCTTATTCGGTAAAAAGTAAGCAAAAAAAACGAAAGCAAAGAACGGTAAAAAAAAGTGAATAAAAAAAAACTGTTGTCCTTGATAAAGTCGATTAGTAAGCTATTAAGTGAACGGTCCAATGATGCTAACAACCAAATATTCTGGGAACGGCCTCCTAACTTGGTTACATCGTATTTCTATTCCTTAAGAAAAGAGAAAAAAAAAATGACAAAGTCCCTTAATCCCAAACTATTTAAAATTATTCGATGCGGTCTCACCGAAAAATTCTAAGTTCCTATCCGTTGAGAAAAGAGAAAAAATGCCCCAGAGTCCCTTAATCCTAAACTATTTCAAATTATTCGATGCAGTCTCACCGAAAATTTCTAAGTCAATTTATTTGATGCGGTATCACCAAAATAAATTCTAAGTTTCTACTCTTTGAGAAAGCGAAAAATGACAAAGTCCCTTAACCTTAAAATATTCAAAATTCCCTGATGCGGTCTCACCGAAAAATTTCTAAGTCAATTTTAAAAAATCCGGAAAATGCCAAAGTATTTCTATCTCTCGGAGCAACTGTTCGGATCGCGTTCGTAGTCAATACTCTCCGGTTCATCAGGTCTGATTGCTTACAGGTGCAGCTTCTCGCTGTGCTGGCAGCAGAACCACTAAATGAATAACTGCCAGACGGTCAGGAAACGGCTAGTAATGTGTTCGGGAGCACTCGGATCTGTTCGGTTAGGTAACAGATGACGGTATCTTCATGGTCGGTAAACGGTAAAACTGGTTTGGATGGCGTCTAGTGATGCGGCCAATGGATTTCTAATGGTTTTAACGGATTTCGGCTACCCCCCATCATCAGGGTACATTTTTTCAGAACGGGTGGTCGGATCGTGATGAAACCAACGGCATTCGATTCAGCATCCTTGAGTTACTATTAAACGAGGGGTCACTTGCCTAGTAACTCCGGACACCGGAGTCGGTAAGTATTCCGGGCAAAATCCGGGCGGTCGGTAAAAAGTGGTGCAGATGGTGTATCGTGATGCTATTTATCGCCTAGTATGAGTCCTACTCGATCCAGACCCATAACTTGGCTATAGCACGCTTTTTCCCAGAACGGTTTGTCGGATCGGTTTTCTAGTGTTGCCAAACGCTTCCTTGGGTTCGATTACCCTGAAAATGAGTCCCCACTTGGTATTTGGCGTGTTCGTGTAAGTTCGGGAGGTTTCGGAAGTGTTCGGTTGGAGTTCGGATTTTCGGTTAAAATTACAGCCTCTCGGGATGGCAACACTACGTAAACTGCCACTTGGTTAAACATTTTCTTAAGGAGCTATAAGATGGTTAATAACTCCTTCGAGTGTGATCGGAGCGGTTCGGCAGTAGTCGGAATCGATTCCCCGTGCTTGGTTTAATTAAAAATGACACCTCACATGCCTCTGTAAGTCTCTTGGTACTTTTCTAGTTGTACTCGAAGCCTGCCGAATGTGAAGAAATCTAATTTTTTTTTTCCAAGATTATTTGAAATTTTTCGGGTCTAATTTACTTTAGTCAGGTCTACTTCGGTAATTTAAGTGTACTTTCATTTAATCAGGTCCCTGCTCGCGCGCCATTTTGTGACGAGCTTTCTTCCGTTTGTCTAGCGTATAAACAAGCGGAAGCGTCACTTTGACGCTGAGCGTGATTTCGGTTATCTCGAGCGCCACCTTTGCAATTTTTACGTGTTCCCACATTAGCCTCCTAAACGCAGCCTGTTGCAGTAGGGCTGGGATAGCTACAGTGGAGACACGGTATGTCGAGGGGTCTGGACGGCAAATTAGACTTTCACTCACATTCAGCAGTAAAAAGCACATATCGGTAAATAACAAAGTTTATTAACATATAAAATTCAATACCACAATGAAAACAAGACCAAATAAATAAATAACGGAACAATATGTCAGGTACTTCAAAATTATGTTTAGAAAAAATACATTAATACATAGTAAATGCGAATCAGGCCATGAGTAGCTAATTCTTACTATTTCCTGAGACTATTGGCAGTTAGTGGCGGCAGGCAGGTAAGCAGTGTCAATTGTATCAACATTTTAATTGAAAGCAGAAGTAAAAAAAAAGCAAAGAAATAAATAACTCGGTAGAAAAAACAGCAGTAAGCAATAAGCAAAAAAAACGATGTGCAAATACCAAGCTATAGCAAGCAATTATTTACGGTAAAATCTAGCTTATAGGAACGGTCAGCATATATGTATGAAGAGTTGGTAAAATTTAATTTCGGTGCATGTGTGTGCAAATTTAATTCGGTCACGTGGTATCTTGTCGGAGTTGATGCGGAAAATTTTCTAAATATCAAAATGTACGGATAAATAATTAATTTTATTTCACCCAGATTTGATGCACAATTCCTGGACTATTATAAATTTATAGCAGCAAATAAATATATGAAAGCGGTGTATGTGGTTTTGACTCGAGGCAGCATGAAATATTTATTATAAATAAAACGGACGGTATATTTTGAGTTTCTCCCTCCTTTAGGGATAAACCGGGTTCAAACAGGAATTATTTTAACTTAGTAAAATGACTAAACGGTCTAAGTTAAAATCTGGTAAACTAAATTTACTGTCCCAATTTCCCTCGAAATATCATCTATGTTCCTTTCCCTTCTGGAAATTCTTGGGACCATAGCTATTTGGATAAATCGCGAGACTCTAATATTCACCAAATTCGAGCACACCACTTTGTTAGTAACTATATTTGAAAGTTGAAATTTAACTGGTCAAAACGGAAAAAATACGGTCGGTACATTTTAATATATTTATTCGGAAATTATTTTAAAACGTGGTTTTAATACACGCATTTTGGTGAATTATTTTATCTGTTAATGCAAAAACATCGACAAGAACAACGGAGTGCTGATAACCACATGTATACTTACTGCGGAGTCGGTTTCGGGATCTCTGCTGCACGCGTGATTGACGGTTCTAAGAATCGGTACGGAATGCACAGAACATATACTCAGGAGAAGCGCAAGCCAGTGCTTTAAGAGCCACAACAAAGTTTGGCTCGCCATCTGGTAGTCGCCTGGAAGAACTAGGCAATATGCGGGAATATTGAATTAGAAATTTGTGCGGGAATATTGAATTTGAAATTTGTGCCCGATCTTGTCTACGCATTGCAGATACCTACTCGACATCTTAAACTTTTCATTGTTACCAGACCTTGTGAAGAAAATTTTCTTTTTTTAATGTAAAATATTACCTTCCGCTCATTCATGAATTTAACATAAATCTCTCAAAGAAATTCTTTCTATCTGGCCTGTTAATTAATAAAAAGTCAAAGATGACGTGTGTACCTGCGAAATATTTAGACAGGGGAAAATGATACAATGATTTGAAAACAAAAATATATAAATATATATTTAAAAATATTTGTCTACATAAATGCAGCTCCAATTATTACACTTGTAACAATTTTAACAATTAAATAATCAACAATATAACATATAAAAATAAAATTAACAAAAAAACTGCCTAGGCAGTGGCCGGTTAACTTATAATTGGCCAACAAGACACACAAAACGAAACTCAAAATTAATACATTATAAAACTATAGTGAAATACATAAAATTGTACTTACTGACTACTTTTGTATGTGAATGGGGGTGAATTGGCCTGTTTATCAGAAAAGTTGTTTGAATTATTTATAAAATAATCATGATCATTAAAAACCGACATTACCATATTAACACTATTTGACTGCTCAGTATTATTATTATTTGCACCGTCATCAATTATAACATTCTCGTTAGAAATAGGCACTTGGTTTTCCTATTCATTAATAGGACGTGGAGCGGCATTTGGAAGAAGCAAATGTTTTGAGACATTGACGAAGTCATTGCTTCGAAAGTGCTCTTCACAAACATAAAAGTTTCTACAGGCTTTATTCAAGTCTATTTTGCATACTTGTTTCCAAACAAGGGCACGTTCATGATTTAAAGGAAATCTATAAAACCGTTTATTTAACTTTTTTTGCACCTTTTGTCCAATAATAACTATTTTCGCAACTAGGATATTTGCAGGAGTATTTTTTTTGTGGATTCATAGAGTTTTCTCAAATTCAAAATATAGTAAGTAACAAGGTTACCTCACAAAAGTACGGACTACATTTACAAAGGTATAGTAATATATCACAGTTGATCATTACTTATAAGCCGTGATATTGATCTTATGTTTATGTAAGCTGTACGCATCATTGCCTTGACACACCATATCTGAAAATGAAAGTCTCTGGTAATTTTAATAAAATGAAAATTTTGTGCGAACATACCTACACAAAATCAAAATTTTTGTTACTCTAGCTGGATCAAAATTGCTGCAACTTGTCTTTTTGGTCACCATTAAAACAAAAATTATTGCATGCCAATACAGGGCCATTACAATTATAGTATGTCCAAATAAGGGGAATGTACTCCTGAAAAATATAAAATTGTTTAGCTGGTTGGAAGATGGAATCAAAATTCAATGCAAAATTAAAATGATAGGTAATTACCACAGACTTTCTTACTTATTACAGGTGAAGTTTATCAATATGTAGTAACAAAAAACGGACCTACCTAGCAATTAACAATTAACAACTATACTTTTTTTAATGAACTGAACAAAGTATTTACATCTCAGATAAATTGTTTATCTGGGAATCATAGCGACAGTCTACATTGTTATATTCATAGGTTAAGTTATGAATTATGTCATATTAGAACACAGATGACAGATTTTCCTTGACGGAAATAATTCGCCGACTTGACATTTCTGCCTGGATCGACGCCATGCTTGTTTACATTCTGTGAATTCTACTTTCACTCCCATGACGGAATGGGGCGAGAAATATGTTTTAATGAATCAGGTATGGCTGAGCTACCCACACGCCACTTGCGGCAAATATCGATAATTATGTTAATTATTGCAGATTACCTTCTGATAGCTGAATTCGCTGTACATAATTTCGGAAATAAAATAGAAAGCTGTTTCGCGGCGTAAACTAACTAGCATTACAGAAATCTAGCATATTCATTTTAAAGCAACTTCTCCGGTTGTAAGCGGGACACATAATGAAGGAAACTGTTATGAATTTACCTTGCATTCGGGTCATGAAAATGTCACTTCATTACAGTTGTTGATCGTTGGTAGACAAAGCCATGTTGGTTGTTACATATACTGTGGCGAACCTGGGGATAAAGTGTGGCATGCAGGACGATTTCAAGAACCTTGATAAATTTGTTTATGATTGTAATAAGACGATAATTTTGTATATCTGATTTGCTATCTTTTTTGTGGATTGGACAAATTTTGGAGGTTTTCCATTTATCAGGATATGCACAAGTTTGTAAGCACAGGTTAAAGATATGTGCTAGCGGCGCAGCTAATATACCTGAGCAGTCTTTTAAGAAGAAAGCTGGTAAGCCATCGGGTCCGGCCGTAAATTTTGGTTTGATCTTTTTGAAGGCATTGATGACATCCATTTCAGTTATCTCGGGGATTGTTATATTAATATTATTGCTAGTGTCCGCAGAGAAATCCATATTGCGACTTGAGGGGATGTACGCTGAACTAAAAAATTCAGCAAAAGAGTTAGCGATATCTTCAGGATTATCTAAGATATTGTCATTGTTAGTGAAAGCATTCGGAATTGACCTGGAATTTTTTTTGCTGTTGACATATGTCCAGAAACTTTTTGGGATAGAGGATAGATTGTTTTCAGTTACTTGTAGGTAGTTTTTGTAAGATGTGTCGATATCTCTTTTCAACTTGGTTCTTAGGAGTTTAAAGTTCTCAAAGTGGACAGTGTTGCTAGACTCCTTATACATGCGCCATGCTATCTCTTTACTTCTTATGTCGGCGATGATTTGTTTTGTGAACCAGGGAGGGAATGTTTTTTTGGATGCTTTTTGCATGGGAACAAATTTTGATATGCTATTATTAATGATATAATACAAGTGATCTGCTGCATCGTTAACATTATTCATTTTATAGATATCGTCCCAGTTAGTATTACATAAATCTGCATAAAGTGATATAAAGGAGGCCTTTTTAAAGTTGTACGCTATTGCGTGATTTTTGGGAACCTTGTTTTGGCAAGAGCTAAAGTTTAGTTCAATATTGAGTGGTGGGTGATGCATGTCTTCCTTGAAAACACAACAGTCGGATTTACCGACGGTACATATTTTACTACAAAAGAGCAGATCCAATAATTTACTATTGGAATTAATTATAAAGTTATATTGAGTGAGGCCAAAGAAGTTAATAAAATTATTCAGTTGCGTGACTTTAGCGGACCTAATCGAGCTGTTAAGCAAGCATTCATAATATTCCGGAATATTGAAGTCACCTAAGATTAGAATGTCCGTGCCATAAATGCCATGTAGGTTAGCCAAGCAATCAAAAAGTGAGTTGTATATTTCGACTTTTAAGTTAGGTGGCACGTAAATTAAGAAAACTGAAAGTGTTGTGGTCCCTAAGATGATTTTAATTCCAACAACATCGATGTTAGGGAGATTTAAATTAGTACAATCTAGGTTTACTATGCTCACTTTGTATGACTTATTAAGCAGAATAAGACAACCACCTCCTCTGGTTAAACCTATTTCCTTGAATTTTCGATCGCATCGAAAGACGTTATAATTTTCATAGCTGAGTTCAGAATCAAAAATATGTGAATCTAGCCAGGTTTCTGTAAAACATATCATATCGTATTCAGAGGACAAGTCGATGTCATCTATATGGACTTTTCCAAGGCTTTTGACAGACTGGACCACGGTGTTTTGCTAACAAAATTAGTTTCTTTTGGACTTAACCCTCAGTTAATACTTTATTGAATCATATCTTCTTAATATAAGCCAGTTCGTGCAATACCAGGGTCACAGGTCTGTAGAGTTTATGTGTCAATCAGGAGTCCCACAAGGGTCGGTATTAGGCCCATTATTGTTTATTATTTTCATTAATGATATCGTCATCGATCTTAGCTGTACATCCCTCTTATATGCTGACGACCTGAAGATATACTGTAAGATCAGCAACGAATCAGACTGCACTATGCTGCAGACGGATTTAAACAAAATTCACGAGTGGTGCAACAAATTCAGTTTGTCTCTGAACATAAGTAAATGCAATGTAGTCTCATTTACAAGGAAACTAAATAAAATACAATATGAATACACTATTAATGGGGCTAATCTGACCCGTCGTGATAGTTTTAAAGATCTAGGGGTAACATTTGACTCACATCTTTCCTTTAGGGAACACATAAGTAACATAGTTACATCATCTTACAAAATGTTAGGTTTTCTCATACGGAATGCTCGCGACTATCAAAATACAATTACCATAAAAACCTTATATAACACCTTGGTCCGACCTAGATTAGAATATGCGAGCGTCATATGGAATCCCCATTATGATATACATATTAACAATATCGAATGCATTCAAAGACGTTTCCTAAAATTTCTGGCATTTACAATTGATCATCAATATCCCCCCATAGGATATGTCCACTCATTACTGCTGAATCGTTTTACATACAGTTCTATGAAGCAGCGAAGAGAGATGCAAAGCGTAATATTTTTATACAAACTTCTAAACATGATCGACTGTCCACAATTACTTGAACAAATCAGCTTTAGAGCACCTACCAGGTCAACCAGATATACATCATTATTTTATTTCCCTATTGCTCACACAAATGTTTTAACTTTTTCCCCTCTATATTCTATCTGCCATAACTACGAAGTTATTGAAAATAATATCGACATTTTTAACACCAGATTAAGTCAAATTTAGTCAAGTTTCTCTTAGTTCTCTGTTTTTTCTTTTGTTTTTTTTTTCTCTTCCTATTTTCTTACTTGTTTTTAATATTTTTAATATATATGTGTATGTGTGTGTATATGTATACGTATGTATGTGCGTGTATATATATATATATATATATATATATATATATATATATATATATATATATATATATATATATATATATATGTGAAAACCTAAGAAACAATATATATGTATATATATATACAGACTCTATTTTACGCGGGCCGCACCAAATATCTCGCTTAATATCTATTGTAGAAGAATAAAGTTTTAGAAACAGTTATCCCATTTTTTGTGAGCTATATTTCAGTGAAAGGAAATTTGAAATCCATAGCCTACTTTATGAGATATATTACAAAAACCTGAAAAATAGGAAAACCACAAACGGTTATAGCTTCCTTATTTGAGGAGATACGAAAAAAGTTAAAGGAATGAAAGTTGACGGCAAATACAATAAGAATAATAACGTGTAACAAAAAAATCGAAAAGTGCAGTTGGCTTTGACATACGCTATTGTGCAAAAATGAAAAATACATATCTCAAAGTACGCCATTACGCCATTAATTCCGTTATTTTTTTCTCATTCCAACGATATAAAACATGTCACAGAGATTTTAACCGATAGTGTCAATATTTAATATTTTACGAATACCACAATTCATATAATTGAATCGTAACAATCAGCTGTGCCATAATAGTAAAATTCACTTTATAATAATTATAATTCCGTAATTATTTATTACAATTTAATACAAACCAATAAATATCTCATAAATAAAAATACAAGTAAAAAACGAACATTCAAAGAAAAAAACGAAAAACTATGTATAACAGTACTACCTACTACTATATTGAAAAGAAATTGTGTGTATTTATTTTTCTAACTACAAATGCTCAAATTGTGCACCATGCATTCTGACACATAAACGTGCTCTACGAGACACGTCACGCATTACATTTTGGAGCATTTCAGGAGTAATTGCCTCACATGCGTTTCGAATTCTGGTTTTGATGTCCTCAATATCTTCAGGGGCAGTTTGAAATACCTTGTCTTTAATGTAACCCCAGACGGAAAAATCCAAGGGAGTAATATCTGGTGATCGAGCTGGCCATAGAATGGGTCCGTAGGTGCCTATCCAGCTATCTGGCATAACTTGATTTAAATAATTTGTACATATTACAGCAGTGTGAGGTGGAGCCCCATCTTGTTGAAAATATGAATAATTTAATCTTTCTGCCACTGTTAATTCATAAAGAAAATCTTGAAATTCGTTTTACAGGAAATTAAGGTATCTACGAGCGGTTAATTTGCCATCATAAAAATAAGGTCCAATTACTTTAGTCCCTAAAAGACCCAACCAAACATTCGTAGAAAATCTTTCTTGGAAAGCAGTCTCTCTGCACCAATGTGTATTTTCTCGTGTCCACTTATAATGCATATTTCTATTGAAAAATCCATTATTAGAAAAATTTGATTCGTCCGACCAAAGAATTTTGCTACATATCAGCGCGTCATTCCTTTTCTTATTTAATAACCATCTACAAAATCTTACTCTCCTTGGCTTATCTCCCTCATTTAAATGTTGAACTTTCCTCATTTTGTAGCATCGAAATCCGTTTTTTTTTCAATATTTTTCTTGCACTGTCTTTTTTTATGCGACAGTTTCTCTGAATTTGTCTCAAAGAGGTTTCCTCATTTTGGTTAACATAATTCATTACTCTATTCACTTTTCTTACATTATCCGCAACAAGCGCTCGCCTTACTACTTTTTTTGAAAATGAACCGTGCGTTTTTAGATTTTGAACTAACTTCCTAAACATAGTTCGATTTGGCTGCGGAGCATCTGGAAATCTATCTCCGTAAACCGTGACTGCCATCTCAGCGTCAAAATTGCACTGACAATAAATGCTAATCATATCGAATTTGTTATTATTGGTGTACACCATAATTACTGATATAAAATTTGTCTTAGAACTCGACAACGCAACATACAACATACAACAGTGACAATCTGTCAAATTTATTAATAACTGTATACATTGTTTTTCACTAATTATGGCACAGCTGATTGTTACGATTCAATTATATAAATTGTGGTATTCGTAAAATATTAAATATTGACACTATCGGTTAAAATTTCTGTGACATGTTTTATATCGTTGGAATGAGAAAAAAATAACGGAATTAATGGCGTCATGGCCTATTTTGAGATATGTATTTTTCATTTTTGCACAATAGTGTATGTCAAAGCCAACTGCATTTTTCGATTTTTTTGTTACACGTTATTATTCTTATTGTCTTTGCCGTCAACTTTCATTCCTTTAAGTTTTTCCGTATCTCCTCAAATAAGGAAGCTATAACCGTTTGTGGTTTTCCTATTTTTCAGGTTTTTCGAATATATCTCATAAAGTAGGCTATGGATTTCAAATTTCTTTTTACTGAAATATAGCTCACAAAAAATGGGATAACTGTTTCTAAAACTTTATTCTTCTACAGTAGATATTAAGCGAGATATTTGGTGTGGCCCTCGTAAAATAGACAGTCTGTATATATATATATATATATATATATATATATATATATATATTAAAACAAAATATTTCTGTCTATCACCTCTATGAATCCTTATTTTCATAAGGATAGTAAACCAAACTGCAATGAATTGCTAGTCTGGCCGCGTTAAGGATAAAAATCACATTTTATCACAAAACGCTTGGTTTTGATTGAAACAAATACCAACCGAAAGATTTATACCTAATTAAAGGCAACTCTCGCACCAGTCATCTCGGGCCACTTGCAGACTGCAGTTTCGCGCTGGTGGCGCTCGTCAGTGCAAGGCTTCCCGAGACGACTGACACGAGAGTTTATTGTTCCCAAGTGAACATTTCGCCGTTGTAAAACGACGAAATGGGGGAAGCTCCATCTAGCGGTCAATATCTGTCTCAATCAAAACAATATCCCGACATGGGGTGCATGTAATAGTTCAAGAGCATGCTTCTAGAGGGCAGAATATATTAAAACAAAATATTTCTGTCTATCACCTCTATGAATCCTTATTTTCATAAGGATGTCAGTCGTCTCGGGAAGCCTTGCACTGACGAGCGCCACCAGCGCGAAACTGCAGTCTGCAAGTGGCCCGAGATGACTGGTGCGAGAGTTGCCTTTAATTAGGTATAAATCTTTCGGTTGGTATTTGTTTCAATCAAAACCAAGCGTTTTGTGATAAAATGTGATTTTTATCCTTAACGCGGCCAGACTAGCAATTCATTGCAGTTTGGTTTACTATCCTTATGAAAATAAGGATTCATAGAGGTGATAGACAGAAATATTTTGTTTTAATATATTCTGCCCCCTAGAAGCATGCTCTTGAACTATTACATGCACCCCATGTCGGGATATTGTTTTGATTGAGACAGATATTGACCGCTAGATGGAGCTTCCCCCATTTCGTCGTTTTACAACGGCGAAATGTTCACTTGGGAACAATAAACTCTCGTGTCAGTCGTCTCGGGAAGCCTTGCACTGACGAGCGCCACCAGCGCGAAACTGCAGTCTGCAAGTGGCCCGAGATGACTGGTGCGAGAGTTGCCTTTAATTAGGTATAAATCTTTCGGTTGGTATTTGTTTCAATCAAAACCAAGCGTTTTGTGATAAAATGTGATTTTTATCCTTAACGCGGCCAGACTAGCAATTCATTGCAGTTTGGTTTACTATCCTTATGAAAATAAGGATTCATAGAGGTGATAGACAGAAATATTTTGTTTTAATATATTCTGCCCTCTAGAAGCATGCTCTTGAACTATTACATGCACCCCATGTCGGGATATTGTTTTGATTGAGACAGATATTGACCGCTAGATGGAGCTTCCCCCATTTCGTCGTTTTACAACGGCGAAATGTTCACTTGGGAACAATAAACTCTCGTGTCAGTCGTCTCGGGAAGCCTTGCACTGACGAGCGCCACCAGCGCGAAACTGCAGTCTGCAAGTGGCCCGAGATGACTGGTGCGAGAGTTGCCTTTAATTAGGTATAAATCTTTCGGTTGGTATTTGTTTCAATCAAAACCAAGCGTTTTGTGATAAAATGTGATTTTTATCCTTAACGCGGCCAGACTAGCAATTCATTGCAGTTTGGTTTACTATCCTTATGAAAATAAGGATTCATAGAGGTGATAGACAGAAATATTTTGTTTTAATATATTCTGCCCTCTAGAAGCATGCTCTTGAACTAATATATATATATATATATATATATATATATATAGATATATATATATATATATATATATATATATATATATATATATATATATATATATATATATATGTATGTATATATGTATGTGTGTATATGTATTGGTTATGTACCCACTCAGATTAGTTGTAGAAATTCTTAGTAATTACAATTGTAGAATTCCGCTTAGTATTAGTTTATAGCAACCTGTGGTGCACCTGCATATTCATATACTATATTTTTACTAATTTTTACACTATATCACGTTTATCATCAATATGTCTGTAACTCGCCGGCCCTGTAAATGGAATGTAAATTCTGTTGGGTTCGTGTATGTAAATAAATAAATAAATAAATATACACATATATATATATATTGCTGTATATCCACACTGTGGAACACTACCTAAGTGTCGTGTTTGAAATCATAAATAAAATTCACAAATTTGTATGTATTTTAGGAATTAATCATAACAGTTTTACTTTAACGGATCATACAGAAGCAGGAGTATCTGTGGTTTATTTAATTGATTCAAGTTCACTTATTCTCATCGAGTAGGATGCAGAGAATGAAACTTGATATTGAATACGAACAAAATATTTAAATAAACATAAAATGAAGTTATTTTAGTTTAACAAGGTTATTCTAAATAGTATATAATAAAACATGAACTGATAGAGAATCACAATCTCATTTAAAATGATTTAGAATGAAATTGGAAAACAAAAAAAGTAAATTTTATAAAATCTGACATGCATGTCAAAACTTAGGGCTGAAAATCATATTTTGTGTAGAAACACTGTAAATCTACACAAAATGAATATTGAATGAAAGACTATCAACAGTAGTTGCAGTGCAGCGTAATTATTTTAGAAATAGTAAGTCCATATATTACAAAACACTGAATGACATTTTAAGTTTTCAGATATTTTCAAATATCATTGCAGAAAGGTATTTTGTAAATGATATTTCACATCATGCAGAAAGAAAGGACTAATAGTATGATGTTAAATGTTTGTTGGCGTATCAATTTCTTGTTTTAGTTTATAATATAAGTATTCTGTCAGTATGGAAACTGCAGTACGTTTTTAACTACTAGCATTTTGTGTTTATCATTGCTATTCATCTAAATGTATGAATTAGTATTTATTTGAGATTGGAATTGTTAATTGTAGTTATAAGTAGATTTTAAGAAAGTGTATGTAATATGTCAATATATTTCGAGTAATTATAATTATTCACTTAATCCTGAAAAGTAGAATAAAAAACTTATCAGGAAAAATAAAGAATTAAAAACAGTATTCACTTAAGGTAAAGAACAAACAAAACTGAATAGTTTAAATTTTAAATTAAAATTAAATTTTGAAATATTAGATCAAAATAGAAAAAAACAATTGAAATATTGGAAATTAACCCATTGAAACGAATAAAAATAACAAATCAGTTGATCACACACCGCTGAACAGCGAGCTGCGAAATATATTCATCCAAGAATAAATAATAAATTGAAAATAGAAGAATAGTGGTGAATATAATTTGAAGGTTAGAAAATTACAATCCAGATATATTGATATCAAGAATAAATTGTAAAAGTTGATTAAATATAAGAAGTGAGTATACTTTGAAAGTATTACGAAGTAGATTATCCGGAAAGCAGATTTAGAAGAGGGAAGTATTTGTTAATCCAGTTAGCAAATTTATATGGTGAAGAAATTTCAAACGTCAAGCAAGTGAGAGAAATACTTCAAGAAAATTTTGAAAATAAATTGGAGGTTAGAAACAAACGTCAATCCAGTAAAGAAGAAGAAGAAGAAGAAGCCTTGAGAGGTTAAAAAGTCAGTCAAGTGACATAATATTTCAAGGATCATAATAACCAGTTAGAGGTTATAATATAACATTACTCGAGTCGAAAGAAAGACAAGGTAAAGCTTTACTATATCAGAAATCCATGGTACATATTTATTTTAAATAAAGGCCATATTTATCATTTTAGTTAAGTTAGATTTTGTTATTTAAATTTGTTAATTACATTCCAAGTTCAAATTTGTTAATAAATTAATACTTTGTTCGTTCAATACTGAGTTTGATTTATTTAGATTGTTATCTTAATCGATGAGCATTTATTGAACCGGCTTCGTTGGACCCTGAGTAAGAGTCATTCTATAGATTGTAGATGGTCATGCTAATGGTGTTCTATAGTCTATAATATTAACAGCTTTTAAGAAACTGTTTGGCGCTCAATAAAATCATTTCAATTTACTTTCAAAAAGTAATTTCGAACGTATGAAAAATAAAATAGATATCAGAATATAGAACATTTATGGCTTGTTAACGTGGAGCGATCAGGAAAGCGATTAAATAAATACAACTTGAGAATAGTTTATCATTTCAAGCATACATTTGAAAGATAATAGAACAAATAACTTATTTTGATAGTTTTGACAACAAGGCATTGTCAAATTAAAAATAAATATTAGTTATATGAGGTTAAAGTCAGGTAAGACAACAACCATGAATCCAGAGGAAACTACACAAGGTACATCCACAGATCCACAAACACAAGTTGGTGACACAAACACACAACCAGACACAAACATGTTCCAGAAACTCATGGAAATGATGGGTGGAATGAATACAAAAATGGATAAGAATAACCAAACTTTTGAAGAAAACATTAGCAACATAAATACAAAAATGGATCAAAATAACCAGCGACTAGAAGAAAACATTGGCAACATAAATACACAAATGGTACAAAATAACCAAACTTTAAAAGAAGACATTAGTCAAAATAACCAGCGACTAGAAGAAAACATGAATCAAAATAACCAGCGACTAGAAGAAAATATTAACAAAAATATGCAAAAGCTGGAAGAAAGCAATACAGAAGTAAGAAATAAAATTGAAAATTTAGAGAGTAAATGGGAGAGAATGGGAGAAACAGTCAACGAAGAAATTGGTATTAAGGTAAGCGAGGCAGCAAAAGAAATAAGAGAGGAAGTTGTAACTATGTTTGAAGATGGAATGACTGCAGTAGATAGCAGAATGAAGAAACAGGAGGATAAATACGATAGCAAAATAAAAGAACAGGATAGCAAGATAGAACAGAACACGAAGTTGTTGAAGGATACCACACGTACACAATTAACACAATTACCTACACATTCATACACATGCAACAAAACACCATTTTATTTTTACGGAGATAACCGCATACACCCTAAAATTTTCATTTCACGTTTGAAACAACACATGGAAACACAACACGTAAATGCAAACCTAAAAGCAAACATACAAGACATGTTAAAGGGAGAAGCAGAAATCTGGTATTCAGTTATAATGGACAGGTTTGAGACTATAGAGGAATTTGAAGCTCTAGTCTTAAAACAATATTGGAGTGATTACACGCAGTTGAAAATAAGACAAGACCTATTTAATGGTAACTATGTAGAAAATAAAGGTATTTCTAGGGAAAATTATGTACTTAGAAAAGTATACAATATTAGACATCTAGAACCAAAATTCACAGAAAGTGAAATGGTCAGATATTTAGCTAGGCATTTTTCAGGGGATATCCAGAATGTTATTATTACGCAAAGAATTGCAAAGTTAGATGATTTGATTGATTATTTAAGAGAATTAGATGATTATCATCAGAGTTTTGATAGGAAGGCTAGTCAGAATAGGGAAAATAATAAAATGAAAAGAGAAGAAAAGTGGTGAATAAGTTGAAGGTTACAATCCAGATATATTGATATCAAGAAAAATTTGTAAAGTATATTGAATATAAAAGTGAGTAAACTTTAAAAGTATTAAGAAGTAGATTATCCGGAAAGCAGATTTAGAAGTATTTGTTAATCCAGTTAACAAATTTATATGGTGAAGAAATTTCAAACGTCAATCAAGTGATAGAAATATTTCAAGGTAATCAGTTGAAAATAAATTGGAGGTTATAAACAAACGTCAATCCAGAAAAGAAGAAGAAGAAGAAGCCTTGAGAGGTTTAAAAAGTCAGTCAAGTGACATTATATTTCAAGGATCATAATAACCAGTTAGAGGTTACAATATAACATTACTCGAGTCGAAAGAAAGACAAGGTAAAGCTTTACAATATCAGAAATCCATGGTACATATTTATTTTAAATAAAGGCCATATTTATCATTTTAGTTAAGTTAGATTTTGTTATTTAAATTTGTTAATTACATTCCAAGTTCAAATTTGTTAATAAATTAATACTTTGTTCGTTCAATACTGAGTTTGATTTATTTAGATTGTTTTCTTGATCGATGAGCATTTATTGAACCGACTTCGTTGGACCCTGAGTAAGAGTCATTCTATAGATTGTAGATGGTCATGCTAATGGTGTTCTATAGTCTATAATATTAACAGCTTTTAAGAAACTGTTTGGCGCTCAATAAAATCATTTCAATTTACTTTCAAAAAGTAATTTCGAACGTATAAAAAATAAAATAGATATCAGAATATAGAACAATATATATATATATATATATATATATATATATATATATATATATATATATATATATATATATATATATATATATATGTATATGTATATGTATATGTATATATTTTTTTTTTTCCTTCAGGGAGGGGAAATCCTCATGGACACCCGACGCTGTTGGTCTAGCGCGCCGGGTAGTGCCGGACTTTTACCGGCTAAAACCCCTCCGATCTTCAGCACATCATCCGGGACCGCGTTAGCATTGCTACAGTGGTGTGCTGGCTTGCCGTGTTCTAGTTGGCTCTTTCATCCATGTCTTTAGCGCTTAGGATAGTGACGCAGAGGTCGTTGACCGCACGCCAGCTCTGCTCTGAGCTGAGCATTGTATCAATGAGGTTCGCTTCGTTCAGGGCTTGTCCTAGGATTCTGGCCGTGTTAGCTCGTTCGGTGCTCCAACGGGGGCAGCTAAACACTGTGTGGGCCGTGGTGTCGCTCATGGGGCAGTAGGGGCAGGTGTCGGATTCCTTCTTCCCGATCCTGTGAAGGTAAGTACCAAAGTTCCCATGTCCGCTAAGAACTTGCGTGAGATGGTAGCCCAGTTGGCCGTGCTTGCGCTCGACCCACGGCTGGACGTTAGGGATGAGGGTGCGGGTCCATCCCCCTTCGGCAGCGTTGGACCAGCGGGTCTGCCAGCGTTCCATTAAACAGCGTCGATTGTAGGCTTTGGCGTCTTTGTCCGCCCCGTGATTGTAAGCCCTTTCCTTGGCCAGCAGGTCAATTGGTGGGGTTGCGGTAATGACCTGTAAGGCAACCGTGGAAACTGTTCGGTACGCACAGCAAATCCTGATTAGTGCACCCCGTTGGGCTTTAAGTAGCTTGTTCCTGTTGGTTTTGGTACTAAGTCCTTCCACCCATGCTGGCACGGCGTACAGCAGGATAGACGTTACCACCGAGCTAATCAGTCGGCGGGTGCTGGTCAAGGGGCCTTTGGTCCTGGGCATAAGCTTGGCGATTGCCATGGCTGCTTTTTCGGCTTTCTCAACGGCCTTTTCTATATGGGTATTCCAGGCAAGCCTGTGGTCAATGTATACCCCCAGGTATTTCAGGTGCTTCTTGGCGGTTGTGTTCGTGCCTAATACATTGATCGTCATCTCCTGAATGCGTTTTCTGCCGGTGAGGGCAATCGCCTCGGATTTCTCCGGGGCGATCTCCAGGGCGTTGGCGGTCATCCAATTCCCGACGGCCTCGACGACAGCTTCCATTTTAGCAACCGCGCCATCTTCAGTCTTGTCGACGACAATAACTATAAGGTCGTCTGCAAATGCAACCATTCGGTATTCTGTAGTGGGGACCGCTGAGTCAAGGTTCAGTACACCGTCATAAAGAACGTTCCAGAGCAGCGGCCCCAGGACCGATCCCTGGGGGACACCGCACGTGACCACTCTACTTTCTCCGTCTGACAGCAGCAGGCTTCTGTTTGTAAAGTAGCTCATTATGAGCCGCACAAGGTAGGCAGGCACTCCCTTTCGCTCAAGCGTTTCAACGATTGGCCTCCATGGTGCCGAGTTAAACGCGTTCTTCACATCGATTGCTGTAGCAACACAAATCTCACGCTGTCTCCAGTTGCCAGTGTTGGCTGAGCGGGCGATGCGGACAACCTCCTGGATCGCTTCGATCGTAGACATGCCTTCTCGGAAGCCATATTGGCTTTCGGACAGTCCTCCGCGATTGTCGAGTTCTTCGGTGAGTCTTGTGGCAATAATCCTTTCGAGTAGTTTGGCTGATGTGTCTATCAAGCAAATGGGCCTCGGAGCGGTGTGTACCGGCTTCCCTGGTTTGGGTACTAGTACAAGTTTAGCCGTTTTCCATTCGGAAGGGATTTCACCGACACAGATGATGTCGTTGAGCACCCGCGTGAAGACGTGTGGGTGCTGATTAACGGCCAGCTTGATGACTTCCGGCGGGATGCCGTCTGGGCCTGGCGCTTTGTTCGGCTTGAGTCTGCCAGCCGCCTTGATTATTTCCTCCTCCGTAATGGGTGGCGGGGGGGGACGCCCTGAACTGGTTCCCAGTCTATATTCGGGCGGGTGGGGAAGAGTGCAGCCACCAACTCCCTCCTCTTGGGCGTGCTAAGTTGTACCTGCTTGCGTGAACCGGTTCGTTTGCATACAATGCGATATCCATTGCCCCATGGGTCTGTGTCAACCTCTTCAATTAGGTCTTCCCAGCATTTGGCCTTGGCGGACCTAATGGCCATTCTGAGGGCTTTCCTGGCCGTCCTGTACGCTTCATGGCTTTCTTCGACCGTTGCTGCAGGGAGGTTCCGGTGGGCCTTGTGTCTGGTCCAAGCTCTCTTACGTTCATTGCACTGTTTGTGCAGCGTGGCGATCTCCGGGCTCCACCAGTACACAGGTCTCCTGCGAGCTGAGCCTTTTCGTGGGAGGGTGTCCTGGCATACGTTTGTGAGAGCTGCGATGAGACTCCCCTGGTCGGGGTCTTGTAATCTGCCGAGCTCCACCTGTAGGGCTTCCTGGACGATGGCTGCTCTGTTCTGGTTATATCGCCACACCGCGGTATTGGGTTGCGCGTCTGGAGTTGGTATTTCGGTGAAGCATTCGTTGGCAAGGTAGAACGTGATTAGTTGGTGATCGCTTAGTGTTTCAAGTTCGAGGACTCGCCAGTTCATAATGCGGTCTGCGAGGTCGGCTGATACGAACGTGACGTCGATAACGCTGGACTGTTGTCGGCGCCTAAATGTGGGTGTGTCTCCAACGTTGGCAACTATTAAGTCATGGGTGGCGAGCCACTCCGCCAGTATGGTGCCTCTTCGGTCAAGGGTATGTGAACCCCACAGCGGGTTTTTGGCGTTGAAGTCCCCGGCAATGACCATGCCTCTACCGCGGTTGTTGGTGCGTAGGTTGTCCGATAGGTTTGCAAGATAGAGGTCGAAGTCAGCTAGGGATACGTTAGGGGAGATGTAACACGAGAAGATGTTTACTTCGTTAATGGAGCACCACGCAACGCCATGGTGCCCTCCAGAGTTGCTGGCGTGAGTGACCGTAACATAGATCCCAACGTCGGAGTCCAAGTCGGTGATCCAGGCATTATTGCCGCGGACGTGCTTGATATGTATATATTACTATGGTATTTGTTCACTGTGTATATTGAAAAGAATTGCTGTTGAGAATAGAAAATTTTTGTTTTTGAATTGAGAGTTTGAATTGAGTTTAAATATTTACTGAAAGTTAAAATGGGCGCCAAGCAGCTTGAACTAGAGCTAGAATATATTTCTTTTCATACGTAACCTGCTATACCATAACTAGTAAAAAAGAACATGAGTCTCTGACATACAGAGGTACTCTATCTAGGGCTCGAGTAGGTTCAAATTGTTTTATATTTCAGATATGTTTCCCCCAAACTGAGATTTCAAATCAAACATATTTTAAAGTTAACAAAGAATACAATTTTATTAAAAAGATTACCTGGATGGATAAATATTTTGATAACAATGATGAAAAATTATTGAGAAGGTTGACAAAATTCTTATTCTAACAAAGAAAATTTAAAAACTAATGGCCTTTTATTTATTTGCAAATAATATGAGTCAAATTAATTTTTACTTGTGATGAAATTTATTTACCATGGATTTTTAATGTAAAAAGCTTTTTACCTTTCGACGATTTACACTAATGGGATGACTTCTACTCATTTGCCTTTGTACAAATCTGGAATGGCATGTCAACGAATCTTGCTGATATTACTGTCTCTCGTACAACTTGCGTCTTGATTAGTTTCCAGGTCGAAAACACTTTGTTTTTACCAAACACTTTATTTATTTTTATAAAAGTAAATAAAATTACCTTTCGAACCACGTTAAACTTAAAATTCGATGTACACAATTTGTTACAAATAACTTAAAACTGGTTGACAACGTATATTTGTTTTATTTAAATGTGACAGGAAAACCTTATTAAGCCTTTTGAAACTTAATACAATCACTCTATCCACTTGGACAATACACAATGATTGAATCACCTTTGTTCGCCGTTTTACTAGGGTTTATCTTCCCTTTAATAACTTTTTATTCAAATCTTTTTGTGTTGACGTTTTTGTATCTCAAGTCATACCCATACTTTTTTTTTATCAAAAACGCCAGTTCTCAAAATGACATTTTTTTTACTTCGTGTTCTTGATTTTCAGTTTTTGATGTCTGAAAATCTTGAAAATGTATTATCTTTCTTATTGTGGTTTTAAAATTTAAGTTATTATTATTTTAATGATTTATATGATTTCCTGTTTTTTCTTTGGTATGCCACATGTTGGGCTTTACTTGAAAGTAAGAAATTTTCGTGTCACTTTAAATATACAAATTTGTCCTTAAAATTAACGTAAAACATATTGTATCGCATCTCAGGTTAATCTTTGAATTATTTATAACAATTATAGCGCATTTGCACGTATCATATATTATTTTATCGCCAAATAATATTAAGAAATATATTTAACTGTTGTCCTTTGACATGAATACGATTTATTAAAAGTTTATTCTGCGGTAAATCTTACCGCTACTTTGAAAGTTTGTTTTTGTACACTACTACAAATGTGTGTTTTACATTTGTAGCTTATTTGGTCCATAAATTCGCCTTATATACTAAATTACACGTTTCAATAGTTTATTTAACTTTAATTTTTGTTCTTTATCTTTAATATGAATTAAATTATAAAGTTTAAAGTCCTTTTAGGAATTATTATTATATAAAACTTATTAAGCTTTTGTTTTCTCAGTTTATTCTCTCTCGAGTATTGAAATTAAATTTAAATTAAATCTTATGTATCAAACCCTCATTACTGGCATGCTACTATAGATGATTGTGAGTTTTGATTCTCATAGTGAAATTTAGAATTTCTTCCCTTGTACATATTATGTGTTTGTGACTTACTGTTGTCACCGCAAAATTCCCCCAAACTAATATAAAATTTTTAAGAATTGAAAATTTTTATTAGTTTCACATCAAAGTGTGACAACTAAACTAATAAATTTATTTTATTTATTCTACCTTGGTTCGGGTTCATAAGGATATATCATCTCTTTTTTTTAACTATTACAATTGGATTGATGTAATCCGTTTTTGCGGACTCAATAATATTAGCATTTATCATGTTTACTAATTCATCTTGTACTTTTTGCTTATATTTAAAAGGTATCGGGTATGTCTTGCATTTAAAAGGCTTGCTTTCATCGACTTGCAGCTTATGCACGTAGCCTTTTGTGACTCTCGGCTCAAAATTTATTAGAGAAACATGTTTTCGTAACAATTTTTGAATTACTTTATCATTCTTGGTTTGACAATTTATCATTATTTCTTCAGGCTGCTTAAAAAATGTATTCATAACATACGTGGTCGTTTCCATCGTATGCTCCCCACAATTCACATTTATACTTTTGGCATCTTCACCATTTACATCACTTACTATATCGGCATATTTGCCATTTAAATTACTCATATTGAATATAGGTATTATTTCACCTTCTAATAATAGTATTTTACCCCCCAAATTAATATTTGCCCTTAAATCTGATACTATGTCTTCACCAAGTATAATATCATAGTTCATATTTGCTACGATCACAAAATCTCCTTTACAAATTTGGTTCTCTATTTCAAAAGTAGTATTCAAAATCTTGTTACATTCTGCAAATTTTTTGCCATTAGCATTTACTAGCTTAATTTTTGATACCCGTATACATTTGTTAATATTATTAAAATGATTATTGTAAACTTTATCATTTAATAAACTGATTTCAGACCCTGTATCTAGTAATGCGATTAATTGAATATCATTTATTTTTAATTTAATAATCGGCAATTGACTGAATTTTATATTATTTAATTTATTACCGTTATCGTCTCCTATAAACTCGCGCATATGTTCATACTTAGAATTGATGGTTAAAATCTTATTGCCTAAAAATCCTGCTTCCCCGTTCTTTCATTTACTTGAGCAATCATTTCTATCTTATCATAATCTTCCCTTGTGTTTTTCTTTTCCTTATTTTCCCTAATTATATTCGTATTTGCAACCTGTGCATAAGTTCTGTTATCCCTTTTATTATCATCATAATGGTTTCCCCCGTCTTCCCATCTAACCTGTTTCCTATCATCGTTCTGGTTATTATTATTGCTCTCCCCCATTTTGTTACTCTCCAAATTCCTATTATACCCACTCTTGTTATAAGTTCGTTCCCTATAATTATAATTATTGTACCTATTAAAAGTTTCCTTTTCATTTTCTCCATAGTCTTTTTTATTATTGTCATGCTTATTTTGACTTCCTTGATTGTTATTATAGTAATTGTTCCCGTTATTATTACTACCAAAGTTGTTTGAATTGAATCTATTTTGATTATTGTAGCCGTTATCTCTGTTTTGATATCCCCAGTTCTCATTGTTATTGTTTCTATATTGATTATTCCCACTATTATTATTATTATTATAACAATAGTTATTTTGATTTTGATTATTATTTTGGCTAAAATTTTGTCTATAGTCATCGATTTCTCGAAGATATTCGATCAATTCGTCTAAATTCCCAATACGTTGCGTTATAATTACATTTTGAATATCGCTACTAAAATGCCGGGCCAAATATCGTACCATTTCCGCTTCCGTATAACTTGGTTCAAGGTGTCTGATATTATAGACTTTCCTTAATACATAGTTTTCCATTGATATACCACTCCTATCGTTATATTTGCCGTTAAATAAATTCTGTCTTATTTTTGTCTGCGCATTTTCTCCCCAATACTGTTTCAGTACTAAGTGCTCAAATTCGTCAATATTTGTGAATTTCCCGTCTATTATACTATACCAATACTCGGCGTCACCTTTGATCATGTTTTGTATATTACTTTTAAGATCAGCTTCGCTATGGATCGTGTCCATATATTGGCGTAACCTATTGATAAATACTTTTGGATGTGTGCGATTATCCCCATAAAAGAAAAATGGCGTCTTGTTACAAGTGTAATTATGCGTCATGGTATGTCTTCCCGTAGTATTCCTTAATAGCCGCGTGTTCTCTATCATTTTCCTCTCCTGTTCTTTTAATCTGTTGTCATATGTCTCTCCATGTTCTTTGATCGTCTTTCCCATTTCCAGAATTCCCCCATCAACTATTTTTTCCACTTCTGATATTACTTCATGTCTAATGTCTTGTGTTACCTCTCTTACTTGTAAGGTTATATCTTCTTTAGTATTTTCTTTGATGTTCTCAAACTTACTTTCTAAGTCTTCAATCTTGCTCCTCAGCTCTTGATTGATTTCTTCAAATTTTCCCATTTATTCTTCTATTTTCTTCGCAATATTAGTTTCCAAGTGTGTGTTATTTATGGTAATATTTGCTTTTAAGTTTTCCATGTTTTCTTTTATTCTTTCTTCCATTTGGGTGTTATGTGTGGTAATATTTTCTAATTTTTTATCCAATTGTGCATTGTGAATAGTGATATTTGCTTCTAGATTTCCCATATTTTCTTTTATTCTTTCTTCCATTTGAGTGTTGTGTACAGTGATTCCTGACACCATTTCCATGAGCTTTTGTAACATGGTATTCTCGTTTGCCGCTCTATCTCCACTCCACTGTTGCGCGGAAGACGACTCTGATGTTTGTTCGGTATCCATCTTTTTGACCGACCTCAGTTTCATAAATAAATATTACTCTTTGTTTTGAAATTTACCAAAATAAGCAATGTACAAGCTTTTAAAAAATCTGAAATTCACTTGAAATCTCGCTTTTTACAAAATCTGAACAAGCCTCACAACAATTTACTGTATTTTCTAGAAACGCTCCACGTTTTGGTCGCCAATTTACTATGGTATTGGTTCACTGGTATTGAAAAGAATTGCTGTTGAGAATAGAAAATTTTTGTTTTTGAATTAAGAGTTTGAATTGAGTTTAAATATTTACTGAAAGTTAAAATGGGCGCCAAGCAGCTTGAACACTGCTAGAATATATTTCTTTTCATACGTAACCTGCTATACCATAACTAGTAAAAAAGAACATGAGTCTCTGACATACAGAGGTACTCTATCTAGGGCTCGAGTAGGTTCAAATTGTTTTATATTTCAGATATGATTCCCCCAAACTGAGATTTCAAATCAAACATATTTTAAAGTTAACAAAGAATACAATTTTATTAAAAAGATTACCTGGATGGATAAATATTTTGATAACAATGATGAAAAATTATTGAGAAGGTTGACAAAAGTCTTATTCTAACAAAGAAAATTTAAAAACTAATGGCCTTTTATTTATTTGCAAATAATATGAGTCAAATTAATTTTTACTTGTGATGAAATTTATTTACCATGGATTTTTAATGTAAAAAGCTTTTTACCTTTCGACGATTTACACTAATGGGATGACTTCTACTCATTTGCCTTTGTACAAATCTGGAATGGCATGTCAACGAATCTTGCTGATATTACTGGCTCTCGTACAACTTGCGTCTTGATTAGTTTCCAGGTCGAAAACACTTTGTTTTTACCAAACACTTTATTTATTTTTATAAAAGTAAATAAAATTACCTTTCGAACCACGTTAAACTTAAAATTCGATGTACACAATTTGTTACAAATAACTTAAAACTGGTTGACAACATATATTTTTTTTATTTAAATGTGACAGGAAAACTTTATTAAGCCTTTTCAAACTTAATACAATCACTCTATCCACTTGGACAATACACAATGATTGAATCACCTTTGTTCGCCGTTTTACTAGGGTTTATCTTCCCTTTAATAACTTTTTATTCAAATCTTTTTGTGTTGACGTTTTCGTATCTCAATTCATACCCATACTTTTTTTTATCAAAAACGCCAGTTCTCAAAATGACATGTTTTTTACTTCGTGTTCTTGATTTTCAGTTTTTGATGTCTGAAAATCTTGAAAATGTATTATCTTTCTTACTGTGGTTTTAAAACTTAAGTTATTATTATTTTAATGATTTATATGATTTCCTGTTTTTTCTTTGGTATGCCACATGTTGGGCTTTACTTGAAAGTAAGAAATTTTCGTGTCACTATACAAATTTGTCCTTAAAATTAACGTAAAACATATTGTATCGCATCTCAGGTTAATCTTTGAATTATTTATAACAATTATAGCGCCTTTGGACGTATCATATATTATTTTATCGCAAAATAATATTAAGAAATATATTTAACTGTTGTCCTTTGACATGAATACGATTTATTAAAAGTTTATTCTGCGGTAAAGCTTACCGCTACTTTGAAAGTTTGTTTTTGTACACTACTACAAATGTGTGTTTTACATTTGTAGCTTATTTGGTCCATAAATTCGCCTTATATACTAAATTACACGTTTCAATAGTTTATTTAACTTTAATTTTTGTTCTTTATCTTTAATATGAATTAAATTATAAAGTTTAAAGTCCTTTTAGGAATTATTATTATATAAAACTTATTAAGCTTTTGTTTTACCTGAAATCTCAGTTTATTCTCTCTCGAGTATTGAAATTAAATTTAAATTAAATCTTATGTATCAAACCCTCATTACTGGCATGCTACTATAGATGATTGTGAGTATATATATATATATATATATATATATATATATATATATATATATATATATATATATATATATATATATATATATATATATATATATATATATGTATATATATATATATATATATATGTATATATATATATACGTTATATTTGATACTTTGATATTGAGTTTTTAAAAAATATTTACTTAGTTACCGAGAGTCATCGATGACTCTGAATAAAAAATGCAATTGTTGATTTAAAAGTTGTAATATAAAGGTGAGTATAATACTGACTACAAAAGCGTCTACTGGTCATATTTATAACATAGGAAAGCATATATATACAGTCAGTTTGTCTATATTTAAATCACCACACAATATGGTATACTGATATTTATTCTACAAAGTTAAATACTAATTTCTAAGTTGATTAAGAAGTTATCAAAATTGCTTTGATTTGGAGGCCTGTACACTGTAATTATACATATGTTATTCTCCAATCTTACAGCAGAGCACTCTATACACTGCTCCAAGGAAATATTTTTTATAAATGTTACCTCTTTGTAGTTTTCAACTGTGTCTACTCTTGCATATATTACTGATCCTCCATGTATTGCATTTTTTCGGCAGAATTTGGAAATGCTTTTATTGCCCTGTAAGTATGTGCCCTCTAATTCAGTATCAGTGTTCTGTAAAACACAGAAAATGCGGTTTTCTTTCCTCAGTCAAAATATCAACAAAATTAATTTTATTTGAGAGAGTTTACATTCAAGTAAATCATACTCTATTGACTTGAACTATCGTCTTTCTCTAAAGGTATTACTGCTGCTAATTTACCATTACTGTTTTCGGAATATTCTGAAACTTCACTAAAACTTTGGACATTTACATGAGCAATGGTCATTAGTTTTGGCTTCACATCAAGTTTATTTGTGATAGCCTGGAGTACAAAAAAATCACTATTGCCCTCATCTGCTCTATTGCTACCACCAGAAACTACTCCAGATTTGCTGTTTCCTGAAATAGCTATGGTAATTTCATCCAGTAGTCATATGGTAACACCGTACTCCATAGTATACTCTTGCTGTGGATCATCAACATTTTTGATGATGGCTGGAACGTTCTGGACGATTTCTGAATTTCTTGTACTAACAAATATCAAATTTTTTATTTCATTTTTCTTAACAATTTTAACGAGTTGGTTCGTCAGTTCACTTTTAGTTATATACAGTTTAACACTTTTATTTACTTCCAGGGTAGATATATTGCCGGTTACATAATGATTTATCTTATTAACAAATTCTTTTAACTTCTCTTTAAATTTAAAAATGAATTTATTTGCATTATAGTCATTTCTGTATGCCACTGTAGCAACTGTTACATTTAAGTGTACACACTTTTTTGTTTTATTACAAATATCTCTAAATATCGAATGCTTCTTATGTCTACTAAAATTATTTAATCCAGCGATAGTGATAACATGATCTTGCGGCGAATAAGTGGAAGTTATGGCCTCCATATCTTAATGACTCTTTGGAAATCAGCGCCACGTTTGATTATAGATTCTACTATATAGTTGTTCGTGTTTAGTCTACCCATAAGAATTTTATTGACATTGCAGCCAAATTCGTCACTAAGAATAAGAATTTTTTGTTTACTGATATTGTGGTGTAGTTGCGGCTTGTCAGTTGGCTCACGATTTTTACATTTTTCTAAATGGGACGACGGGTTATGCCATAATAATAATAATAATAATAATAATAATAATAAATTGACTTTATTTTTTAAATTTGCAAATTTAAAAAAACGGCGGAGTTCAGCTGCGCTGCTCTTATACTCAAACCACACATAATTCGGCTGTCCCTGTATTTTCTGATTGAGTAGAAGCGTTTTTACTATATTTAATCGTTTGTGTACTTGCATTTTCTGTTTCAGTAGTCACTGATAACTCATTTAGTTTTTGCAGCTCACACAATTGTCCTTTTAGTTCCTTAATTTTTTTTCTTGCTTCTTATCTGCTCGTACATGTCTTCTTCTCTAGCAAGTGCCTCTTTTAGAAATTCACTACTTTCGGTTTTTAGTTTTTTTATGTACGCATCTTTAATTTCCCCATCCGTGGCAAGTTCACATATAGTTTTTTTCAAGATTTCCGTTTTTCCTCATCGATTGAGTCCGCACTTGTTTTGCTTTCCTCACAACAGATGATTTTATTTTGTCCCACATAACGGATCTGTGATTTATATTTTGGGATACAACACTTATGAAATATCATCAAACAGTTTATACATACATAGTGGGAGATTACTTTGGTTTTGCATCATTTATAGAACGTATTTTGAGAGCTCTGCGAGTCCATACGTGAAACCGACGGCGACATGATACTAAACTATTCTATCTCTATCTCCAATTTTAAAAACAGGATCGTAATTTCCAGCAATGTAAGCATAAGCAGTATTTATAAGATGATTTTCATTTGATTTATTAACTTCTGAAGGAGTCATTTTAATAGTATACGAATATCTGAATAATTATATTCATGTAACATATCTATCCATCTAAAATTTTCATTCATTTGGAAAATGTTTTTCAACATTTTTAATTATATCTAGAAAAGCATTTGCAACTTCTACACCTGTTTTTGTTTTTAAGGTCTAACAAATTTTGAAAATAATCTACAACATTAATCATATATTTAAACTCGTCATTTTCTTTAGAATATTTTGACATCTGCAGCTCATAGATCATCTATTCCATTAGTTATAATTTTTCTTCCAAATTTAGTTAAGTATAACAGGTTCATATAATTCTCGAGCTTTCTCTTTTAAAAGCCCGAAAACTATATGTTTTTTGAAAATTGACTTTTTAATGTTCCGCATTTCATACATTTTGCATATATTCTAGTTCTATTATAATTTTTAATAATTTGAGGATTAATAATATTTTTAGTTTTGGCTTTACATTTAAGACAATATATATTTTCCATTTATAAGAAAAAATTATATAAAAAATAAAATAGTGTAATATTTTTCCTATAAATACAACTCTATATAATAGGAATATAAAAAAATAACTTTATTATTAAAAAATATTCCTAGTAAATAAAATAATTTTTAGTCAATCTTTTCCTGTTAAATAAAGTTGTAAAATTGAAATTGATTAATAAAGAAGCTGTTGTGAATGTATTTAAACAAAATATAAAACAAAAGAATTAAAAAATATTGTAAAGAAAATATTAAAAAATGTTCAACATTGAAAAAAAAATGAATTAGTTAAAAAAGTTATAATAACAACGTTTATCATTTACGAAAGATGAGTCTATTAATTTTGAACCAGAAAAAGTAGAAGATCCCCAATTAGATTTATGCACAAAAACAAAATTCAATGCTACTATAAATATATTGAGGAATTTATTTCTAAAAATAAAAACTGAAACCAATTATACAAATGTCGTAAAAAATATTAAAAATTGGTCGACATTGAAAACGGTTGATTTAGTTAAAATTGTTACAAATCATATTTTATCCAATGTGGAAGAAATTGATCACTTTATCTACTTTGACGATTCCATTTTTGAAAATAATGAACAAATTCCATTCACAATTATACAAAAACAGAACCTCGAAGAAATAATAAATATAAAATATTAGAAACTTCTTTAAAATTGAAATTATATAAAGGAATTCAGGATGTAGAAAAAGGAATTTCTACTATGAATGTGAATTTGATTTTCAAATAGTAATGTTTAGAGGTGGAAAAGGTGAAACAATATTAAATATTGCAGAAGATAAAAGAACTAAAAAATCTATAACTATAATTAATAATGAAGATAGTTTATGTTGTCCTTGAGCTGTTATAACTGGTTTAACTTATATATCAAATATTATATCGGATAGAGAATTAACTGAAAATGAAATATTTCATTTAAGAAAAGGAAGAAAATTATAAGAAACCTCAGCAAAAGAATTATGTGATAAACTTGGAAGAAATTACGAAAAAATGTTTACTTTAGATGATATTAAGAAAATAGAAAATTTGTTAAATATTCAAATAAGTATTATTTGTGCTGAAAATTTTAATAATATTATTTAGAAGAGAAAATAAATAAATAAAAATATACTTATACAAAAACAATTTTGATGTAATTAATAGTTGTACAGGTTTTTATGGAAGTAGTTATTATTTTAAAAAATGTAATAAATATAAAAATAAAAGCAAACATAAATGTAAAGAAGATAAGAATGTATGTAATTTATGTAAGATGTAAGATGTAAATAAAATATATTGTATAGATTGTAATAGATACTGTTTAAATAAAGAATGTTTAAAAAATCATAAAGCAATATGTAAAAAAACATATAAATGTAAAACATTGATTAATTGATTGATTGATTGATTGATTTGCAAGCATAAGGTGGGCATTGCTGCCAATTCCGGGCATCCATGGAGGTTCGTTCCAACACGCAGCTTGGTCTTCCATCGAACACGCCCAACGGATGGAGAAACCGCGTGCCGGAACCAAATTTCAGATGTTTTATATATCGCCGGACCGGCTGCATACGCCGGGTGGGACATTGCACATGCTTGTTGTCAGCAGCGAGAGCCGCATGACGCATGGGGTGGGAATATAGGATGGGAAGTGTAGGTGTTTGTGAGATGCTGCTTTTAAATTTTCGTGCTTCTATTAAGTTTCCATCTGCCGTCATCGGTTGGGGTGTGCAGGTGTTTGCGAGATGCTTCTTTTCAGTTTCCATGCTTGTTTTAAATTTCCGTCTATCGTCATCTCCTTATTTTTTTTCTGCCAAGTTCTATGTTTCTTCTGTTTGGGAATCTGGCAGCTTTCATGTCTTTTAAATTTTCTTTTTGTTTTTTATATATTAACCGTTCCACAGGTAAATATTCATTTACAGTGGAGTGACTGGGAAGGACTCTATCTCGCGGTAACAATATTTCTTTTTTGCGCGTTGTGAGAAAAAAGAAGTCAGAAGGGATAGTTTGTTCACCCTGTATGTCGTTTCTTTGAGACAATCGGTTTCAATTTCCGCCTTCCAAATTAATAATAAAATATTATGTTTTGAATCAATAAATCGAGCTGATAAAAATTAAGATGGTAAAGATCAGATAGAAAGATAGCATAGAATAATATCAATTATATCAGATAAAATAAAATAAAAAAAATACCTTATCTGTCTTTCTGCAGCGTCTTGTGATTGCTGTTTTATTTTATTTCCTTTCCTTTTCTTTCTTGGGTTGAGCTGATTTTGTCCATTTAAAAACTTTCCACTGTATACCATTACTTTAGGTCACGACACAGCTATATTGCTTTGTAAACATATCTCCCTAATTTTGACACTGATTGTGCTATTATTTATTGCCCATGAACCACTTAAAAAGTATCTTGTTGGGTCATCTAGGGTGTACGTAGGGACACCGCACTTCACTTGAACTTGTTTGCGTTATTTGATTTAATATTATTAGAAAACCTTGTAATTATTAATTCCATATGATCTTTGTTTTTCTATTGAGGTGCTTCATTTTCCGCAGAATTTCTAAATTTCAGATGTTTTTAATTTAAAAAAAGAATTAATTGGATATTGTGATTCAGATGTAGATATTTTAAGAAGAGGATGTTTAGAATTTAGAAAGCAATTTTTAGAAATTGCAAATATAGATCCACTTCAATATTTAACAACTGAAAGTGTTTGTATGGTTATACACCGGGTGTAATAGGATCATGGTATACCCCCTTTTCTCCTTTAGTTTTAAAGATAATTGATTGAAATTTAGGATATACTACATACATTTCGATTTTTAAATGGAATACTCTATGTATTATTGCATTATTGAATTCTGCATAATTTTCTGAATCCAACGATGCCAAATAAGTGACATTTCAAACATCTTTTTTTTTATAACATAATTTTCAGTTTTCCATTAAAGTGTGCCATGATGGTTCCGATTTATTCTAAATGACCCGTGTAATGTTACAAAAATCGAAATCCCGTTAAAAACACTAAATTACGTGATTTATGGGCAAATAAAATGCACCAATATTGTTTTTGGGACAAAAGTCAATTTTTTCAAATAGAACCATATTAGTACCGTGACACCATTTATTAGTACTATTAATAAGGAATTTATTCATATGTCGTATTAAAATGTGAGATGAATACAAATAAAATTACAGCTAAAAGAAAATAAAAAAATACAAGTTTATTCTAATTACCTTGTTACACATAAGGTCTTCACGGGTTGTAACGGCACGGCAATTGCACAGACAATATTTTTTAGATGACCCCAAACAAAGAAATCAAGGGGCGTTAAATCAGATGACCTTAGAGGTCACCTCACAGGACCATTCGTCGAAATTATGTTTTCTCAGAATCTCCGTTGAAGGTAATCAATTACTATCCTTGAATTATGGGGAGGAGCATCATCTTGTTGGAAATAGATTCCCTGTCGTAAATCTAAAGGTAACTCATCTAAAATGTCCTCAGTCTCATTTTTCAGGATTCTCAAGTATCTGGCACCAGTCAGAGGTCCTTCAAAGATTACTGGACCAATGATTCTACTACCGATTATTCCAAGCTAAACATTGAAACCGAACCGCACTTGAAAGTTACCCTCCCGTAATAAATTTTGATTCTCTTGTGACCAACATTTTGTATTTTGTCGGTTAAATAATCCCAAATGTGTAAATCTTGTCTCGTCCGAAAATAAAATCAGTCCCAAAAAATCATTGTTTGTCTGCACGTTATTATACAAAATCCAGTTGCAATATTCCATCCTACGTTAGTAATCACATTCGTACAAATGCTGGCGCAACTGGTACTTAAGAGATTTACAGTGGTATTTGTGCAAAATTCGGCTTATTGCTTGGTGACTGATGTTCAATTCAAACCCAACTTGCCTTAAAGAAACAGTTTTATCAACTTCTATTCGAGCCAAAACATTAATTTTCGTTCCTTCTTCAACAACGAAGTTTTCTTCGGGATCATTGTTCTGCTCTCTTCGGAACTGGTTATCAACACGTTTAAAATAATTTCTCGCTGGACATTGTCTATCAGGATATCGTTGGCCATAAAGGTCCATAGCTGCAATTGTATATTTTTTACTTTCCCCACATGTCCACTTTTTCATCTCTTGTATAAATTTGCGACATTTTGAACACAATTAACAAGAATTTTAAACAATAAAAACACCGTTAAACCAACACATGTTTGACAAGCTAAATATTTCCTTGTTTTCAAAGCCACCTTAGTTACTTCTTAACATTTAATTAGAACAAAATTGTATTTTCTTATTTTCTTTTAGCTATAATTTTGTTTGTATTTATCGCACATTTTAATGCGACATAATAATAAATTCCTTATTAACAGTATTAATAAATGATACCACGGTAGCATTACACGGGTCATTTAGAATAAATTGGAACCGTCATGGCACACTTAAATGGAAAACTAAAAATTACATTATAAAAAATTGATGTTGGAAATGTCACTTATTGGGCATCCTTGGATTCAGAAAATTATGCAGAATTCAAAAATGCAATAATATATAGGATGTTCCATTTAAAAATCGAAAGTTAGTGTCACTTCCGGCGAAACCGGAAGTGAAAAAAAATCAGTAGTGTGTCAAAAAGTGCCGCTTATTATGTATGTAGTATATCTTAAATTTCAATCAATTATCTTCAAAACTAAAGGAGAAAAGCTACACCATGATCCTGTTACACCCGGTATAGATCAAAATATTTAAAAAAATACTACTGCTATTGTAAATAAAGATAAAAAAAGAACTGTATAGTAAAAGATCGATTTCTTGGCTAAATACTTTTAAAAATGTACAACGTGCTTTAAATGGTGAAGAAGTAACAATTTGTGGAGCAAAGGTAGATGGTTATTATGGTAAAACTGTATATCAATATCACAAGTGTTTCTGGCATGGATGTAATAGACAAAGAAAATACAATTGATGATGTAAATAAAAATACGATGGGTGATTTGTTTGAGAAAACTAAAGAAAGAATAAAACAACTTAGAGAAAATGGATATGAAGTAATTGAAATCTGTGAATGTAATTGGATTAATTCAAAAGAATATAAAAAATGTAAGAAAAACATAATACATAGAAAGTTTAAAATCAAGAGGTGCATTTTATGGAGGTAGAACTAATGCAACAAAATTATGTGTTATGGGAAAAAAATTAAAATATATTGATATAGTTAGTTTATACCCAGCAGTGAACTTTTATGATTATTATCCAGTCGGTCATTCAAAAATAATAAAAAATCATAAAAAATGGAATAATTGGTATGGATATACCGGGTGAGTCACGAATTGCGCTCACCCCGATATTTCCTAAAATATTTGGAATAGAAAATTGAAATTTGGAGGCCTTATTACACGACTAAAATGCTATCTTTTCAATAAAAAATCAAGTTTGGTGCACATCCGGTTTGACCGGAAATGCCCACAACTTTAAATTTTTAAATGGAACACCCTATATATTTTTACAATTTTGGAATCTAGAGGAAATTTTGAATACAATACGTCCATTTTGGTCACTTTTTGATAAACATTAAAAATTTTATTAAAAAATCTATTTCTGAATCCAGAGTGCTGTGATGACCAAAATATATTTTAGTTTGTGTGCTACGTTACTATAAAAATAAAAAGAGCACTATGATTGCATTACTTAATTCTCTAGAGGCGTTTAAAATTTTTAAATGTGATTTTTACCCACTAACGCGGTTTTTTTAAATGGGAATTTAATCGTTCACCAACATTTTTAAATACCTCATTTTCATACGAATCTAATGATACCAAAATTTTGACAATCCGCTCAGAAATATTTGAGATTTCAGCCAAAATACAATGCAACCAAGCTTTTGGAAACATGCGGCTAATAGATAATAGATTAGTGGGCTTTGGAAACTAAAATGGCACATTTCTGTGTAAATCTGGTAACCTAATAACATTGGAAAAATCATAGTAGCCATTGAATGTAATAAAACAATATCAGCTGTCAGACAGACTCGTGTAGTTATAGGCAATCTTGAGCTATCAAACATTTAATAATTGTGAGCGCAAAGAACGTTACAATTAAGTTTAGCATAGGTATGTGGAGGTAAACACAATTACATCCACAAGGACATTTGCAATAGAATGCGACATCAGTTCGGTTTTCAGAGTTTTATTTAAATGAACATAAATATCGGGCCTATAAATAAATAAAAATCAATTCCGTTTGAACAATTAAACTTAAACTAGGTAACAGTAGGTAACTTTAAAATAATTAATATAATTAAACCATAAATTGACATTTATAGATATTGTTCAAAATGTCCACCATTTTTTTCTATACACAATTCGGCTCTGGGTACAGTTGCTTGAATAGCTCTACGCAATTCAGCCGGCGTTATTTCATTAAGAGCCCGTACAACTTTATTTTGCAGCTCTTCACGGGTATTTGAAGAAGTTTTATAAACTTTATTTTTGACAGTGCCCCATACATAATAGTCGAGGGGTGTTAAGTCAGGTGACCTAGGAGGCCATCTGATATGACCTTGATTTGCAATAAGGCTTTCACCATGCAAGTTGTTTAAATATTCCATCACTCTTCTGGAATTATGTGGGGGAGCACCATCTTGTTGGAAAAACAGATTTTGTAAATAGGCAAGAGGAAGTAAGTCAAGAAATTCTGCTGTCTGATTTTGTAAAAAGAATAATATCGTTCGCCAGTAAGTGTTCCATCAAAAAATGTGGGTCCAATTATTCGATCTCCAAGTACTTCAAGCCAACAGTTAAACCCAAATCTTTCCTGAATATTCCCCCGCCCTACCAACCTCGGATTTTCTTGAGCCTAGTACCTAGTATTATTTCTGTTAAACATACCTTGGTTCGTAAATCTACTTTCATCTGAATATAAAATATGAAAAGGAAAACCTGGGTTTTGTTGTACTGCATTTAAGAACCAGTTGAAATATACTAGCCTCCTGTCGTTATCATCTCCATAAAGATGTTGGTGTATTTGATTGGTATTTATAAGACCGAAACTTATGTTTCTTTAAAATTCTGCAAACTGAAGACTGACTAATGTCGCATTCCATTGACAATTCCCTTGTTGATGTTGTTGGGTGTACCATCACAAATCCTAATACATCAATTTCTTTGTCCTCACTTACAATAAATGTTTGATGGTCATCTTGTTGATTGGGTTCGTTTCTTAATTCTTGTTCCACTCTGGCAAACAAGTGTCTGCTTGGATGACGTCTGTTGGGATATCGTTGCTAATACAGTTCTGCAGCTGCAGTTACATTTTTGAGACGCTCTCCATATATCAGTAACATATGGACCTTTTCATTTCTACTAAAATTATTCATTTTCTTTAATTTTTACTCAAAGAAATTTCCGCAACGCTTCATTTTGTATCTGTCTGACAGCTGATATTGTTTTATTACATTCAATGACTACTATGATTTTTCCAATGTTATTAGGTTACCAGATTTACACAGAAATGTGCCATTTTAGTTTCCAAAGCCCACTAATTTATTATCTATTAGTCGCATGTTTCTAAAAGCTTGGTTGCATTGTATTTTGGCTGAAATCTCAAATATTTCTGAGCGGATTTTCAAAATTTTGGTATCATTAGATTCGTATGGAAATGAGGTATTTAAAAATGTTGGTGAACGATTAAATTCCCTGTAACGAGGTAAATTTTCCGTTGCCAAAAATGCAGTTTACATTACTAATATACCTCGTTATTTGCTCCGCTTACATTCGAATCATAGGTATTGTAAATTATTATTATAGATTTCTCCTAATTTAGCTAGCTGAAACCGATAAACAGATTTCTACTTTAAATAGGTAATTTGATAAACCTGGCAGTGAGAGGGCTGTCTATAATATTAATATTAATTACAAGATTTGATACGGAGGGCGTTGGTAAGACACCTGCGTAAATTAGTTTCATTGGAGCACATTTTGAAATCACTTCTGTCCGATCCGTCAAACAGCCCAGTCGGGTATTATTCCGTATATCCAGCACATGTAAGTACACCGTTTTATCACCGCCGCTGGTTTCTTGTCGATCTTTTTATATTAACACCGATAAGAATAATTCACTAAAATGTGTGTTTTAAAGCAATAATTTCAAACCGATTCCGTTTAAATGTATCAGAATATAATTATTATTTCCCGACTTTGCCGAAATTAAATAAATTTATTAAATTATTACAATATAGTAAGAGAGTCCGAGTTAGGACATGTCAACTTCTCCGATTTTATCCAAATAGCCATGTTCGCAAGAATTTCCAAATGGGAAAAAGAACATGGATGATATTTCGAGAGAAAATGTGTACCGTTTACCGTTTATATTATTTTGATCCAGACCATTTGTGATGGTACTGCGATAAAATAATATGTGATTCTACCAAATGGGTAGAAGTTTTAATTACCGTAATTTTATTTTAGCTAGGTCGTAGCAAAATAAAATCTGTATTTGCAAAAATGATTTTTGTGAAATTTTTTGTAGTGTTAGTGTTAATTTACCGTTCATTTTGTTTCCAATATTTTGTACTGATACGAAATGGAACAAAATTCATTACTTTGAAATAATTTATAGAAATTTATTATAGTCCGGGAACTGAGAATAAAATCTAGGCTACCGTAAATAAATTAACTAACATTATATTCTGATACATAGACATTTTCCGCATACAATCCGACAAGATACCACGTGGCCGAACCGAAATGCATTTAATGAAGGCACCCAGCTGTGGGGTTTGAGGCGCTTGGCAAACACCGCATCAAGTGTTGATGTAAGTTCAACATTTCCGAACCGAACCGAAATACCACCGTTCTGATTATTACTGTCTGTCCGTCTAGGCAGAATAATCTCCGCCGTAAGCTGATACCAAATCCGATAACCGTTTTATTTTCCGAACCGAGTGTAACCAAGTTTACACACCGCTCCGAATCCGTTAACCATTTTATTTTCCGATCCGAGTGTGACTTAAGTTACACACCGCACCGAATCCGAAAACCGTTTTATTTATTTGGTATCAGTTTTATTTCATTCTGCCAAGTTCTTCACACTTACACTCTGACCGTCCATGTAGGCATGATTATTGCTGTAGATAACCGCTTGCTTTTGCCTGGTATTTGCACGCTGTCCGTTTTTTAAATTACTTACTTGTGTAGTTTTTTCCGTTTACCGTTTTTTTTCATATACCGCTTTACTACTGTTGTTTTTCACCGCTTTCACCGTTTGCTTGCTTACCACCGCTTGCTTCCGCATTAATGAGTAGCTAACTAGCTTCTCACCGCCTGGTTACCCGTACGTCACAAAATGGCGCCCTACCTAATTCAAATTAAATTAAAATGACATATCTTAAGTTTTTGTTATTGTATTTATCAGAAACTCCGTATTTGGTACCTAACCGTTTTTTATTGCTTTGTAAACATTTCATTGTATGTTAATAAACTTTGTTATTTACCGAAATCTGCCTTTTACTGTTGAATGTGAGTGAAAGTCTAATCTGCCGTCCAGACCCCTGGACATACCGTGTCTCCACTGTAGCTATCCCAGCCCTACTGCAACAGGCTGCGTTTAGGAGGCTAATGTGGGACCTTTGCCCCACGTAAAAATTGCAAAGGTGGCGCTCGAGATTACCGAATTTAACCGAAATATAGCTCAGCGCCAAAGTGACGCTTCCACTTGCCTATGCGCTAGGCAACTGGAAGAAAGCACGTCACAAAATGGCGCCCGAGCAGGGACCTAATTAAATGAAAGTAGACCTGATTTACCGAAGTAGACTTAATTAAAATAAATTAGAGTTGATAAACAAAGATTAGATTTTCTTCACATTCGGCAGGCACCGAGTACAACCAGAAAGGTACCAATGGACTCACAGAGTCATGTGGGGTGTCATTTTTGACTAAACCGAGTACGGGGAACCGAATCCGATTACTGCCGATCCGCTCCGGCCGCATCCGAAGGCGTTATTAACCATTTAATAACCCCTTAAGTAATTTTCCAACCGAATGGCTGTTTCCGTGGTGTTGCCATCTGAAGAGGCTGCACTTTTTACCGAAAATCCGAATTCCGACCGAACACTTCCGAAGTCTCCCGAAGTTACCCGAATACACAAAATACCAAGTGGGGAGTCGTTTTCAGGGTAAACGAACCCAAGGAAGCGTTTGGCAACACTGGAAAACCGATCCGACCAACCGTTCCGAGAAAAACCGTGCTACAGCCAAGTTATGGGTCCGAATTGAGTAAGACCCATACTAGGTGATAAATAGCACCCCGATACACCATCCGCACCGCCTTTTACCGACCGCCCGGATTTTGCCCGGAATACTTACCGACTCCGGTGTCCGGAGTTACTAGTCAAGCGACCCCTCGTTTAATAGTAACTCAAGGACCCTGAATCGATTGCCGTTGGTTTCATCATGATCCGACCATCCGTTCCGAAAAAAATTGTACCCTGGTGAAGGGGTAAGTACAAATCCGTTAATTCCGATTTGAATCCGTAGTCCGCATCACTGGACGCCATCCAGACCGAGTTTACCGATTACCGATCACTGAGATACCGCTCAGTACCGTTCAACACCATTCCTAACCAGCTATGACAGTACATCTTAAGAATGGACTACTCTGAGATACCGCTCAGACCATTAACCGCCATCTGTCACCCGACCGAGCCATTTTCGATTACTACCGAACCGATCCGAGTACTTCCGAGTACGTTATTAACCGTTTCCTGACCGCCTGCCGATTTTAACCAGTTCCTGTGCTGTCAGTGTAGCGAGAAGCTGCACTGGTGAGCTACCGAATTCCGTCCGAATACTTCCGAAGTCATACGATGAGACCCGACGTCACAAATAGGCGTGTGGGGTATCGTTTTCAGGGTAACCAAACCTGAGGAAACGAATAGTATTGCTGCGAACGCGATCCGACCGATTGTTCCAAGAGAGGTTGATACTTTGGCATTTTCTTGATTAAAAATAAACTTGGAAATTTTTCGGCGAGACCGCGTCGAAGAATTTTAGATAGTTTGGGATTAAGGGACTTTGTCATTTTTCTCGAGGAATAGAACTACGATGTAACCAAGTTAGGAGTCCGTTCCCAGAATATTTGGTTGATAGCATCAATAAGGACCGTTCACATTGCAGTTTTACTGACCGACGACCCCGGAGTGTGGAGTTACTAGGAGTGTGACCACTCGTTTAATAGTAACTTGGGGACGCAAAAGCGATTGCCGTATGTTGGAGTCCGATCCGAACATCCATATAGCGAGCACGTGTACCGTAGCAACCTGATAGGTTGCATTTACCGATTTTACCGTTTACAACATTTTTTTATTGTTGTTGTTTTGTTGATTGAAACTTTACCGAATAGAGCAGGCGCGACAGGAGTCCCACTGTGCGCAAACGCAGCTGTTCCTAGCTGCTCCGTATATACAAAACCGATCAGAACCTGAGGAAACGACTCGAGCTTGAGACCGCAAGCTGTAAAGAACTCTCCGAATACTAGCAATACCGATCAATAGCCATCATTGCAGTATACCGTTTATATTTCAAACCGTTATTGAATACTTACTAATAGATATCAATTCTATTAGTATCATTACATTTTACAGTTGATCCGAAATAAGAATATTTGGATTTTAACTACTACAGTTGAGAAGCTAAAGAATTTATCTGATACAAATCCGTTTTTTTTTTTCTTTTTTTTCTTTCTCATCTTTTACCGTTTTTATTTAACTTCTTTTTATACAAAAAGAAACCCGCATCGAACTTGTGTGTTCTTTGGATTCCTTTCCAATACACACGTACATTAGAAACCGTTGTATTTATTTAATTTATATTTACATATTTATATTAATATTTTAAGTTATACTAATACCGTTACATTTATCAACTGTCAACGATTACTTTTGCAAATATTTTGTTTAACATCTACCCGTATCTTTGAACTGATACACCGTTACATATATTATTGTTAATAATTACCGAATACCGATCCGCACTTGTACCGATTATCCAGCATCAACATCATTTAATACAGTTACATTTACCAACTGTCAAGGTTTAATACCATTTTGCAAATATTTTGCTTACCGTCTGGCAGTACCTTTTCAACCGATCTGCCGTATACCGTTACATTTCCGACCGCTACTGTATCTGTTACATTACTAGCAGTCACCGAATACATCACCGTTTTACCGAACAACATTTTTTACCGTCCGCCAGCATTATTTTCAACTGATATACCGTACACCTTAATACATTTTAAGGTTAACACCGACAATGCTGGACAACGAACAAAAAGACCTGAAACAAGTGGGAATAGCTATAACCAGTAACAACAAGAAGTTGCTGAATATAGCGATATCCGTCTAAGTTGAATATACCAGCTACCAACCAAACCGTTCCGATATCATGACCGTCCGCAGGCACATCAGAATCATCCGTCACAATGTCCCTAGGGACAACCGTCTACATATACATGTAGGAACAATTACCGTTTTCCGCCCTGACTGGCACCGACTCCGTCCGTTTTTACCTGGGAAACCAAGTATGAGGTTTCTCATCCGAAGAAAGGATACTCTCAGCACATCCGCTCCGTCTACATAACTAGCTGATGGGAATCTTGTAACAGTCAGCCAGGTCTAGATTTTGCTATAAATCTGATCACTGGTACCGTCGATTTAAATCACCGTCCGATCTCAGCACCGTCTCCTACTAGGAGTAATTACCGTAGATGAGCTAACCGAATTTCAGGCAACCGAATTACGCCGTTTCAACACCGTCTCCGAGAACTACCGACCGCCACCGCCAGACTTCCAGGGATACCGCCCAGGAAAGCCGCCGTTCTACCGATCCACAGTACTCGCAACGACGTACTACGCCGCCAACAACTGGCAGAAATCCACCGAACGTTCGTCCAATGGCGAGCCCCGTTGTGCAATACCGCCGAAGCCCGAGACTACGTTTGTCCCGACCGTCCGTCTAAGTCAGCACGACTGACATTCACCACACCGACCGATCCTCCGTCTAGCGATGCCCTGCTACAAGGCATGTCGCTATGCTACCGACCGTTAACAATTTTTTTTTCTTTTCTCTATTTTTCTCTTTCATTATCCGTATTCTTCTCCACCGTTCCGACAGACAATTAAAGTCTGTCCACCGACCGTCCGTCCAGTCTGCCCGCACCGTTACCCACCGTTTCGACAGACAGGGAAAGTCTGCCCACCGACCGTCCGTCCAGTCTGCCCGCACCGTTATCCACCGTTTCGACAGATAGGGAAAGTCTGTCCACCGACCGTCCATACCGTCCGTCCTCACCGACACGACCTACCCAGGGATCACTCCGCCGCCCGAAGTGCCCATTCATTTGCCCGTCAACGAGTAGACACTACTTCCAGAATGACGCAGTATAACCTGATAGGTTGACGATGGAGCGAGCCCCAGTACTGGCATACGCTGGAAGAGTAAGATTTTATTAGGGTCATTAACAAATTATGTTTCAGATGTTCGGTTGGAGGCCGTTCTCTTTTGTTTTTTGCTATTGATGATACTCCGGTGACAGAGTCGCCCCGGAAGCTATCCATGTAATTCATTTCTTTTGTTTGGGGAGAAGAACCGCCGTCACTTACCGTCTTCTTATTGTTTGTATATACATATTTTTTATATTGTTTGTACGTTATAGGGATCCGTACCGCTAGGAGTAGGAATAGGAAAAAAATAATAACTGCGTTTATTATTTTTTTTATTCGAAGTAAGAGGGGGGTGTAACGAGGTAAATTTTCCGTTGCCAAAAATGCAGTTTACATTACTAATATACCTCGTTATTTGCTCCGCTTACATTCGAATCATAGGTATTGTAAATTATTATTATAGATTTCTCCTAATTTAGCTAGCTGAAACCGATAAACAGATTTCTACTTTAAATAGGTAATTTGATAAACCTGGCAGTGAGAGGGCTGTCTATAATATTAATATTAATTACAAGATTTGATACGGAGGGCGTTGGTAAGACACCTGCGTAAATTAGTTTCATTGGAGCACATTTTGAAATCACTTCTGTCCGATCCGTCAAACAGCCCAGTCGGGTATTATTCCGTATATCCAGCACATGTAAGTACACCGTTTTATCACCGCCGCTGGTTTCTTGTCGATCTTTTTATATTAACACCGATAAGAATAATTCACTAAAATGTGTGTTTTAAAGCAATAATTTCAAACCGATTCCGTTTAAATGTATCAGAATATAATTATTATTTCCCGACTTTGCCGAAATTAAATAAATTTATTAAATTATTACAATATAGTAAGAGAGTCCGAGTTAGGACATGTCAACTTCTCCGATTTTATCCAAATAGCCATGTTCGCAAGAATTTCCAAATGGGAAAAAGAACATGGATGATATTTCGAGAGAAAATGTGTACCGTTTACCGTTTATATTATTTTGATCCAGACCATTTGTGATGGTACTGCGATAAAATAATATGTGATTCTACCAAATGGGTAGAAGTTTTAATTACCGTAATTTTATTTTAGCTAGGTCGTAGCAAAATAAAATCTGTATTTGCAAAAATGATTTTTGTGAAATTTTTTGTAGTGTTAGTGTTAATTTACCGTTCATTTTGTTTCCAATATTTTGTACTGATACGAAATGGAACAAAATTCATTACTTTGAAATAATTTATAGAAATTTATTATAGTCCGGGAACTGAGAATAAAATCTAGGCTACCGTAAATAAATTAACTAACATTATATTCTGATACATAGACATTTTCCGCATACAATCCGACAAGATACCACGTGGCCGAACCGAAATGCATTTAATGAAGGCACCCAGCTGTGGGGTTTGAGGCGCTTGGCAAACACCGCATCAAGTGTTGATGTAAGTTCAACATTTCCGAACCGAACCGAAATACCACCGTTCTGATTATTACTGTCTGTCCGTCTAGGCAGAATAATCTCCGCCGTAAGCTGATACCAAATCCGATAACCGTTTTATTTTCCGAACCGAGTGTAACCAAGTTTACACACCGCTCCGAATCCGTTAACCATTTTATTTTCCGATCCGAGTGTGACTTAAGTTACACACCGCACCGAATCCGAAAACCGTTTTATTTATTTGGTATCAGTTTTATTTCATTCTGCCAAGTTCTTCACACTTACACTCTGACCGTCCATGTAGGCATGATTATTGCTGTAGATAACCGCTTGCTTTTGCCTGGTATTTGCACGCTGTCCGTTTTTTAAATTACTTACTTGTGTAGTTTTTTCCGTTTACCGTTTTTTTTCATATACCGCTTTACTACTGTTGTTTTTCACCGCTTTCACCGTTTGCTTGCTTACCACCGCTTGCTTCCGCATTAATGAGTAGCTAACTAGCTTCTCACCGCCTGGTTACCCGTACGTCACAAAATGGCGCCCTACCTAATTCAAATTAAATTAAAATGACATATCTTAAGTTTTTGTTATTGTATTTATCAGAAACTCCGTATTTGGTACCTAACCGTTTTTTATTGCTTTGTAAACATTTCATTGTATGTTAATAAACTTTGTTATTTACCGAAATCTGCCTTTTACTGTTGAATGTGAGTGAAAGTCTAATCTGCCGTCCAGACCCCTGGACATACCGTGTCTCCACTGTAGCTATCCCAGCCCTACTGCAACAGGCTGCGTTTAGGAGGCTAATGTGGGACCTTTGCCCCACGTAAAAATTGCAAAGGTGGCGCTCGAGATTACCGAATTTAACCGAAATATAGCTCAGCGCCAAAGTGACGCTTCCACTTGCCTATGCGCTAGGCAACTGGAAGAAAGCACGTCACATCCCATTTAAAAAAACCGAGTTGGTGGGTAAAAATCACATTTAAAAATTTTAAACGCCTCTAGAGAATTAAGTAATGCAATCATATTGCTCTTTTTTTATAGTAACATAGCTCACAAACTAAAATATATTTTGGGCACCACAGCACTCTGGATTCAGAAATAGATTTTTTAATAAAATTTTTAATGTTTATCAAAAAGTGACCAAAATGGATGTATTGTATTCAAAATTTCCTCTAGATTCCAAAAATGTAAAAATATATAGTGTTCCGTTTAAAAATCGAAAGTTGTGGGCATTTCCGGTCAAACCGGATGTGCACCAAACTTGATTTTCTATTGAAAAGATGGCATTTTAGTCGTGTAATAAGGCCTCCAAATTTCAATTTTCTATTCCAAATATTTTAGGAAATATCGGGGCGAGCGCAATTCGTGACTCACCCGGTAGAATTGTTGCACATTCTATAAGATACTCTTCGCAGTTTTTTTGTAAATGATAGCTAACACTAACTTACTGCCCTAATTTCAATACAATCGGACTTCTCGTTCTTAAGTTATCGTGGTTACAAGAAACGTGACGGACGGACAGACAGACAGACGGACAGACTTACCGACATTTTGAAAGTTGTTCAGAATTCGATCACCAACACAGTGATATGAAATTATTTTCTCTACGAGCAATATTACCGGTTTTAGAAATGTGCCGATCGAATGCAATATACTCCTCGTTTTGTATTTGCGAAGAGTATAATAATTGATAAACACAAAAGTCCTCTAAAAGTTTATTATTTTTTAGGACTAATTTAATATAGGCTATCATTTTCATTATTAAATTTGTTTTTGATAAGTATTTTGTAGGTATGCTGATTTCAATACTGGCCACAAAAACCTTTTGAACTGCGCTTTTTTTGTCTATTTATCTTGTTGACAGGCCACGTCTCTATTTTGTAAAGTTTTCTTAATGATACTATTAAACCAATTAGTTGGTTTTTGATCGTAGGACACTCTCAATTCAAATCAAACTTTATATTAAATTTACACAGTTTGGATATTAATATTATATCGCCTATTAGCATAAATTATTTTTAAAGAAATGTAATGAAACAAAAAAACTGATTTTCAGCAGAACAACGGCTAATGACAGTTCAAATGATAGACGTCGTGACGGGATTGTGCCCGGTATGGTTGAGAACCAGGACATGGTTAACAACGTATTTTATTTTTCTGTACCGAACATAGCACTGGTGTCTCTTAAATTAAGGAAATTATTTTCAAGATTCACTCACATAAAATTAGCATTTAAAAACAAAATAACCATCAACAATCTTTTTGCTAAATTGAAAGACAAAGACGATTTAAAAAATTATTCCAACGTGGTATATTTCATCTCTTGCATGAATTGTGAAAAAAAGTATATAGGTCAAACTGGTAGAAAAGTTAAGGATAGAATCACTTCACACAGGAGCGACGTGAGACTCAACAAAGAGTCTTCGATGTTAACCAAACATGCTCTATCGTTAAACCATAATCTTAACTACGATGAAGTTAAGATTTTGGACTTTCAAAAGAACCTTCATAAAAGGACTTTCCTGGAGATGTGTCATATCTTTAACGAACCAGGTGCTATGAATGCCAGACGTGATATCGAAGGTCTCAGTATTTTATATACGTACTTATTACATTCACAGGCTAATAGAAGGAACAGTGACAACACCCTGTACACTACTTTTAACAATTAGTGGGTTTCATTTGATCTGTTGTGTTGGCATCCATTTATGTCAGGCCTGGAGTAGAGAGAGAGGGGCTTGGCACCCTCTCTCTCTCTGCTCCAGTCCTGATATTTCGTGGCATTTTGTCAACATTCCGCTGCTTTTTTCGAATTTTCATAAAACGTAGTTGACTGGTATCTGTTCAGTTTTCGAAGTGGCTGATGCAACTTCTCGATTAAGGATTTTGCTTTTAACTAAGATTGAATCAAAATGTAGTGTTTTAAATTGTAATAGTAATGTTTTCTATGGTCCTTAGGACATGCCAATTTTATTTATAACCTCAATTTAGTAAGTACTTTTCACATTTTTTAAATAATATAATTACAATGTATAAACATTTTTGTAGAATTCCTGAGGAAGAAACAATAAAGTTTCGAAAGCTTGAATTTAAAAAAGAGTCTTTTTTGAACCCAGTGATATATATATATATATATATATATATATATATATATATATATATATATATATATATTTATCTACACGGCCTTATTCAGCCTCCGGTACGTACTTGGCCTACCAAAAGTCCACCTATATACACAGAGTATTTAATTACATACTCTCAACAATCAATTCAGCTTCCATTACCTCCATAGGTCAACTTGGTATCCACTGTATGTGTTTTGTTCTTGTTTATGTAAGTGGGCCTCCTTTTAACAGTAATATAGATTTACTGGGCCTCCAAGCGGTGTTGCCACTTCTCCTTGCGGTAATTTGCCCTTATACTATGCAATTGAAACAGATAAATAACTCTCTTTCTATTCTTGTTTGTTTGATAAAATACATATTAAAATCACTAGGTAATAATATTTTAAGAATAAATATTTTGAAAAATATATTTTTTATTTTACTACGTAAGTAAATGAAAAAAAATACATATTAAAAACATTATCTTTTTAATAAAATATATTCTTCATAAGATTTGGCAAACAACAGAAAAAACTCTTTATGGGAACTAAAAAGAAAAACTATTTGTAATAGTTGTTTATTATACTAGTGTGTAATTACGCACATTAGTCACGCAAGATAAAGTTAGCCACGAGACTGTTAGGAATTACACACATATGCAATAGAAAATTTTATCCAACAATTAATGAAATTTTTGAAAAATATATTTTTAAATTTGATGTTCATTTGACAAATTCATTTTTATATTTGCAAATATTATAAATGGGAACTTCATGGAATGGTTGGTATGATGTTGATTGTCATTTATTGTTTACTAGTTTATACACATAAACAACAAATAGAGGTAAAAAATAATCATTAGTTGTGAAAAATTGATGAAAGTTGGTAAGCATGTCTCGGAAAAAATTAGAAAAGGAGCAAATGAAATTTGTTTAAACAAACTGCCTAAGAAATCCCAAGCTTCTTATGACAAGAAATTCGGCGAATATTATTGGGCAAAACATAGAGGTGTTACTGATGCAATGAGGATGCAAAGAGGATGTAACTCTAGCTTATTTTCTTATAGTCCAGTCAATGGCGCGCGCTAATGATCAAAATCTCTAATTTGAGTTACTTTGAGTGCTAATGAATGAATTTTTATGAAACCTTGTGCAATGTATTTGTAATGACTTTAATAAAAAAGTTAAAAAAAAGATTAGAGTAGGCAATGATCGGAAGGGGTACAGAACACTCCTTTTATCACAGGTTCTGTAATTTGTAGAATTAGGTCAAAAATGAAATAAAATCTTGATATTTTGGCCCAAAATAAGATGTTTTTACTTTTGTGAATTTTTTCAAAAAATGCGTAGTTTTCGAGATGCGGCTACTCGAAAATTCCTAAAAGTTAGAGGGAAAATGTAAAAGTTGAAAAAAAACTGAAAAATTTCACGTGAATGTACCTTCGAAATACAAGATTTTTTATATGCTCCTTTTCTGTAAAGTGCGTTTTCAGGGAGTTTTTACGGAAAAACATGAAAAACCACCCCTTTCCTTGAAAATGTAGCGTTTTAAAAATATTTAATTTAAAAATTTCAAAAAATTCAGACGTATGCATTGAGATCTTCCAAACATTTTTTATCTCATTGAATTTTTTTGTAACTTACCAATTTTCCGTGTTACAGTCAGTTTTTCACGATAAATAATGTACTATATTTGACATTAAATACACGAAAATTCGCAAAATGAGCATGATTTATATATATTATTATAAAAACATATACAACTTATATAGTCAAACCATTTTTAAGGGTAAAATATAATTTTTTCATTTACAATTACATTTTTAGATTGTTAGTGTGAAAAAAACTTAGAACATTACTTATCGTGAAAAACTACCCATAACTCGGAAAATTAACAAATTACAAAAAAATTCCAAGAGGCAAAAAATGTTTAGAAAACCTCAAACCTCATACGTCTTTTTGAAATTTTGTAAGTCCATATTTTTAAAGCGCTACCATTTCAAATAAAGGGGTAGTTTTTCAGGTTTTTACGGAAAAACTCAGTGAAAACACACTTTACAGAAAAGTTGCAAATAAAGAAAACTCCAGTATTTCGATGTTCACCTGAATTTTTTCAGATTTTTTTTCAACTTTTACATTTCCCCCCCCCAACTTAAGAATTTTTGAATGGCCATATCTCGGAAAAATTTATATTTTTCGAAAAAATTTTCAAGAGTAAAAACATCTCATTTTGAGCCAAAAACGGAAAGTGTATTGTTTTTTTTTCATTTTTGACCTAATTCTACAAGTTACGGAACCCGTGATAAAAGGGGTGGTTTCTGCCCCTTCCGATCATTTCCTACTCTAATCTTTTTTTAGCTTTTTTCTTTTAACGTCATTACAAATACATTGCACAAGGTTTTATCAAAATCCATTCATTAGCACTCAAGTTAGAGGTGAAACCACGTTGACTGCACTATTAGCCAAACAGAAAAAGTGTGCAGCTTCTTTAACGTGGAAAAACTGTTCAATGTTAAAAGCAACTTTAAAGGTTTATGAAAATATGGATATGTCTGAATATGGAAAACTGATTGCTTATTTAAAGAGCGAGTCAAGAACTTACAAACCAAAAATAGCTATTTTTACATTCACTCACAGGTGACTTTTTGAATATTCTCTCACTAGTGTAATACATCACATTTTATATGTAAAATTACCAAAGCAATATCCGTATTTTATGCCTGTGTTGGATAAAAATATTAATTTCCAATCTTTGTAGTCTTTCGATAACCTGAATTCTGGTAACAGTCTAGTTAGGTGCCCGCGTACAAAAAATGAATTTATACATATCCCCTTGTAATTTCTTGTATAGCTTAATTGAGCCTAATCTACAACTTTTTTCCCCTGCGAAAATTTTCGAAAACGCGGCGTTCCGCCTCTACTTCTTCCGAAAGATTTCCACGCGTCGTTCTGGAAAATCGGGAAATTTATTTCGTCGGACAATTCGAAAATTGCATTCTACATGTTACTATTAAGCAGGTTGAAAAAATTGGAATTTTTATAAAAATATACAACTTTTACAAATTTATTGATAACCAGCTGATTTTTTCAAAATGTGACAGTAACATGTAGAATCCAATTTTCGAATTGTCCGATAAAATAGATTTCCCGATGTTCCAGTACAGTGCGTGGACATTTTTTGGAAGAAGTGGAGAGAGAACGCCGCGCTTTCGAAAATTTTCGCAGCGGAAAAAAGTTGTAGATTAGGCGCAATTAGTGATACAAGAAGTTACAAGAGGATATACTTTCAGGGTCTTATTTTCTTGGTAAAGGGAGTCATTTGACACCCATAGAGGTTAAAAAGAACGATATTTAAAAAAATGGATACATATATTTATACCGGGTGATTTTTCTAACCTGAAACTTTAAAGTCTCTCGAGTAATAAGCACTCTACGAAAAAAATGTTTCAAACAAAGTTGTAGAATTAGATGGGGGCATTTCGGCGGTATATGTCACTTTGACTTAGGGTGGAAGGATTAAGGTCTTTCAAGGTCAAATTTGATTTTTAAACGGGAACCTCTATTTTTTATTGCAAATTCGAATTTTCTGATTTTTGTTCGAAACACTTTTTCCGAAATAGTCATTTTTCAGCGAGAAAAAATCACAGTTTTAGAATTTTGCGATTTTTTAACTCGAAAAAGAAGTTTGGACAAAAATTGCAAGAGGTAAAAAGAATTTGGAAACATCCCAGAAGTACTTTCAATTTTTTTCGGAATTTTCCAATGCACTTTGCAGAAAAGAGCGTTGTGGAATTTTCAAGTGCATCAAGTATATGCAAACAAAAAATTTAATAATAGCCGTAGTAACTCACTATTCCAGACTCCTTTCCGAGTATTAAAAAAAAGCTCTAGACGATATCTAAAAAATTGAGTCTTAGAGCGAATTTTGTGTATTCTGCCACACTATGCTGCGGATGAAGAAGAAAAGATTATTATTATTTAATTAATTGTAAGGTAATAATTTATTTTGCCATAAAAATATTTTGAATGAGGAGGGCTTGGAGCTAAAAATGAATATTTTTTCCGTCATCAGCGACCCCGGAAACGGGGGATGCGCCTTTGAACCGAAACATTTGAAAAAATGAAATATTTTCCACCCCTCGAGAGGGTTTAATCAAACCCCTACAGGCAAGGCGAAAACCTCGCCTTCGTAAGAAAAAAATGTCCCATATGATTTTTTTGCATATTCACGTTCGGGACTGCCCCTGAATAAGGATCAAGAGATTTCCGGACAAAAATCTGGTCCCAATTTTATTAAACTAATTTTTTTTTAAACAAATTGCAAAAATCGTTTTTTTTTTACCCAAATGAAATCCTGAAGAGTAAGTGCAGATATTTTCATTCTAAAGCTTAAATTTTTAATTGTTAAATAGACGTTCTTAGCCGGGCGCGCGTCCTTCATTTGTATTATAAGTCGGAAACGGTCAAGTTTACGAAAAAATGACAGGAGACCTTCTTTGTTTAAATGACCAAGAAAATTTTTTAAATTGATTACAAATAATTATTTTAAACAAATTACTAAAATCACTCTTAGGTTTTCTTGGCCATTTTAAACAAAAAAAGGTCTCTTGTCATTTTTTCGTAAAGTTGACCGTTTCCAACTTATAAACAATTGAAAAAGCGCGCGCTCGGCTAAATACATCTAACAATTAAAGATTTAAGCTTTAGAATGAAAAAATCTGCACTTACACTTCAGGATTTTGTTAATAGATGTCCAAAGATTGTAAAAGAATTTTGGAGAACTCAAGATAATGCAGCGCGCAATAAATACCTAAATATTTCAAGCTTTTATAGTGCCAGTTTCGTAACCACATAACTGAACTACAAATGTCTCAAACATATAGAATTAGTAATCTTCAAATGCTTTTCAGCGTTGCCAAAGTTGCGGATGCCGAGTGAACCCCTACAAGTAGAGGATTTTAAACGGCATAAGATATACAGCAGGCGCTTTTAGCGCACCTTGGCGGCGAACGGCTTGCACTAAATTTTATATGGCTTCCAAAAATGAGGCAAATTGAGCTCCCTCCAATTTTAGCGGGAAAGTGTTCCTAGCTATATTTATAACCCTATTTGACACTTTATAATGGATTGTCCACGGAGTCCCCGTGAACCGCAAATTTTACATGGGCGGACGCCCGTTTGTACCCTAAAGATATATATATATATATATATATATATATATATATATATATATATATATATATACATCCCGCTATCAATTCTGCGTCCTTTCATGGATCATACATTTCTGCGTCCACCAGAAGGAGAGGTTCTAGCAAACCGTTTATAGATGAATATCGACTTATTTTTAACGTAGATGTCAGTGATCGGTTTTATTTTTTTCTAAATGAAGAATTAAAAAAAAAGTGTTCCTTCATGGACCATACATTTCTGCGTCCTTTTATTCTACAATCATTTCCAACTCCGATGCATATTTTTCTTACATGCTGCGGTTCATTCTGCGTCCGACATGTATATTTAGTTACATATCTCTATCATTTCTGCATCCCACAATGTTGCCAAATTTACAAGCATGCGCTGGCTAATAAAATGTATTAATAGAATGTCCAGGATATTTGTCTCTGGGATAGAGAAGTATTTTAACTCAAATCTGGATGGGCATTCGTCATTTGAAAATGTAGAGAACAAAATGTAGTATTATCTGTATTGTGACTTCTTATAATTAGTAAAAACTAAAACGGGAACGTTTCCAGAATTCTTAAAAGTGGGTAAAGTAGTACCAATTTTTAAGAAAAATTATTCCCATATTTTGGTGAACTATTGGCCAGTAGTTTCTCTAAATTACTTTTGTCCGAGAGACAACATGGTTTTCGTTATGGAAAATCCACTATAACAACTATATCAACATTTTATAACCATATAATTTAATATATTAAGGCAGAGGTTGGAATATTTTTTGATTTCAGCACGGCATTTGGATGGGATTAGAAGGCAACCACTAAACTGGATTAATTCATTTTTAACCAATCGTCGACAGTATGTGAGTATACATGTTAGTGAAAATATGGTATATACTGCCAATTCTGAATGTTCGTTTTTAAGTATGGGAGTTCCACAGGGATCAATATTGGGCCCCGTGTTATTCATATTATATAGTAATGAGCTCGACTGGGTTTCATGTAATAATTTCTTTTCAATGTATGCTAATGATCTTTCTATGATTATCTTAGATGCATAATGTGCTAGAAAGTAAATGTAATAATGTTGTAGAAAAGGTATCTACGTCTTTAAATCAACATCAGTTGTACTTCAATACAGATGCAATTCTGTTAACTCTGTTTCATAATAGACAGAAAAAATGCGAGTCTATTTATTTTCAGGTGAATGAGTCAATTATAACGAGTACCCATGAAAGTATAAAATTTTTGGGTTTACATATCGATGAGTGCCTGACTTGGAAATCATATTGTGAATATTTAATTTCCAAGCTAGCGTCAATTTCATTTTTATTTAATAATATTAAAACCGTGCTTACCAGGGAGCAATTAGTTAATTTATACTATGCCCAAGTGGAGTCTAGATTAAGATATGGTGTCTGTTTCTGGGGGAACTCCACTTTATCACAGAATGTCTCCATTGCTCAAAAACGGATAATGCGTTATATAGCTCATGTTTCTAGTACCCACTCTTGCAAAGAGATCTTTAGAGAGCATAATATATTAATTTTGCCATGCTTATACATTTTCGGAATATGCGTTTATGCTTATCGAAACAAGATTATGTTCATTGTGAATAAAAATATTCATAATGCAAATTCGCGTAGCAAGAAAGAGTTTCGAATACCATATGCAAGATTTAATTTAACCTACAATTCTCCAAATTACGTGGCACCAACATTGTTTAATAACTTACCCTCTGAATGTAAATTAGCTAGAAACCTGCTGAATTTTAAATTAAATAAAGTTAAAACTGTTTTTGCTATCTAAATATTTTTTCACTGTATGAGGCTTTTTACCTAGTTTTTAAGGTATATGTTGTAACTTCACTATTCCTATACAATTGTAATGTAGACAACATATGAAAAATAAATTATTATTATTATTATTATTATATTATTATTTATTTATTTTTGTTAAAAACCAGTCACCCTTCTCTGTGGCTCCGATCCTCACCGAGGGGAGCTGGTAGTACTGGTGGCCACTCCCCACACCGTGGGGTAAGTGACTACTGGGTCCGGGAATCGTGTGCCCTGAGTAGACGTAGCGAACCGTGGATGACGGCCTTCTGCATCCTACCGGCTAAGATCTCTGCCGAGTTTCGGCATGCCGGTATGATCTTCAGTTCCGTAAGCAGTGTGTGCCTTGTTCCACCTAGGGCTCCTATTATCAGTACCACCAACTTAACAGTATGGTCTGCGTAAAGTCTGCGGAGTTCGAAGAGCAAATCTCGATGTTTTGTCCGTTTTTCCTCCTCCTTCAAGACAATGTTGTTTTCCGCGGGAGCCGAGAACTCCACGACAAACATTGTCTTGAGTTGGTGATCGAGGAGTACTACGTCTGGCTTGTTGGCTTGTATTTGCCTAACGGTGGGAAACGAGTAGTTTAAATAGATTAGACACTTCTCATTGCCCACAACGGACTCGATATCCCCTGGAGCATAAGGCAGCACTGGTGTCTCGTATATCCCATACGAGTGCCTTAAATGGTAATAAAGCACTCGTAATGCTCCGTTGTGCCTTTGGATATAGGCCGAGACTGCATATGTCGGGCAAGCCGACAGCAAGTGCATTACAGTCTCTGGCGCCCTGCGGCAGGCCCTGCATCTGACATCCGGGACCTCTATACCCATAACACGGCTACGATAGACCAGAGTGTTGAATACACCATCCTGGCAAGCCATTATGAATCCCTCGGTCTCAGACTTCAGCCCAGCTGACCTTAAAAAGGCAAAGGTCATCCTTTCGGATAAGCCAAGGTTTTCTATATTTTTATAGAAGATTCCGTGCATTGGCTTATCCATGTGCAGCTGCAGAAAAATGCTGTGTTCTGCAGCTTTAATTTGGGCTTTTCGTCGAGCAGGTTCCAACTCGGTGACGGAGTCGCGATTTACCCGCTCGACGTCGAAGGAGAGACCAAGTTCATCAGCTGCTCTCTGTGCTGCCTTAAACAGAAACGCTCCTACTCCTGCATTTTCATGGTCCCGGACCATGCAGAGGAGGGGATCCGAACTCCTGATGACCTTACAGGCTCCATCCAGAACCATCCTGTTGTGGAGACTCTCCAAACTCAAGAATCCACGCCCTCCCCGATGTCGCGGGAGGTATAGCCGTGGAACGGACGATTTGGGATGTAAACTCCTATTGAGGTACATCTTCTTGCGGGTTCCTACATCGAGTTGACGCAACTCCTCTCGAGTCCACTTCACTACTCCAAAGGAGTAGAGAAGGATCGGAACGGCAAGCATGTTGGTTGCAGACACCTTGTTCTTCCCCGACAGTTCTGAAGACCAGATCTGTCGGAGTCGGTGCTGATACTTGCCACGGAGAGCGTTTTTCACGACACTCACTTCTTGGGTGGAGTGTTGCTCAACACCTAAGTAAGTGTACGACTCTCCGGTATCTAGATGATGTAAGATGCTTCCGTCTACGAGCTGCGCGTCCTCTCCGTAGTCCCCGCATCGTCCTCTCTTAAGATGGACCAGTGCACATTTGTCTAACCCGAACTCCATACCGACAGCCTGCGTGTACTCCTGTACCACCCTGAGGGATTGGTGCAGGTCCCTCTCCCCGGAGGCATAAAGTTTAAGGTCATCCATATAAAACAGATGGGTGACCTTATGTCTCCTGTCTCCTGGGGTACCGCAGTTGTAGCCACGGGTTTTTCGGAGCGAAACGGATAATGGCAGCAGTGAGATGCAAAATAGAAGGGGGCTGAGGGAGTCTCCCTGAAATACTCCCCTTCTGAACGTTACCGGCTCTGTCTGGACTCGATCGTTACCGGATGTAATGGTAAAGCGAGTCCTCCAGAGTGGCATCAGTTCTTCAATACACCTCACTACTGGACCGGGGACTGCAAGACATTGGAGCAAGTGTATAATTAGCTCATGAGATGACATGTCAAATGCCTTGCGGTAATCGATCCAGGCCATCGATAGATTCCGCTTATACTGCATGGAGTCCTGCGTGACACACCTGTCAATCAGCAGATTCTCCTTGCAGCTAGCGGTACCTCTCTTCGACCCTCGTTGCTCATATATCCGTTCGTATACTGGTTCAACTGCGTGGAGCACCCGCATGTACAAAATGCGTGTGAACACCTTGTAGCATGCGTTTAAGCAGGTTATCGGCCGGTAATTCTTTGGGTCAGACAAATCTCCGTTCTTTGGGATCAGCACTGTCCGCCCCTCAACAACCCAAGAAGGAATTTGCTGCTCCCCACTTAGCCAGGCATTAAAATTTCTGGCCAAATGGTGGTGGGTACTTGGTAGTTTTTTCCACCAAAAGTTATTAATCCCATCGGGACCTGGAGCAGCAAAGTTCTTAGAGCCTTCAAGAGCTCTTCGAACCTCTTCTGGGGTTATTGGTTGGCACACCTCTTGCGGTTGTCGAAACCTTTGGGCAAAAGGTTTCAAAGTGTGCCAGGGCTGGAGAATCTCTGATGAGTGGAAGCTTCTCCTCGTACAACGCTTTCCAGAAGTTTTCCACCTGGTCTGCTGTCGGCGGATTCTCAGCAACACCCTGAGGCGGTTCGAAAAGGCGTGAGGACTTTTTGCGGAAAAGTTGATTTTCCGCCAACCCCCTCGCCCGCCTCACTAGTGACTTCTTACAGATCACTAGCATCCGTATCCTGTCGAGACAGTGCTGTTTGGTGGTTTGCAGCACTGTTCCATTGAGTGTGTGATGGACGCGTCTTAAGTTGGCAGCTACTTGCCTTAATTTAGGCGTAAAAGGCCTATTGGCTGCCATATAGTCCATCACACATTGGATACGGGATGCGTGTTGCCTCGCCGACCGGATCTTGGCTTCCATCTTCTGTATACGCCGTCCCGGCGTATTATTATTATTATTATTTTTTTTTTTTTTTTTTTTTTTCGCGTTAGCGATGCTGGACAGTTCTCCCGTGTCTCCGATATTCTCACAGGGGAAACGCCAGCGAATTATCTACAACCACTCCCCACATCCCGCAGGGTTAGTGGTTGTAGATTCCAGAATCGTGTGCCCTAAGTAGACGCAGGGACCCTAAGACGACTGCCTTCTGCATTTGGCCTGCCAACCATTCGGCTGATTTTTGGCAGGCCGGTATGGTCTTTAATGCTGAGAGCAGCGTAGGCCTCATCCCACCGAGAACGCCGATTATCAGGACGACCATCTTGACCGAGTAGTTTGGGTATAGCGCTCGGAGCTCATACCGGAGATCTCGGTATTTGGTCCGTTTCTCCTCCTCCTTCAAGGTGATGTTTGTCTCGGCAGGTGCCGAGAACTCGATGACATACATCACCTTGGTCTGGTGGTCGAGGAGGACTATGTCAGGCTTGCTGGCTTGAATCAGCCTATTATTATTATTATTATTATTATTATTATTATTATTATTATTATCGTAACAATGTATACAAGGAAAATATGGTTTCGCAATATGGGTTTCCTCAATTATTTTAAAAACAAAAAAGGTAAAGGTATTTACATAGAACTTACCTCTTTACTTATACAGTGCGGTTACTCTAACAAATTATTAATTATGAAACGACATATGAAAATGATAATAATCGGAATGTAGTTATCACGATTATTACAAAGAAGGCCTGATAACTTTTGGTCAACGAAATATACAGAGTGGTTATTCGAAAGCAAAAATTCAATATTAAATAAAAAGTGCCAAAAATATAGAAGGCTTGCTTTACAAATTTCCATCATGATTGAATTATTTCTTAGGATGACTGATCTGAATATTTCTCACTAAAACTATAATAGGTGTCTTCCTTGCCAGTTGTGTTAACTATATGCCAAATATTATTGCCATCTGTCACATTTTTAGTTGCATGTCGACGTAGTGGAGTAGAAGTGGTTAAAAATGTTTTTTTTTATAAGCAGAACGTAAAAATTTTAAATTGGAGCGAAAATTCTTTTTCGTTTTCTATTCCCTACCAAATTTTACTGTTCTCCGTCAAGTAGTTTTTTAGTTAATGACAACAGACCGAAAGACAGACCGATGAAATTGAAAAAATTTATTATTTTCGTAATCTACATGATCGGAAACGTGAAAATTCTAAAAAATCTTGGAGTGATTTTTCTCGAATACAATAATTCCCTTCGGTGTGTGAGGAAAGTAAAAGTTATATCAAATCTAAAAGCGCCATTGAAATACACAAGAATTTTCTAAAATTCTGTCCATTTCCATCTTATATAATAACGGATGAAATAGCAATACATACAGCCTCAATTGGGACACACTATAAGCTGAGAAATATACTCATATCAATGGGTGTCGATGAAAAATATTTCAAATGTAATTTTAAATTTTGGAATAAATTGAACTTCTTTTTATTACTTTATATGTGCAATGCAAACTATATTATAGTGACGGCTCACCGGGGACGCGGAGGGCTGAAGAACGGCGTGAAAAAAATGTTTAATTGAATCTAGAAATTGAAAGATAAATTGTTAAGGATAGAAAACTGCATCAGGAACATTTTTTATAATTTTCTCGTTGAACAAAACAGTTTGAGAAAATTTAAAATATGTGCAATGAGTAGAGTAGACCAATTATTCGTGGCCTATGTGGTACAAAGTTATAACCATAATGAAAAAAAATTTATAATAACTATATTTCATAGCGAAAAAAATTTATTTCATCGATTAACCAACAATTTCGTTCGTAGAAGAGGTACATCAATGATGTATTTCAGCATGTTGTTTTGATGAATTCTCTAACTTCGTAAATACGAAGTTGCAACTTCTATTCCTATAAACGTACTTCTGAATAAAATTATTTAGAAGTATGTTTATAGGAGTAGAAGTTGCAGTTGAGCATAGCTGATTGCGAATATATATTTAGCTAATATTTTGTATGAATGCTGTACAATTTCCGGTAACGAGGCAGGTGCGGATCCAGCATTTTGTTGAGGGAAAAATGCATTAAAATAAATTTATTTTTATATCAGGTTTTCTTATCTAAACTTTGCTCCAGGGGGGGGGGCGATACTCCCTTCACCCCCTCCCTGAATCCGCGCCTGTAACGAGGTGCCATTGAGATTAAGTATACATCCTATTTATTTTAAGGAGCATTCGTAGTAAGCAGCATGCTTCACTCATTTTAAAATAGTCGTACTAAGAATACCTTAATTACATTGTAAAGTAAAATTAATATATCACTTTAATCTATTTAAACTTCATTCGAACTGAGGGACACCTTTTATAATATACAATTTATAGTGTGTACATGTTTGTGTCTATACATGTCCTTAACATACAACATTGTAGAGGAGCTTTAGAACAGGCAATGATGGAAGCAATTTGAAAAATTGGATATTGTATTTCTGAAAGATGGCGAGAAAGTTGTAGGATAAGGTCAAGTTTTTAAAAACTAATTATTACTGGTTGGATAGGGACATTAAATTTAATGAACTGGAAAAGTCGAAAAAGCCTAATCAGCAATCAACTTCCAAAACACCTGGACGGCCAAGGACATTGTCAGACAAACTTAGTGAAAGAGCTAAAAGGTGCAGAGATTAAGGATATGCAAGTACATCCTATTATGTTTTCCCTTTGTCACATTCCATTGACAATAACTCAAAGAGACTTCTCCGTGGTGGAGCGTAAGTAACTGAAAGTAAATTTATGATTAAAGTAGCAGATGGTAGCAGCTTTTTTTTTCATAAAATGATAAGTAATAATAGATAATTATAGTTATTAAATAGACAGAACTTAGATCAATGTAAATTAAACTATAGACCTGCAAGAATTTGTAGATATTCAGAAAATTACAATTCCCTACTTTTACATCTCTCTACTTAGAGCAATCAAGCACTTCATTTTAAATACAACTTAATTTACAACATATCTTAATATTATTTTAAGAACAACCTAAAATTACAAAGTAAACCGTTTTGCATCAAAAACAGAAAAAATATAATTGAAATAATTTCGTTCGTTCTCGAAACATAAAATTGTCCGCTACACCCTTTCAAAAACCATCCTTTAAGAGCTTACATTTATTTCACTACATTTACTTTACATTTTTTTCGTAGATTCACAAACCTTATTCAAAACGTTACGTAATTTTAAAATAATATTTAATTTCCAACCCCCTTAAAATCCATAACCTTGGTCCTTGGAATTTTTTTTACTATTTTTAGTGTATTCACGGGAACAATATTATCGTATCTGCAATGTTTTAGAATATTAAAACTAAATATTTTTTAAAACTCTTCAAAACCACCCCTTCAGTGTCTAAATCTTTTTCTATATTTTTTCGCTTTTCTAACAAATATTTTCTATTCATTTGCAAATTTGTAGAAATTTGTCCGCCTAGAACTTGAAAATTGACCAGTGTGATATCTCTCAGATTCAAACTGAGTTTAGTGAAGTTAGGTGACATCAATTTTACTTCTAAATATTTTTAGTAAGACTGAAAAACTACTTGAAAAAATCGGTAAAGGTATTTACACAGAACTTCCCTCGTTCATGGCAGTCTCTCTAAAAAAATAATAATTACGAAATGACATTGAGAATAATAATCGGAGTAGAGTTATTGCTATTATTACAAAGAAAACTTGATAAGTTTTGGTCAAAAAAATATACAGATTGCTCATCCAACAGCAAAAGTTCAATACTAAATAGCAGGTGCCACATATGGCAGGCTTGCGCAAATACCTTTACAAATGTCCACCATGACTGAATTATTTCTTGGGATGACCACCCTGTACATTTTTCAATAAAAGTATAATAGGTGCATATGCCAGATGTTATTGCCATCTGTCACATTTTCAATCCAACATTCACGTAATGGAGTGGAAGTATAGTGGTGGTTAAAAAATTTCATTTTTTAAAAAAATTTCAAAAGATGGTAAAATAATTTTCAAATTTTTTTCTTCTGAAATAGGTTTAAAATGTCAAAGGTAGAAATTTTAAATTAGTGCAAAAAGGAAAGTTTCCTTCTGTTCTATAGTAGTGCTAAAAAAAGTTTAAAAATCAAAAATGATGTATTTTTAAAATAGGTTTAGAATGCTATGAAACGTGAAAATTTTAAATTTGAGCAAATAAAAAAAAATTCGATCTATTTTAGTGGTAAAAACTTTTTGAAAAATGTTGGTGAAAAAAATTTTCAAAATTTTTTTTCTGAAATACCTAGGTTTAGAATGTCATTTAAATTTGAGCATTCTGGTGTTAAATTTTTTTCCAAACTGGTAACAAAATGTTGCAATTTTTTTTTCCGAAATTGGTTTGGAATATCATGAAACGTGGAAATTTTAAATTTGAGCAAAACAAATTTTTTCGTCTGTTCTATAGTAGTGATACATAAATGGATTAAAAATGTTTTAAAATTTTTTAAAAAATTCTTCAAAAACATTTTTAAATTTGTTTGAATAGTTTTAGAATGTCATGGAAACGTGGATAGTTAAAATCTGAACAAAGACAGAAAAATTCTATCTTAGTGATAAAATTTCAAAAAACTTTTTTTTTTAATCAGGCTTAGAATGCCATGAAACGTGAAAATTTTAAATTTGAAGAAAGAAAAAAAAATTCATTTTAGTAGTAAAAAATTTTTCAAAAATATTGGTGAAAAAAATTTTCAAAATTTTTTTTCCTGAAATAGGTTAAGCGTGTCATGAAACGTAGAAATTTTAAATTTGAGGAAAAACAAATTTTTTTCATCTTGGTAAAAATTTTTTCAAAAATGTTTGAAAAAAATTTTCAAAATTTTTTTTTTTTCTGAAATAGGTTTAACGCGTCATGAAACGTGGAAATTTTAAATTTGAGCAAAAAAAAATTTTTTTCAACTTGGTAAAAATTTTTTCAAAAATGTTTGAAAAAATTTTTCCTGAAATAGGTCTAGCGCGTCATGAAACGTGGAAATTTTAAATTTGAGCAAAAAAAAATTTTTTTCATCTTGGAAAAAAATTTTTCAAAAATGTTTGAAAAAAATTTTCAAAAATTTTTTTTTCCTGAAACAGGTTTAGCGCGTCATGAAACGTGGAAATTTTAAATTTGAGCAAAAAAAAAATTTTTTCACTATTTATTCCGTTTAGACGGTCCACCCTGTATATTTTTCAGTGAAAATTCTACCAGTTCTTCGCTGGCAGTAGGGTTAACTACCTACCAAATTTGACTGCTCTCCGTCAAGTAGTTTTTTAGTAAATACACCAACAGACAGACAGACAGACAGACAGACAGACAGACAGACAGACAGACTGACGGAATTGAAAAACCTATATTTTCGGAATCTACGTGTTCTGAAACGTCAGAATCCGAAAAAATATCGGAGGGTGATTTTTTCTCGAATACAATACTTCCCTTCGGTATGCGAGGGAAGTAAAAAACATATTCCTTGCTTATTCTATTACTGTGGTCGTACCAAGTCAATCATGCAAAGTGTTAATCAAGTAGGTATTTGGAGTAAACCACGCACGACTGCAACTTCTACCCGTTACTGCACTAAGTGTTCTTAAACGATAGCCAAAAAACAAACAGGTCCATCTAAATTACATCAAATGAAGGTTAAATAACATCTAAAATCGTTTAAGGCTTAAAAAAAATGCAAAATAAATGAGCCTGCTTTTCATTGACAGTTCGAAAATGATGCTGTTTTCCAAAACTTTTAACAGAATGGTAAGAATTGAGACATGGAATTAAAGAAAAATGTTATGGAATAATAATTATAGTAAATCTTAATCTCTCACTGCGAATTCATTTTTCTGTTCAGTATAATTTCATGGCTCAATTCCATGACCACATGGGAGTCCTGAACTTAGTATTGGAGATGTCTAATGATAGAATATCAAAGATCTTCGCAACAGTAGTTAATAACAACAACTAGAACTTTTAATCCATTACATTTGTATTAATATCGGTTTTTAAAATACTCACAAATGAAGCACTCTTTATAGTTTTTCACATTTTTGCAAATATTTACGGACTTTTCATAAAAAATAATCGTTCTTATAAAGTGTGACTTTTCCTCGTAAGCATACAATTATAATCTTTTCACCTTCATTATTAATTCCATGTACATATTGTATAATTCGGATTTAATTTTGGACCATAACGTCACGGAATCTGTTAAGAGGTTGAAGTAACATATAAAATTTAAACGCTTTCATTTGAATGTAACAATACGTCAACCTTCCATCGCCGCAAGTCAAAGCATACGTAGATGCTAACTAGCTATCGTCAAGATAACAAGTATTAGCGACGTTGCCAAAATAGCGGACGCGGAAAAGGCCTTTTTAATAAAACCAGAATATACAAAACGTATATTTACATGACAAACGGTGGCGTCTCGGTAGTAAATTTGCTGAACTAAAAATATACAAAATATTTCATTTCTCTATCAATTCTGCGACCGACGCGCTCTTAAACTTTTGCCTGTAGAGTCCGCATTTCATTAAGAAATGGTTTAAGAATTTAATCCGTGGGTCACGGTTAAATATGCTGACTTGTGATAAATAAATAATCGATGTATCTTGGCGGGAAATGGAAATAACGTCACTTGTAATTCTGCGTCCGATATACGGTCGCAGAATTACACCGGACGCAGGTTTAAATGTAAATTGCCTATTACAGGACGCAGAAATGATAGCAGGATATATATATATATATATATATATATCCTGCTATCATTTCTGCGTCCGGTAATAGGCAATTTACATTTAAACCTGCGTCCGGTGTAATTCTGCGACCGTATATCGGACGCAGAATTACAAGTCACGTTATTTCCATTTCCCGCCAAGATACATCGATTATTTATTTATCACAAGTTAGCATATTTAACCGTGACCCACGGATTAAATTCTTAAACCATTTCTTAAAGAAATGCGGACTCTACAGGCAAAAGTTTAAGAGCGCGTCGGTCGCAGAATTGATAGAGAAATGAAATATTTTGTATATTTTTAGTTCAGCAAATTTACTACCGAGACGCCACCGTTTGTCATGTAAATATACGTTTTGCATATTCTGGTTTTATTAAAAAGGCCTTTTCCACGTCCGCTATTTTGGCAACGTCGCTAATACTTGTTATCTTGACGATAGCTAGTTAGCATCTACTTATGCTTTGACTTGCGGCGATGGAAGGTTCACGTATTGTTACATTCAAATGAAAGCGTTTAAATTTTATATATTACTTCAACCTCTTACAGATTCCGTGACGTTACGGTCCAAAATTAAATCCGAATTATACAATATGTACATGGAATTAATAATGAAGGTGAAAAGATTATAATTGTATGCTTACGAGGAAAAGTCACTCTTTATAAGAACGATTATTTTTTATGAAAAGTCCGTAAATATTTGCAAACATGTGAAAAACTATAAAGAGTGAAGTGCTTCATTTGTGAGTATTTTAAAAACCGATATTAATACAAATGTAATGGATTAAAAGTTCTAGTCAGTTACGAAATCTTGACCTCCTACTGAACACTATTTCTCACTACTCTTTCCAAACATTCACTTTTCTGTAAACAACTTTTCCTCAATCCTTTCTTCTGAACTTTTCAAATTGTTATTAACTACTGTTGCGAAGATCTTTGATATTCCATCATTAGAAATCTCCAATACTAAGTTCAGGACTCCCATGTGGTCATGGAATTGAGCCATGAAATTTTACTGAACAGAAAAATGAATTCGCAGTGAGAGATTAAGATATACCATAATTATTATTCCATAACATTTTTCTTTAATTCCATGTCTCAATTCTTACCATTCTGTTAAAAGTTTTGGGAAACAGTATCATTTTCGAACTGTCAATGAAAAGCAGGCTCATTTATTTTGCATTTTTTTTAAGCCTTAAATGTTATTTAACCTTCATTTGATGTAATTTAGATGGACCTGTTTGTTTTTTGGCTATCGTTTAAGAACACTTAGTGCAGTAGCGGGTAGAAGTTGCAGTCCAAATACCTACTTGATTAACACTTTGCATGATTGACTTGGTACGACCACAGTAATAGAATAAGCAAGGAATATGTTTTTTCAAGTAGTTTTTCAGTTTTACTAAAAATATTTAGAAGTAAAATTGATGTCACCTAACTTCACTAAACTCAGTTCGAATCTGAGAGATATCACACTGGTCAATTTTCAAGTTCTAGGCGGACAAATTTCTACAAATTTGCAAATGAATAGAAAATGTTTGGTAGAAAAGCGAAAAAATATAGAAAAAGATTTAGACACTGAAGGGGTGGTTTTGAAGAGTTTTAAAAAATATTTAGTTTTAATATTCTAAAGCATTGTAGATACGATAATATTGTTCCCGTGAATACACTAAAAATAGTAAAAAAAATTCTAAGGACCAAGGTTATGGATTTTGAGGGGGTTGGAAATTAAATATTATTTTAAAATTACGTAATGTTTTGAATAAGGTTTGTGAATCTACGAAAAAAATGTAAAGTAAATGTAGTGAAATAAATGTAAGCTCTTAAAGGATGGTTTTTGAAAGGATGCAGCGGACAATTTTATGTTTCGAGAACGAACGAAATTATTTCAATTATATTTTTTCTGTTTTTGATGCAAAACGGTTTACTTTGTAATTTTAGGTTGTTCTTAAAATAATATTAAGATATGTTGTAAATTAAGTTGTATTTAAAATGAAGTGCTTGATTGCTCTAAGTAGAGAGATGTAAAAGTAGGGAATTGTAATTTTCTGAATATCTACAAATTCTTGCAGGTCTATAGTTTTATTTACATTGATCTAAGTTCTGTCGCTTTAAGAACTATAATTACCTATTATTGCTTTATCATTTTATGAAAAAAAAGCTGCTACCATCTGCTACTTTAATCATAAATTTACTTTCAGTTACTTACACTCCACCACGGAGAAGTCTCTTTGAGTTATGGTCAATGGAATGTGACAAAGGGAAAACATAATAGGGTGTACTTGCATATCCTTAATCTCTGCACCTTTTAGCTCTTTCACTAAGTTTGTCTGACAATGTCCTTGGCCGTCCAGGTGTTTTGGAAGTTGATTGCTGATTAGGCTCTTTCGACTTTTCCGGTTCATTAAATTTAATGTCCCTATCCAACCATTAATAATTAGTTTTTAAAAACTTGACTTTATCCCACAACTTTCTCGCCATCTTTCAGAAACACAATATCCAATTTTTCAAATTGCTTCCATCATTGCCTGTTCTAAAGCTCCTCTACAATGTTGTATGTTAAGGACATGTATAGACACAAACATGTACACACTATAAATTGTATATTATAAAAGGTGTCCCTCAGTTCGAATGAAGTTTAAATAGATTAAGTGATATATTACATTAGTGGATTTATTTTACTACAACACTCAGGCCTCAAGGCCCATTGTGCTCGTAGGGATCTACAGTTTTGCGTGGACTCCAAACCACGGTCATCGGCTATCAACCCCAGGCCATCTCACCGCCTTTCTGGCGGGCCAATAGCCCTTGGGGTCTTCTCTGCAGCGAAGACAGTTGCCCTGTGCCATCGGCGCCACCTTACTAAGCGACTTAATGGCCCGGAACTGTCTCAGTCGATAGCCTTGTAACGTCCTAAAGTTCCAGGACGCTACAGAATATATATAATTTAATTATGGGGTTCTTAAAACCACTATAATAGCAGATACTTTAAATTTATTTACGTTTTGTTCACAGAATTCTAGAGCTGCCAAAGTCCTCATTCCCACTCGAAGATCTATCAACCTGCCCTTTTGCTACAGTATAAATATGAATTAACTTTAAAATATACACCGAGCGCCATCTGTACTTTACAAGCAAACCCAACCGATTCTTAACGAGTAGACTTGAATTAACTTTAAAATATACACCGAGCGCCATCTGTTATTCTACCAGCAAACCACCGGCTCTTACTAGTTAGAAATCTAGATAGTATTGGTAAAAATTAAGCAATAACTTTAATTAATAATTTGAATCGATAGAAATTTAGTAACAAATAAGAATTATTAATGGGAAGTAAAATAGTGCAATAATTAAGTAGATTTGATAATAAAAACAGAATTTTAAGCAAACACTTTTTATCATTTTGCGGTTGGCAACGATTGAAAGCTATTTTAAAGGAAACAATAAATTAGGCATTTCCGATTCTTGAAGCCAAGAACAAGACGTGTTGTGCTGACTTACCGCAGATTTAAAGCCTCAAATTCCTGGAGATAGGTAATTAAATAAACCAATATCTACTAAATTATAATCATTGACATTTATTGATTAATGTATATGTATTTAATTTGTAAAATCGCCAGCATTCAATCCGATGTTAAGGGATATTTAATAGGTTAATTTTTAGTTTTAAACGCGATTTAAATATAGGTTTGGGCAATAGTAGAACGCGGTTTTTTAAATTTAGTAAGGTTATAAAAATATCTTGGAATTTGGTAGGGGATATTTGGGCATTTTTAGAAGAAACGTTAAGGTCTTAAGGCATTACGTGGGGTATTAACGCACCCAGAGTGCCTTTTCAAACAAGTAAATGCAAGGTAGAGTAACACGATGGACTCTTTTAGGTGTGAGGTAATAAGTACCAGCCTGTGAGGTAGTAAGTACCAGCCTGATGCAGTAATAAGTACCAGCCTGTGAGGTAGTAAGTACCAGCCTGATGCAGTAGTAAGTACCAGCCTGAGGTATTAAGTAACAGCCTGATGAAGTATTAGGTGCCAGCTTGAAGAGGTGGTAATGACCAGCCAATGATAAGCCTTGGGTGTCAATTTAAGTGACCAGCTTGATGGTGATGGTCCTGTGAGGATAACCTTATTTAGCCCAGGAGGAAATTGTTTGCCCACATCCACACATGTCACTGGATATGGAACTTGAATAGCGACAAAATAGTAATCAGTCTAGTCTCAACGTTTATCAGTAAACGTAACAAACAGAGGAAGGGGAAGAAGAGATTTGAGTGGGACGAGGCGCTCTGGCAGTTCGTGTACAGGATCTTTGGTGAGAGTGTCATTCTCCTTTGAACATCTATACGCTCAACTTCTTGTGAAATTTTTATTGAACATATAATTTTTAGCCTTCAGCAAATGTAAATTTTTATCTTTAACTTTTCATCGGCCGTCAGCCCAATAACATTCTTACTCCTACATATAATTTATGTAAGGAAGGTAGCTACCCTCTAAATTTTATTTTTTTTTTGTTAATAAAATATCTAAATTTATATCAAATATTTACCATTTCCAGTTTTGTCTTTAAATATTAATATACACTTTATTTTTCTTAAATTGTGTTTTCATACTAAATTTTCTAAAAACTCATGATACCTATGTAAATAATAAGGCCACTGAATAGCCACAGTATTACATTTTGAAAACCAGTAAGGCATAGGTATCGAGCAATTGGCTATTGGCGCCTAACAATATTAAATTTTTATTAAATTTTCGAACCACGACCCAGCCTCCACAAAATAAATGAGAACCGGGTAGTTTCATCGTTCCTATTCCATTCAGGGGCAGGAATTGATGTTACAGCCTACCGACTAATAGACGGATACACTGGTTCACCCATCCAAATGCCGGACTCTCCCAGCGTGCCTTAACATCGCTGATCGAGTGTCGGAAATTAAACCGGTGACCGTACCTCGTCCCCAAGTGATATATTTTACTTTACAATGTAATTAAGGTATTCTTAGTATGACTATTTTAAAATGAGTGAAGCATGCTGCTTACTACGAATGCTCCTTAAAATAAATAGGATGTATACTTAATCTCAATGGCACCTCCTTACAGGCGCGGATTCAGGGAGGGGGCGAAGGGAGTATCGCCCCCCCCCCCTGGAGCAAAGTTTAGATAAGACAACCTGATATAAAAATAAATTTATTTTAATGCATTTTTCCCTCAACAAAATGCTGGATCCGCACCTGCCTCGTTACCGGAAATTGTACAGCATTCATACAAAATATTAACTAAATATATATTCGCAATCAGCTATGCTCAACTGCAACTTCTACTCCTATAAACATACTTCTAAATAATTTTATTCAGAAGTACGTTTATAGGAATAGAAGTTGCAACTTCGTATTTACGAAGTTAGAGAATTCATCAAAACAACATGCTGAAATACATCATTGATGTACCTCTTCTACGAACGAAATTGTTGGTTAATCGATGAAATAAATTTTATTAGCTATGAAATATAGTTATTAAAAAATTCATCATTTTCGCATTATGGTTATTACTTTGTACCACATAGGCCACGAATAATTGGTCTACTCTACTCATTGCACATATTTTAAATTTTCTCAAACTGTTTTGTCCAACGAAAGAATTATAAAAAATGTTCCTGATGCAATTTTCTATCCTTAACAATTTATCTTTCAATTTCTAGATTCAATTAAACATTTTTTTCACGCCGTTCTTCACCCCTCCTCGTCCCCGGTGAGCCGTCACTATAATATAGTTTGCATTGCACGTATAAAGTAATAAAAAGTAGTTCAATTTATTCCAAAATTTAAAATAACATTTGAAATATTTTTCATCGACGTCCATTGATACGAGTATATTTCTCAGCTGATAGTGTGTCCCAATTGAGGCTGTATGTATTGCTATTTCATCCGTTATTATATAAGATGGAAATGGACAGAATTTTAGAGAATTCTTGTGTATTTCAATGGTGCTTTTAGATTTGATATAACCTTTACTTCCCTCACACACCGAAGGGAAGTATTGTATTCGAGAAAAATCACTCCAAGATTTTTTCGAATTTTCACGTTTCCGATCATGTAGATTACGAAAATAATACATTTTTTCAATTTCATCTGGGAATAGAAAACGAAAAAGAATTTTCGCTCAAATTTAAAATTTTTAAGTTCTACTTATAAAAAAAAAAAAATTTTAACCACTTCTACTCCACTACGTCGACATGCAACTAAAAATGTGACAGATGGCAATAATATTTGGCATATAGTTGACACAACTGGCAAGGAAGACACCTATTATAGTTTTAGTGAAAAATATTCAGATCAGTCATCCTAAGAAATAATTCAATCATGATGGAAATTTGTAAAGCAAGCCTTCTATATTTTTGGCACTTTTTATTTAATATTGAATTTTTGCTGTCGAATAACCACTCTGTATATTTCGTTGACCAAAAGTTATCAGGTCCTCTTTGTAATAAGAGTGATAACTACAATCCGATTATTATCATTTTCATACGTCGTTTCATAATTAATAATTTGTTAGAGTAACCGCACTGTATAAGTAAAGAGGCAAGTTCTATGTAAATACCTTTACCTTTTTTGTTTTTAAAATAATTGAGGAAACCCATATTGCGAAACCATATTTTCTTTGTATACATTGTTACGATAATAATAATAATAATAATAATATCGGTCTGAAAGCACGGAAGCCCTGTCCGGCAACGGTGAAACCGAAAAAAAAAAATACGTATATAATAATAATAATAATATAATAATAATAATAATAATAATAATAATAATAATAATAATAATAATAATAATAATAATAATAATAATAATAATAATAATAATAATAATAAGGGTACGGAAAACGGATCGGCAGCCTCCACGCGGTGTACCTGGACAGGCAGAGATAACTCTACCTGACAGATGTCGGACGTGGGTCTCAGGGCTAACCACTCTGAGACTCTTTTTCTCTGGTTCTACCTCTCAGAGAAAGGGCCCCTCACAATCGACCTGGCTCGGATGGAGGTCAGAGACAAGTTGGAGGGGCCTTACCGGATGGTCTCAATGGAAACGACATACGCAATGTACATGGACGCTTTAGGTGGACCAGGGAACTCCGGGATGACTTGCTGACCTGCTATGAGAGCAGCGAACCTGCGCGCAGGGGGTACATGGCGCGATTGCACGAAATCTGGTGTGATCTGCACCCAGAGCATCGCGCCTTCTCTGAACAACAGCTCAGAGATCAAGTATCCTTCCTGCGCAGATCAGGCTACGTAAGGGCGCCTCGTCAGCAGGGACATGTGCCAGCCGCACTGCCACCGCGGCAAATCGCAGCTGACGAGGAACATCCCATAGAGTACACTGATGTTGACTTAAGGACGAGGGTTAGCCTTAACAGCAGGGCTACCTTAAAGCCACAAGACCTGGCACGGATGGACGCTGTTATCGATGAGGAACTACCAGAAGACGCCGACATTTGGCGGATCAACACTGCCGTGTACAACGCTGCTAGCCAACTCGTCCCCCGCGAAAGGGCAACCAGAGCCCCATGCGGTATCGAGAAGGCTAAGCGGCGTGTACAAAAGATCGAAGGCAAAATACAGTTGGCCAGACAACACGCTTCTCGAATCCAGAGTGTAGTGGAATGCGTAACAGCTGGCAAGGCATTCACGCCTAAAGTCCGGCGAACAGCAGCCGGCCTAAGACGCCAGCACCACACACTAAATCTAACAGTGATGCTTACTATTAAGCAACACTGTTTAGATCGGATTCGAGCGCTCATGGCTATCAAGAAAACACTAATAAGGCGGGTAAGGAGTATGGAGCAAAATACACTGTTCCGTACGAACCCTTCCGCCTATTTCAAGAGCCACAGCGTGTTGTCGACAATCCGCCAGCTGTAGCCGATGTCGAACGCTTCTGGAAGGGAATTTACGAAACGACACGTCCGTTCGATAGAAACACTCCAGCAATAGCACACTTCGAGGTTCTTTGCCACAGAACCTTAGAAGAGCCAGAAGAGGTGTGCCCGGCAATCAGTTCAGAGGAAGTTCAACAAGCTCTTGTTGGGGCCAAGAACTTCGCTGCTCCGGGCCCAGACGGGATAAACAACTGGTGGTGGAAAAAATTTCCTTCCACCCACCGTCGTCTGGCCCGAGTTTTCAACACGTGGTTGAACGAGGGGCAGCAGATTCCTGACTGGTTTGTCGAGGGACGTACCGTGCTAATCCCCAAAAAGGGAGATCTGTCCGACCCAAGGAATTATAGGCCGATCACTTGTCTGAACTCCTGTTACAAGTTATTTACACGTATCTTGTATGCTAGGACGTTACGGCAGGTTGATCCGGTCTTCCAACAGATTTACGAGCAGCGTGGTGCCAAGAAGGGCATGGCGGGCTGTAAAGACAGCCTGCTGATAGACCGCTGTATTACGCAGGATTCTGTGCAGTACAAGCGGAATCTATCGATGGCCTGGATTGACTATCGCAAGGCATTTGACACAACATCGCACGAACTATTGTTGCATTTGCTCAAGTGTCTTGCGGTAGCAGAACCACTAGTGAGATGCATAGAACAACTGCTGCATCTCTGGAAAACTCGCTTCACCATAACATCCGGTGCACAGCGGGTTACAACAGAGCAGGTGGCATTCCGAAGAGGAGTTTTCCAAGGAGACTCTCTGAGTCCCCTCCTCTTTTGCATCTCACTGCTGCCGTTATCTGTTGAGCTCCGCCAAACTCGCGGGTATCACTGTGGGCCACCCAGCAACCGGAGGCATAAGGTCACTCATCTATTCTACATGGATGACCTTAAACTGTATGCCTCCGGAGAGCATGAACTCCAAAATGCTCTAAGGGTGGTCGAGCAGTACACGCGGGCCATTGGTATGGAGTTCGGGTTGGACAAGTGCGCGGTCGTTCAACTCAAGGGAGGACGATGCGGGGACTTTGCTGAAGACGCGCAACTCGCAGACGGAAGCATCCTGAGACATCTGGATGCCGGAGAGACCTACACATACCTGGGTGTGGAGCAACATCACATCCAGGATGTGCAACAAGTGAAAGAATCTCTCCGCGGCAAGTACAGAAGCCTACTCCGAAAGATTTGGTCATCCGAACTTTCGGGGAAAAACAAGGTATCTGCCACTAATATGCTTGCCGTTCCTGTTCTGCTCTACTCCTTTGGAGTAGTCAAATGGACTGTAGATGAGCTGCGCCAATTGGACAGAGGTACCCGCAAGATGATGAATATCCATAGGAGCATTCATCCTAGATCGTCCGTCCCTCGTGTGTACCTCCCACGAAATCGGGGGGGCAGAGGGCTCTTGGGGTTGGAGTGTATGCATGGCAGAGTGGCACTGAGCATGGCATGTAATGTTCTTAGGAGCTCAGACCCGCTCCTGCAATTAGTGAGAGATCACGAAAACGCAGGGGTGGGTGCAGGATTGTTTAAGGCAGCAAAAAGAGCCGCAGATGAACTTGGTCTCGTATTCGACGATAGGCGAGGTGGCCGGCGCGGTGCTGATCCAGAGTCAGTCACTGAACTACAGCCAACTCGTCTGAAGGCCCAAATAAAAGCTGCCGAGCAGGAACTTCTGTTTAGGCAGCACGTCGATAAACCCATGCACGGTGTATACTATAAAAACGTAGAAACACTGGGTTTGTCGACCAGGCTGACATTTGCCTTTTTAAGGTCAGCCGGGCTAAAGTCGGAGACCGAGGGATTCATTGTGGCCTGCCAAGATGGTGTAATTAACACGTTGGTCTACCGAAGCCGCGTAATGGGTGTAGAGGTTCCTGATATAAGCTGTAGGACCTGCCACCAGGCGCCGGAGTCGCTCATGCATTTACTTTCTGCATGTCCGATATATGCGATTTCGGCCTACATCCAACGCCATAACGCGGCGTTACGGGTGCTGTACTATCATCTACGGCACTCGTACGGGATAGACCAAACACCAGCGCTGCCTTACGTCCCCGGAGATATTGAGTCCGTTGTCGAAAACGAGAGGTGCCGAATTTATTGGAACTACTCGTTTCCGACAGTCAGGCTAATTCAGGCCAACAAACCTGACATAGTCCTCCTCGACCATCAAAACAAGGTGATGTTTGTGATCGAGTTCTCGGCACCCGCTGAGCCAAACATCGCTTTGAAAGAGGAGGAAAAACGGACCAAATACCGTGATCTCCGGTACGAGCTCCAAGTGCTGTACCCAGGCTACTCGGTCAAGATGGTCGTCCTCATAATCGGTGTACTCGGAGGTATGAAGGCTACGCTGCTCTCAGCATTGAAGATCATACCGGCCTGCCAAAAATCAGCCGAATGGTTGGCAGGCCAAATGCAAAAGGCAGTCATCTTGGGGTCCCTGCGTCTACTTAGGGCACACGATTCTGGAATCTACAACCACTAACCCTGCGGGATGTGGGGAGTGGTTGTAGATAATTCGCTGGCGCTTCCCCCGTGAGAATATCGGAGACACGGGAGAACTGTCCAGCATCGCTAACGCGAAAAAAAAAAAAAAATAATAATAATAATAATAATAAGGGTACGGAAAGCGGACCGGCAACCTCCCCGCGGTGTACCTGGACAGGTAGAGGTACCTCTGCCTGACAGATGTCGGACGTGGATCTCAGGGCCAACCACTCTGAGATCCAAGTCTCTGGTTCCAGACAACAGAGAAAAAGCTCCTCACAATCGACCCCGCTCGGATGGGGGTCGGAGACCAGTTGGAGGAGCTCAGCAGGACGGTCTCAATGATGACGAACTTGGCAATGAACGCGGACGCTTTAAGTGGACGAAGGAACTCCGGGATGACTTGTTGACCTGCTATGAGAGTAGCGAACCTGCGCGCAGAGGGTACATGGCGCGATTGCATGAGATCTGGTGTGATATGCACCCAGAGCATCGCGCCTTCTCCGAACAACACCTCAGAGATCAGGTATCCTTCCTGCGCAGGACAGGTTATGTAAGGGCACCCCGTCAGCAGGAAGAAGTGCCAGCCGCACTTCCACCGCGGCAAATAGCAGCTGGCGAGGGCCATCCGATAGAGTACACTGATGTTGACTTAAGGACGAGGGTTAGCCTTAACAGCAGGGCTGCCCTAAAGCCACAAGACCTGGCACGGATGGACGCTGTCATCGAGGAGGAATTACCAGAAGACGCCGACGTTTGGCAAATTAACTGTGCCGTGTACAACGCCGCCAGCCGACTTGTTCCCCGCGAGAGGACAACCAATGCCTCGAACGGTATCGAGAAGGCTAAGCGGCATGTACAAAAAATCGAGGGCAAAATACAGTTGGCCAGACAACACGCTTCTCGAATCCAGAGTGTGGTGGAACACGTAGTAGCTGGCAAGGCTTTTACGCCAAAAGTTCGGCGTATAGCTGCAGGACTACGGCGCCAACACCACACTTTATATCTAGCAGTGATGCTTACAATTAAGCAGCACTGTCTAGATAGGATTCGAGCGCTTATGGCTATTAAGAAGAAGCTAAAACGGCGAGTGAGGAGTATGGAACAAAATTCGTTGTTCCGTACGAATCCTTCCCGCCTGTTTCAAGAGCCACAGCGTGTTGTAGATAATCCGCCAAGTGTAGCCGATGTCGAGAGCTTCTGGAAAGGAATCTACGAAACGACACGTCCATTCGATAACAACACACCAGCAATAGCACACTTTGAGGCTCTCTGTTACAGAACCTTTGAGGAGCCGGAAGAAGTGTGCCCGGCAATCAGTTCGGAGGAAGTCCAACAAGCACTTGTTGGAACCAAGAACTTTGCTGCTCCGGGCCCAGACGGCATTAATAACTGGTGGTGGAAGAAATTTCCTTCCACCCACCGCCGCCTGGCTCGTGTTTTCAACACGTGGTTGAACGAAGGGCAGCAAATCCCGGACTGGTTTGTCGAGGGACGTACCGTGCTAATCCCCAAAAAGGGAGATCTGTCCGATCCAAGGAATTATAGGCCAATCACCTGTCTGAACTCCTGCTACAAGATATTTACACGTATCCTGTATGCACGGACACTACGGCAGGTCGATCCGGTCTTCCAACAGATTTATGAGCAGCGTGGCGCCAAGAAGGGCATGGCGGGTTGCAAAGACAGCCTGCTGATAGACCGCTGTATTACACAGGACTCTGTGCAGTACAAGCGAAATCTATCGATGGCCTGGATTGACTATCGTAAGGCATCTGATACAACGTCGCATCAACTATTGTTGCATTTACTCAAATGTCTTGCGGTAGCAGAGCCACTAGTGAGATGCATAGAACAGCTGCTGCCACTCTGTAGGACTCACTTCACCATAACATCCGGTGCACACCGAGTTACGACAGAACAGGTGGCATTCCGAAGAGGAGTTTTCCAAGGAGATTCTCTGAGTCCCCTCCTCTTTTGCATCTCACTACTGCCATTATCTGTTGAACTCCGTCAAACTCGCGGGTACTATTGTGGACCACCCAGCAACCGGAGGCATAAGGTCACCCATCTATTTTATATGGATGACCTCAAACTGTATGCCTCCGGAGAGCGTGAACTTCAGAATGCTCTAAGGGTGGTCGAGGAGTACACGCGGGCCATTGGTATGGAGTTCGGGTTGGACAAGTGCGCGGTCGTCCATCTCAAGAGAGGACGATGCGGGGACTTTGCTGAAGACGCGCAGCTCGCAGACGGAAGCATCCTAAGACATCTGGCTGCCGGAGAGACCTACACATACCTGGGTGTGCAACAACATCACATCCAGGATGTGCAGCAAGTTAAGGAATCTCTCCGCGGCAAGTACAGGTGCCTACTCCGAAAGATTTGGTCATCCGAACTTTCGGGGAAAAACAAGGTGTCTGCCACTAATATGCTTGCCGTTCCTGTTCTGCTCTACTCCTTCGGAGTAGTTAAATGGGCTGTAGATGAGCTGCGCCAATTGGACAGAGGTACCCGCAAGATGATGAATATCCATAGGAGCATTCATCCTAGATCGTCTGTCCCTCGTGTGTACCTCCCACGAAATCGGGGGGGCGAGGGCTCTTGGGGTTGGAGTGTATGCTTGGCAGAGTAGCACTGGGCATGGCATGTAATGTCCTTAGGAGCTCAGATCCGCTCCTGCAATTAGTGAGAGATCACGAAAATGCAGGAGTGGGAGCAGGACTGTTCAAGGCGGTAAAAAGGGCGGCAGATGAACTTGGTCTCGCATTCGACGACAGGCGAGGAGGCCGGCGCGGTGCTGACCCAGAGTCAGTCACTGAACTTCAGCCACCTCGCCTAAAGGCCCAGATAAACGCTGCCGAACAGGAACGTCTGTTTAGGCAGCATGTCGATAAACCCATGCACGGGGTGTTCTACAAGAACCTAGACACACTGGGTTTATCGACAAGGCTGACATTCGCCTTTTTAAGGTCAGCTGGGCTAAAGTCGGAGACCGAGGGATTCATTTTGGCCTGTCAAGACGGTGTAATTAACAAGCTGGTCTACCGAAGCCGCGTAATGGGTGTAGAGGTTCCTGATATAAACTGCAGAACCTGCCGTCAGGCGCCGGAATCGCTCATGCATTTACTTTCCGCATGTCCCGTGTATGCGATTTCGGCCTACATCCATCGCCATAACGCGGCATTGCGGGTACTGTATTATCATCTTTGGCACTCGTACGGGATAGACCAGACACCAATGCTGCCTTACGTCCCTGGGGACATCGAGTCCGTTGTCGAAAACGAGCGGTGCCGAATTTATTGGAACTACTCGTTTCCGACAGTCAGGCTAATTCAATCCAACAGGCCTGACATAGTTCTCCTCGACCATCAACGCAAGGTGATGTTTGAGATCGAGTTCTCGGCACCTGCTGAGCCAAACATCACTTTGAAAGAGGAGGAAAAACGGACCAAATACCGTGATCTCCGGTACGAGCTCCAAGTGCTATACCCAGGCTACTCAGTCAAGATGGTAGTCCTAATAATCGGTGTACTCGGTGGTATGAAGCCTACGCTACTCTCGGAACTTAAGACCATACCTGTCTGCCAGAAATCAGCAGAATGGCTGGCAGGCCAAATGCAGAAGGCGGTTATCTTGGGGTCCCTCCGCCTACTTAGGACACACGATTCTGGTATTTATAGTCACTAACCCCACAGGTCGTGGAGAGTGGCTGTAATTATGGCCGGCGCGGCTACCGTGTGGTATCGGTCGGAAAACACGGAAGCCCTGTCCGGCAACGGATAAACCGAAAAAATAATAATAATAATAATAATTTATTTTTCATATGTTGTCTACATTACAATTGTATAGGAATGGTGAAGTTACAACATATACCTTAAAAACTAGGTAAAAAGCCTCATACAGTGAAAAACATTTAGATAGCAAAACAGTTTTAACTTTATTTAATTTAAAATTCAGCAAGTTTCTAGCTACTTTACATTCGGAGGGTAAGTTATTAAACAATTTTGGTGCCATGTAATTTGGAGAATTGTAGGTTAAATTAAATCTTGCATATGGTATTCGAAACTCTTTCCTGCTACGCGAATTTGCATTATGGATATTATTATTCACAATGAACATATTCTTGTTTCGATAAGCATAAACGCATATTTCGAAAATGTATAAGCATGGCAAAATTAATATATTATACTCTCTAAAGATCTCTTTGCAAGAGTGGGTACTAGAAACACGAGCTATACAATTATAGATTATCCGTTTTTGAGCAATGGAGACATTCTGTGATAAAGTGGAGTTCCCCCAGAAACAGACACCATATCTTAATCTAGATTCCACTTGGGCATAGTATAAATTAACTAATTGCTCCCTGGTAAGCACGGTTTTAATATTATTAAATAAAAATGAAATTGACGCTAGCTTGGAAATTAGATATTCACAATATGATTTCCAATTCAGGCACTCATCGATATGTAAACCAAAAAATTTTATACTTTCATGGGTACTCGTTATAATTGACTCATTGACCTGAAAATAAATAGACTCGCATTTTTTCTGTCTATTATGAAACAGAGTTAACAGAATTGCATCTGCATTGAAGTACAACTGATGTTGATTTAAAGACGTAGATACCTTTTCTACAACATTATTACATTTACTTTCTAGCACATTATGCATCTAAGGTAATCATAGAAAGATCATTAGCATACATTGAAAAGAAATTATTACATGAAACCTAGTCGAGCTCATTAATATATAATATGAATAACACGAGGCCCAATATTGATCCCTGTGGAACTCCCATACTTGAAAACGAAGATTCAGAATTGGCAGTATATATCATATTTTTACTAACATGTACACTCACATACTGTCGACGATTGGTTAAAAATGAATTAATCCAGTTTAGTGGTTGCCCTATAATCCCATAGTCATATAGTACAGTTAACAATTTTGCATGATCGACACAGTCAAATGCCGTGCTGAAATCAAAAAATATTCCAACCCCTGCCTTAATATATTAAATTATATGGTTATAAAATGTTGATATAGTTGTTATAGTGGATTTTCCATAACAAAAACCATGTTGTCTCTCGGACAAAAGTAATTTAGAGAAACTACTGGCCTATAGTTCACCAAAATATGGGAATAATTTTTCTTAAAAATTGGTACTACTGTATCCACTTTTAAGAATTCTGGAAACCTTCCCGTTTTAAAAGACATATTCACCAGATAAGTAAATGGTGTCACCAGTCGTCAGGACTTTTAAGGCGTCACTAAATGTTATATGGTTGAATTTTTCAGGATAAGTATTGTTTTTTGGGTAGAGTACGATAAAAAGAGTTTACAGCTGTAAGGTGCCGGTGACCCGAATTTCAGTTTTGGCCAATAACTTTAATTGACTTTATATCTCTTATAATAATGGAAATGGCAATACAGGTAGCCTCAATTTGAGAGACGCATTATAGAAAAAGAAATCATTAGTTCATGTTCCATGTGAATAAATAAAATTCTGCATCATTTCGGTCACCTACATTATCAGCAGCAGCAATATCAACAAATTAAAAATTCACCACTAACAAACATTATTTAATTCGTTATTAGTTTTGTGTTACCCTAGTTTTTACTAATTATAAGAAGTCACAATATAGATAATACTACATTTTGTTCTAAATATATTCCATGCAATTGAAGTCTCTACATTTTCAAATGACGAATGCCCATCCAGATTTGAGTTAAAATACTTCTCTATCCCAGAGACAAATATCCTGGACATTCTATTAATACATTTTATTAGCCAGCGCATGCTTGTAAATTTGGCAACATTGTGGGATGCAGAAATGATAGAGATATGTAACTAAATATACATGTTGGACGCAGAATGAACCGCAGCATGTAAGAAAAATATGCATCGGAGTTGGAAATGATTGTAGAATAAAAGGACGCAGAAATGTATGGTCCATGAAGGAACACTTTTTTTTTTAATTCTTCATTTAGAAAAAAATAAAACCGATCACTGACATCTACGTTAAAAATAAGTCGATATTCATCTATAAACGGTTTGCTAGAACCTCTCCTTCTGGTGGACGCAGAAATGTATGATCCATGAAAGGACGCAGAATTGATAGCGGGATATATATATATATATATATATATATATATATATATTGTCCACGTAAGTTAGCCTTTTCCGTGGCGTACGGCTGTGATTCGTTACGTGCAGTAATGGGTGGCCGGCAATTTTCTTGCTGCCGGGTAATGGAGGCTAGGTTTGAAGTGGTCAGAGCCAGGAGTTGCGCTAATTGTTCATAAGTGGGTAGTCCCAAGCTCGGTTGGGGTTGGTCCGTTATGGCGGCAGAGGGGACTGGGATCGTTCCAGTCGTTTGGTTTTGGAGCACTATTTGTCTTTGGGGCGTAGCACTAGGTCTTGCCGTCTGGTACGGCGGGGTGACGTGGTAGGCGCCGGCCGACGAGGTAGGCGTGACGAAGTACTGTGCGTTGGGCGGCGTGCTTGGACTTGGGCTGGTTGCTGTTGGTGGTACCATGCAGTGAGGGGTGGCCAGCTGGCGGCGCGGTGTCAGCGAGGCGTCGCTGAAGAGTTGGGGCCAGTCGGGTGTGGCAGCAATGGTGTACTGATCGCTGGGCAGCCCTGAGCCAGAGTGGGAGGCTTCCCCATGTGTGGAAGCGAATCCAGCGAAGCGGCGATCTCCCAGCGTCGAGGAATCGTCGTTGGCCCGGGATGCTGTTGGGTCCACCATACAGCGAGGGGGCATCACCATATCGTCATCACCACCCAATCTCTGTTCCATCGCCGAGTTTCCATGCCACGATGCTGCGTTGCGCTCCATGCAGTAATGGGGCATCGCCTGAGAATCGTTGCTACTCCATTCCATATTTGTTGCCTGGGCTTCATGCCAGGTGGCTGCGCTGCGTGCCATGCAGCGAGGGGGCACCGTCGTGATGACGTCATGCGTGACCCCAGTGTCGTGTCCTATGTTGGTGGCGAGTCCTGCCTCGCTATGCCTAGGCGCGGAGCCCGGCGACGCACAGTAGTGGGGCGCCGTCGTTGCGACGCCATGCGTAGCACTTGTGCCTGTGGAGAAATCAGAGGACATGCTTACCTCGCCGAGCCGGGTTGCTGTGTTGCTTGCTGTGCAGTGTGGGGCCACCGTCGTGGAGACGTCGGGCGTGACCCCCGTACCCCTTGTCAGGGCGTCGTGTTGGCGGAGCACTTCGTGGTCAGATGCTGTGAGGGGCGTCGTGCAGTGAGGGGGGGCCGACGTGGAGACGTCGCTCTCGACCCCAGTGCCTACTGCCTTGCCACTCCGGGTATGCATTGCCACTTGACACTCAACACAATAAAACTCAAATAAAACACACTGTCTGGTTACAACACAAGAGGAAGGGATGACCTCGTCAGCATTGGCGTTGGCTTCTGTGCTCAACTGACTTCTGTTTCGGCAGAAGACTATTAGTTGCTGAAGGCTGGAACATTACTACTTGAAGGACCGATCACTACTTGCTCGCTGAGAAAAAGTGTTTTCTTATATAGACTTTTTTGTGCTCAAATGACTTCTGCTTCGGCAGAAGACTATTTTTTGTGCTCAAATGACTTCTGTTTCGGCAGAAGACTAAAACATGAGCACAGCGCGCTAGACAAGTCATAACTTGTTCGCGACGCCGACGCCGATGACAATATATATATATATATATATATATATATATATATATATATATATATATATATATATTGCTGTGTATCCACACACTGTGGAACACTACCCAAGTATCGTGTTTGAAATCATAAATAAAATTCACAAAATTGTATGTATTTTAGAAAATAAACATAACAGTTTTATTTTAACAGATCATACAGAAGCAGGAATATCTGTGGTTTATTTAATTGATTCAAGTTCACTTATTCTCAGCGAGTAGAATGCAAATAATGAAGCCTGATATTGAATTAGAACAAAATATTTGAATAAACATAAAATGAAGTAAATTTAGTTTAACAAGGTTATTCTAAATAATATATGATAAAACATGAACTTATAGAGAATCACAATCTCATTTAAAATGATTTAGAATGAAATTGGAAAACAAAAAAGTAAATTTTATAAAATCTGACATTCATGTCAAAACTTAGGGCTGAAAATCATAAATTGTGTAGAAACACTGTAAATCTACACAAAATGAATATTAGATGAAATACTAATAACAGTAGTTGCAGTGCAGCGTAATTAATTTAGAAATAGTAAGTCCATAGAATACAAAACACTGAATGACATTTTAAGTTTTCAGATATTTTAAATATCATTGCAGAAAGGTGTTTTGTAAATGATATTTCACATCATGCAGAAAGAAAGGACTAATAGTATGATGTTAAATGTTTGTTGGCGTATCAATTTCTTGTTTTAGTTTATAATATCAGTATTATGTCAATATGAAAACTGCAGTATGTTTTTAACTACTAGCATTTTGTGTTTATCATTGCTATTCATCTAAATGTATGAATTAGTATTTATTTGAGATTGGAATTGTTAATTGTAGTTATAAGTAGATTTTAAGAAAGTGTATGTAATATGTCAATATATTTCGAGTAATTACAATTATTCACTTAATCCTGAAAAGTAGAATAAGAAACTTATCAGGAAAATCAAAGAATTAAAAACAGTATTCAATTAAGGTAAAGAACAAACAAAACTGAATAGTTTAAATTTTAAATTAAAATTAAATTTTGAAATATTAGATCAAAATAGAAAAAAACAATTGAAATATTGGAAATTAACCCATTGAAACGACTAAAAATAACAAATCAGTTGATCAGACACCGCTGAACAGCGAGCTGCGAAAAATATTCATCCACGAATAATTAATAAATTGAAAATAGAAGAAAAGTAATTTGAAGGTTAGAATATTACAATCCAGATATATTGATATCAAGAATAAATTGTAAAAGTTTATTAAATATAAGAAGTGAGTATACTTTGAAAGTATTACGAAGTAGATTATCCGGAAAGCAGATTTAGAAGAGGGAAGTATTTGTTAATCCAGTTAGCATATTTATATGGTGAAGAAATTTCAAACGTCAATCAAGTGATAGAAATACTTCAAGGAAATCTTGAAAATAAATTGGAGGTTAGAAACAAACGTCAATCCAATAAAGAAGAAGAAGAAGCCTTGAGAGGTTTAAAAAGTCAGTCAAGTGACATAATATTTCAAGGATTATAATAACCAGTTAGAGGTTATAATTTAACATTACTCGAGTCGAAAGAAAGACAAGGTAAAGCTTTACAATATCAGAAATCCATGGTACATATTTATTTTAAATAAAGGCCATATTTATCATTTTAGTTAAGTTAGATTTTGTTATTTAAATTTGTTAATTACATTCCAAGTTCAAATTTGTTAATAAATTAATACTTTGTTCGTTCAAATACTGAGTTTGATTTATTTAGATTGTTATCTTGATCGATGAGCATTTATTGAACCGACTTCGTTGGACCTTGAGTAAGAATCATTCTATAGATTGTAGATGGTCATGCTAATGGTGTTCTATAGTCTATAATATTAACAGCTTTTAAGAAACTGTTTGGCGCTCAATAAAATCATTTCAATTTACTTTCAAAAAGTAATTTCGAACGTATAAAAATAAAATAGATATCAGAATATAGAACAATATATATATATATATATATATATAAAGTACTTATTAAGGTGCGTATGAGCTTGGCGAACCGAACATGTAATGTAACATGCAATGCAACAGATTCGTTAAGTTGGGACGGTTTTGCGAACACGATGCGAATGGCTATTTCGAAGCGCGCTGCAATCCACCGCTTGTCGGTTTTTACGACGAACACAAAGGAATTCGCAGTGCTTGGTGGGACGGCATTCGTGGTGTTTTAACGAACATGGAGTGGTCGGAGGAAGCAGCTTTGCTGTTAATAGAAACTTGCAATCAACATAGTGTTCTTTGGGACCCGACGGGCCCGAATTATTGTAATAAAATCAAAAAGAAAGTTGTCTGGATGGAAATTGCTGCTTCCATGGGGCAACCAGAGGAAGCAAGGAAAAAAAAATAAGATTATTATCATTGCATAGGAGAGAAAAGGGGAAAGAGAAAAAGTCTAGAGGAACAGGAAAAGGTAAAGATTTCGTTCCATCCAAATAATTTATTCTTTTTAATATATGTATAAATAATAGTAGGAAACAAAATATTTTAAAAACGTATGAAACAATAAGTATAGGTTGTTGAAAGCACAGCCAAGAAATGTTCTCATTATTACAATTTAATTGTTGAGAATTCATATATCATAATTTTCTTTATTAAAAAAACAATAATTTAAATTAGAATGTATACTGGATATTTGAAAATTTTCAGCTCTAAGCAAAGCCAGAGGGCATTTCCATCTGGCTAATTCATATAAAAGAAAGGTATAAACCGGTCGGTTAAACACTTTTTCTGTTGATTTTGATAAAAAATGAAAACAACTAACTAATTGTAAATAAAATGCTTTCGTTTTTTTTAAGAACATTATTTGTAATAATTATTAAGGCATTAGTGCCTAAAATGAAAGTTTTAGCTTTCCCGTCGAACAAATTGGATTGATCTATTACGTTACCGTCGGAAAGTCAAACTATATTTAATCCTTCAAAAAGTGATAGGAATAATTGAAGTTCTTTTAGTATTGAAAATTCTTATTGTAATGTAAAGTGTAGCAAACTGCATGATATTTTCAAATATAAATGAATTTATCACGAAGATGTCAAACTGTAAGAAAGGGGTGATTATGGCATATATTTTTTATTTAAGTAATTCTAAGCCAGTTTTTAAACATATCGAAAAATCTAAATATGTTTCATTGGTAATTTTAATTATCACATAAGTACGCATTTTTTTTAGAAATAAGTCTTCGTTATATAGGTGGAAAAAAACATTTTAAGACCGATTTAAAGTTTTATTTAGATACTTCATGAAACAACCTTGTTAAGTATTCACACTATAGAAATAAAATGTTTTTGTTTGACTGCTACTATAGTATACAAACAAGATATGACGTAGCAATAGGTATTACTGTTTTTTTTCACAGGCACAGCAGAAGTATATATGAGCAGGTGGTTTGCTTATGAAGCATTGCGGTTTCTTCAAGACAGAGACGAGCCTGGGAAGCGAATAAACACAGTAAGTTTTAGTCTTTATTTTGCATATGTGTTCTGCCATGGAATAGCCCCTTCTGTAACACAGTGACGTGCTAGTTCATCTCTTATTGTGTTAAGATACTTACGAGATCTTCTAGGTACTAGTTTTAGGGGAATCATTGAAGACATAATTTCATCATTTCTCCACGAACCTTGAATTAAAACTCCATTTTCTTCACGGTCGATTGATCCTTGTGGTGTGTATAAGTTTGATGAGTGTTCGTTCAAATAATTATGCAAATGAATAGTCTGTAACTGTAACTGTGCTTCCTCGGGCTCCAAGAGCAGTGGTTTTCTTAATAGCCTGAACACTGCACTTATAATACCAAACGTATTTTCTACCACTCTGCGACTTCTACTTACGCGATAATTAAAGACTCTTTTTGAAGATCCCCTGGCATGATCTCCTGCGTACGGTTTGAAAACATTTTCACTAAGCTCAAAAGTGCTATCAGCACCAAAAAACATGGTAATTTCATTTTACCTCCAGGAAGTTCCCTTGGTGCCGGCAGTCCCAAAGTGTTCTCTGTCATCATTTTGTAAAGTTTGGTGTCTTTGAAAACTCCACCACCGGAAATTCTTCCTTGACATCCCACGTCCGCAAATAAAAAATTGTAATTTCCGTCAACCAATGCAAACAATACAATACTAAAATAGGAGTTGTAATTAAAGTAGTCGCTACCGGAGTTTATTGGTGACTGGAGAATGATATGCTTCCCGTCAATAGCGCCCACACAGTGAGGTAAATTCCAAACATCTTCGAATATCTCGCCTACTTTCATCCAACCGGTAGGATCAATGGGGAGCTGGAAAAATGCGTACCATTATTATACTATTTTTAACACTACTACTATTGTACTAATATGTTTTAAAATTATTCTGATCTCCTAATGGTATTTTATTTTTTCAGGAGCAAATTGAAGAAGTTATTAATGACCAGTATGAAGAATAATCTCAGACTGGACGTTGAAAATCAATCGGATACGCAACCCGAACATCGTGAACCATCAGTTGTCACCCCGAGACCTCCGAAACGGACGAGAAGACAAGATGAAGATAAAGCGATAATGAAAGACGCTCTTGGCATTCTAAAAGGTGCTGCAACAAATTTAAGTACTTGTATCTGTGAAAACAGCGAGATAACGTCATTTTACAACTTTTTGTCATCTAAAATGAATTCCTATTCACCAGAAACAAGGACAGGAGTTCAGCACGCTGTGTACGACATTTTGATGAAAGCAGATAAAGGTTTTTTTGGAATGCATAGTCAATACTTTGACCAACTCCTCGGAATGTAGGTGTACGATCACTTTATAACTTTAACTCACAAGAATATGGTCATCGTAGACATCAGCATACCTATGAATCCTCTCCTTCAACTTCTTTTATGCCACCCCTCGATCAACAGCGACAACATTCTTCTTTCAGCCAATATCCACAAGGTATATCAATGACACGTCTGCATTCTCCAACCATTATTCAAGAGACAGAACTTCGATAGAACCCTTCACAATCTGCTTCCACAGCACAATCAGAACAGCTATCAAGTTCTGGTCCTTCTTCGCACTGTTCAGTCTACACTTCATCCCCCCTTCCATCCCCCTCGGCTGATGATTTTGGGGACTATATTTAGTTTTATTTATATTTTGTATTATAACCTTTTTAAACCATAATAAAATATTTTTTATACAAGGAGAATGTTGTACAGGTTGTTGTATAGTTAATTTATTTAATTCAAAAATTATGATAACTTCCTAGAGTGGGATCGATTATTTGCTTCTGCTTAAATGGGTTTAATTAAGTATATTCTGATTTTCTATGTGACACCATCAATATTTAGTGCACTACTTTCATAATCTTTGGTTTTTAAAATTTGTTGCAGATTAAATTGCTATATTTGTAGAAATACAAAAAAAATTTTCATACATGTGACTTTGATGTTTGTGCTATTTTAAATTATCACTCTGTACCTTGATTATATTACCTTAATGTTTCCTTTTAATACTTCCACAAGTGCATCACAGACTTCTGGGACTATTCGCCCAATAGGCTGTTTTGATATTCTAAACAGATACTGGAGGCTTGTGTAAGAATCTCCTGTAGCTAGAAACCTTAAAGTCACTGTTAATCTGGAATATTAACAATAAATAATACGCATACAATAAATAATACATGTAGTAAGGAAGTTAGGTATACTTACTAATAACAGTTATATCTAATATTCTTATTATTATTTTAAGTATTCAATCGATAATAATAACCTATCTTGTATTGATATTGTACAATGAAAGTGAGTCTGTTTGGAGATTTTTGGTCCAATTTTATTTAATAAATTTTCAAAATCTGTGGGAGACATCCTTGTAAAATTTTTGTATTGGCCGTTAATGTGCTGGAACTTCAAATCTACCAGTAAATCCGAACCGGTCCGATATTTGTATAGTGCAGTCCGGTAGCATCTTCGAGGTTTTCGTTTTTTCTTAAAAATACTTGCGATAATTAATAAGGCACTACTGCCTAAAACCAAAGCTTTAACTTTCCCGTTGGACATGTTTTTGATCTGTTACCGTCGGAAAGACTAAAGAGTTCACCTCGCTTGCTCGCGGCGTGTTCGTCACATCCCACGGTTCGTAAGATGTTCGTGGCGTGATCGCGGGAGACAAATTTCAACGCGCATTGCATTGCATGTTACATTACATGTTCGGTTCGCCAAGCTTATACGCACCTTTAGCTAACGACTGGCTAATTAAGAATAAAAATTCAAATTTAGACGGGTTGGCAGTCTTAGGCAGGAATTAAAGAAGACTCTTTATTACTGTTCTAGCTTTCGTGACTTTATTGTCACTTCTTCAGGAACTCTACAATAACATATTAATGAACATTTGGTTGTAATAAGTGAAGAGAGGTACTTACGATAATTTTCAGATTTATAAAAAAGTTTGCACATGTTGAAACAGAATAGAAAAATAGTAATAATGAACGGAGCAAAATTTGTTCAATACTATCATGACTATAAATTTATAACATTACTAGATAAAAATGATTAAAAACTTAAACAACATCACAAAATACATATTAAAAAGTTAGAAATTCATGTCTAGGACATCTTGAGTCGATTTGAATGAAAAAACCTTAGATAGCCATGGATACCAACAAGAAGTTACCAAATTAAATGCCACTGTCAGAAAACAAAAGTAATTGAAACTCCCTGGTAACCGAACCATTTTTCACTAGTTACTCGATCTGACCGCACCTACGACCGACAAGGGAAGGCAACCGGCAGGGAGAGGACAAGGACTGTTTGCATAAAGCAAAGCTATCCCTACACTCCCCCAACCAGAGGCCTAGCCCGGAGGATCAACGGTCCAGTCCAACCGAGTCAGTGAGTTCCGTCTACTCTCATTATTTGTCTGCGACCGATTGTTGTTATCAAGGTGCAAGAGGTACGTGTAAATAATGCTGAGCCCTTCGATAACTGTCTTGGAGTTTACCGTATTTGGTGTCTTGTAGATATTAATCATTTCTAAGAATTCTGTTTTATGTGTGTTAGGTTCTTTGTCTAATATGCCAACGTTATCATACGCAAAGTTATGATTGTAATCAACAGCATGTTTGGCTAACGTACAAGTTATTTTATTGTGTCTTTTGTCACTTTTGTGTGACGTAATACGGCCTTTGAGTCTTCTCCCTGTCTGGCCTATGTACTGTTTGTCGCCACAATCACAAGGAATGCAATACACCACATTGGAAAGATTAACAGGATCATCTTTGTCCTTCAACCTCGAGAAGAGATCTTAACCTTATTTTTAAACGCCAGTTTGAAATGCTCGTAATCACCAAAAATTCTTTTAAATTGTGTTCTCAAATTGCTGACGTGGGGTAAGGAGTAATACCTGACCAATGTGTTACCTGGTGAGGTGTTAACGGGTGTGGTAGTGACGTTGTTGATGGATGGTCTGCCGAACAACGGCCTATGTATCAGCTTGGATGGGTATCCACAATTTTTGAATAACCCAGCAAGTTTTTTTAAGTTCTGCAGCCGTAAGGAGGTATGGCTTGTTTTTATAACCCTGTTTTTATGCCGAGTACCAAGTTAATTTTCTGTCGTTCTAGATGGAACGATTCATAATGGATGTATCTACCAGACGACCCTGGTTTGGTGTACCATGAGGTAATTATGGTATTATCGGCTCTTCTTATGAGCTTAGTATCTAAAAAATTGAGAAGAAGACTCACAGCACAGTGTTCCTTTTATCAATTAAGAATGGTGGGGGTTGAAAAATATTACTAAAAAATATGAGGCCTTGGCTTCTAGGACATACTACACCAAATTTCAAGTTTCCGTACCCTTACCAGCTTGCTTTACTTATTTTTCCCTATTTACCACCAATTACCCCTGAAACGAGACGTTTGTTACCAATGATGATACGTGGTGGAGTTTTTGCTCCTTGATATAATAATATACAACCAGCTCAATATCCACACCTTACCAGTCCTCGGCTAGCTTCCATCAATCTCAGTGTGAGTTCCCAGTACATACAGACGTACTGGTTGCCTAACTAACTGCCTAGGTACCTACGTGAACAATAGATTAATAAGTACTCAAGAACCAACCTCTGTCTGATCCGTTTGGCGCAGAGGTTTTTTCATTAAAATTTTTAAATATTTTTCAGTGGCAAAATACCCAATAAAAAGTAAGAAAATCTGAATATGCCACAAATAAACAATTACAGATAAGATTAATAAATTGTTAAATTAATTTATAGTACGAGAAAGAAAACCCAATGAGTGGAGCTTATAACAAATATGTTTATTTATCTAACATTTACATACCCTGCGAGATACCAAGTCAATAATAAAGAAATGCTTCAAATTTATAAGTATCAATTAATTTTTCTATTCGTTAGCAATATCAAGAAGTGATGAGTGACAAATGATTTAATCTAAATAAAATTTATTAACACGTGAAGTTCAATAATAATAATACCAAATGCAATTGCACGCAGTTTACATACTTTTCAAACCAGTGGTTATGTGTAAAGAGAATTTAATATTATAACAAATACCTTTAATTTTTATAACAAATATCTGGACTACCTATATTCTAATCTAGATAGCCAGTTCTTGACTTTAATTAAACAAGGTAGGTATTTAAATCGTCAACTTATGAAATAATTACAATACATACACATATATATATATACAAACAAAATTTATACAAGTTATGACTTACGGTTGAATTTTGAAATACCCCAAAAGAAAATGTGAGAACGCTGAACTTCTCCTAGGAGTGGAACGGTATGAGCGTTGAACGGTCTTCTTGTATTCTAGGGTAATCGATTGACTCTGCCAAATTTCAACTCAACTATAACCAGTTACAACCATCTAAAGTCATGAAAAAAATCCAACAAAAAGAAACAAAACCATCCATCATCGGTATAAGCTCCAAAATTTTACAACCATTTTTTCTATACTAATTACTACATCAAGTACTAATGCTTCTTTAAAAAACTAACGATGAAAAGCCTAAAAGTTTTAAAATTCGAATTAATACACTATTTACATTTTCGCAAATTTAATAACTCACCCTTTCAGGGCTTAACAAAATGCCGACCATGTGCTCGACCTAAGACGTGCTTTGTAGCTATACATCCAGCAATCATGCTGATCAGATTTTTCACAAATCATTATTAATTTTGGTAAATACGGAAATCCCACCATAACAAATATTCAACAAAATAACCAAAACGTGGATAAAGATTACTCTCACCAAATTTACCAAGCTACGATGCAACGTCTATTCGCCTCAAAGGTCACGTCAAGAAGGAAGTACTAGAGAACCTCTGACCCCTTACAGGACAGGTGCCTAGCGCAGTCGTACTACGCAGACGAAAAAACAATAAAAAGAATAGAATTTTCGTGATACCATTCGTAACCTTGAACAGAAGACCATCGAAAGTAATCACAAAAATGATTTATTTTAAACATAATAATACAACACGACATCCGTAATTTGGATAGAATTCGAGAAGTTCTGTTACAGACGTCCCTTTCGATTAAGACAACCCCGACATAGATCAACCTGTTGATCGGAGATTTGATAAGAAGCGATATAATATTACGACAATTTAACTATAAAAATTATCCCCTTATTATTGTTAAAGATGAATATAATTGAAGAAATACTAACTTGTCAGAGCAAAACTATTAAGGTAAAACATTCAATCGAGCTACTCCGAACAGCAACTGTTCAGTGAGCGAGTATTCGGTTAACTGAATCGAACTCTGCCAATCAGCTGATTACCGGTAGCTGTCAATTCCTATAACCTACTATGTTCTTTCTATTTATTATTATAAACAATTATTGGATGAAATTTAATAAGCAAATAACATCAAGGTACAGAAGGTAAGTGATACATTTGAACTAGTCGTTTTCATAGACTGAACTACTAAAGTTCTGGTTATGTTAGGTTTGTTTATCGTTCCTATTTATTCCAGATACCACACTATGTATGAGAACTCTAGCAAATTACAAGGAATAATAATGTACCACACAACACTCTGATTGATTAAGGTAATGTACTTATTTATACATTTTACTCGAGACATTTATTAAAATTTATGTTTATTTTTAGACACAAGTTAGCTGGACGACAGTCGATAAATGTGACAACTCTATCAAACAAATTTAAGAATCAAAAGGATTACTAAAGTATTGAAATGTGAATGGAAAAAATACTATTAATATATGACAACTCATTATTAACACAAGACCTTTTATTTATTTATTACTAGATGATAATATCCTTTAAATAATGAGCTACCTAAAGTTAACGTATAGATTTAGTGATTAAATTTTCATAGTTAAACATCTAACAATGCTGTATTTACACATACTCCTCTATTCAAAATGACAGGTTATGTTATAACGTCTAACTTGACAAAAGTAACCGTAACACCCCTACTCGTTCAACGCAATCAAGTCAAAATATAATCTAGTTTAAGATATCGTTATGCGTGTAACAAGTGAAGTATCAAGTGAAAATCTAAATTTTAATCTCATCACCTCTTTTAATAAGGGAGTGGGGGTGATGGGGAGATGGAAAATATTATAGAAAAATCCGATACCATGGCCTCTAGTATATACACCAAACCCCAAATTTCTATACTCTTACCACCTTGCTTTACTTAGTTTCCCCTATCTACCACTATTTATCCCTCAACCCTTCAACGAAATCATCTTAAGATATAATCTACTTCCAGATGTCGTTATAATACATACGCGTACCAAATTTCAAGTGAATATTTCAATTTTATTGTATCAACCCCTTTAATAATGGAGTAGGGTTGGTGGGGGTTGAAAAATAATATAAACAATCCGAGATCTTGGCTTCTAGTACATACACCGAATTTCAAGTTTCTGTACTCTTACCAGCCTGCTTTACTTATTTTCCCCTATTTACCCCTATTTAACCCCCAACCCTTCAACGGAATCATCTCAAAATATAATCTAGTTCCAGATGTCGTTAGAATACAGACGTGTACCAAATTTTAAATGAATATCTCAATTTTATTTTATCAACCCCTTTAATCATGGGGTGGAGGGGTTGAAAAATATTTAAAAAAAAATTGAGTCTAGCTTCTAGTACATACACTGAATTTCAAGTTTCTGTACTCATACCAGCTTGCTTTACTTATTTTCCCCTGTTTAACCTTATTTAATCCTATTTAACCCCCAACCCTTCAACGGAAGCTTTTCAAATTATAACCTAGTTCCAGATGTCGTTATAATACATACGTGTACCAAATTTCAAGTGAATATTTCAATTTTATTTTATCAACCCTTTTAATAATGGAGTAGGGGTGGTGGGGGTTTAAAAATAATATAAATTATCTGACACCCTGGCTTCTAGTACATACACCGAATTTCAAGTTTCTGTACTCTTACCAGCTTGCTTTACTTATTTTCCCCCATTTACCCCTATTTAACCCCCAACCCTTCAACGGAATCATCTCAAAATATAACCTAGTTCTAGATGTCGTTATAATACATACGTGTACGAAATATCAAATGAATGTCTCAATTTTATTTTATCAACCCTTTTCATAGTGGGGTAGGGGTGGTGGGGGGTTGAAAAATATTATAAATAATCTGACGCTTTGGCTTTTAGTACATACACCGAATTTCAAGTTTCTGTAGTCTTATCAGCTTGTTTTACTTATTTCCCCCCATTTACCCCTATTTAACCCCCAACTCTTCAACGGAATCATCTCAAAATATAGTCTAGTTCCAGATGTCGTTATAATACATACGTGTACTAAATTTCAAATGAATATTTCAATTTTATTTTATCAGCCCCTTTAATAATGGGGTAGGGGTGGTGGGGGGTTGAAAAATATTCTGAAAAAAATCTGAAGCCTTAGCTTCTAGTACATACACCGAATTTCAAGTTTCTGTACTCTTACCAGCTTGCTTTACTTATTTTCCCTATTTACCCCTATTTAACCCCCAACCCTTCACCGGATATCCTCAAAAAACAATTCAGTTCCAGAACTCGCTATAATATATACATGTACAAAATTTCAAATCAATATCTTAAACCGTTCCGGAGAAAACGTGCGGACAAAAAAAAAAAGTTACAGACAGACAGACAGACAGACAGACAGGCAGGCAGACAGACAGACAGACCGACAGACAGAAATTTTTTTTTTCGCTCAAATTTAAAATCTCGACGTTTCATGACATTGTAAACCCATTTCAAGAAAAAAAAAATTTGAAAATTTGTTTGCGATTAGTATACTTCCAATCTACTACGTCGATGTGGAAGTAATAGGACGAGTTACAGATACAGTTATCCAAGTACGGCGCAATTACGACCGGAACTATCAAAGAATTGCGCAGCCGATTAAAAACTTTAATACGCAGAGCTGCACCCAAGAACGCCGATACCCTACCTTCTCAGATGAATTTTACACAACATACACGACTTCAAGCACCAACAGGACAGATTCCATTTATTATGCAAACTATGACACCCCTCAGCATAGTTTTAACAGAAGTCCGTAAATGAAACGTCCATTTTGACGACAAGAAAGATGTTTTCTCCTTTTTGAAAGAATAGAAGAGCTACAAACCGGGTATAATTACTTCCACATCCACGTAGTGGATTGGAAGTATAGTAATCGCAAAAAAATTTTCAAAAATGTTTCTTCTTGAGATGGGTTTAGAATGTCATGAAACGTCGAGATTTTAAATTTGAGCGAAAAAAATTTTTCTGTCTGTCTGACTGTCGGTCTGTCTGTCTGTAACTTTTTTTTGTCCGCAAGTTTACTCCGGAACGGTTTAAGACATTGACTTGAAATATTGTACACGTATATATCATAACGAGATCTGGAACTTGATTGTTTTTTTAAGATATCGGGTGAAGGGTTGGGGGGTAAATAGGGGGAAATATATAAAGCAAGCTGGTAAGACTACCGAAACTACAAATTTTATGTATGTACTACAAGCCAAGGCCTCAAAATTGTTTATAATATTTTTCATCCCCCCCACCACCACCACCCCACTCAATTATTTAAGGGGTTGATAAAATAAAATTGAGATATTCACTTGAAATTTGGTACACGTATATATTTTAACGACATCTGGAACTAGATTATATTTTGAGATGAAGCCGTTGAAGGGTTGGGGGTTAAATAGGGGTAAATGGGGGAAAATAAGTGAAGCAAGCTGATAAGAGTACAGAAACTTGAAATTCGGTGTATGTACTACAAACCAAGGTCTCAAGGATTATTTAAAATATTTCCAACCCCCCCACCACCCCTACCCTATTATTAAAGGGGTTGATAAAATAAAATTGAGATATTCACTTGAAATTTGGTAAACATATGTATTACAACGACATCTGGAACTAGATTATATTTTGAGATGCTTCCTTTGAAGGGGTGGGGGTTAAGTAGAGGTAGATATGGAAAAATAAGTAAAGCAAGCTGGTAAGAGTACAGAAATTTGGGATTTGGTGCATACACTAGACGCGAAGGCCTCAGATTTTTTTATAATATTTTAAATCCCCCCCCGCCCACCGCCACTCCCTTATTAAAAGAGATGTTAAAATTAAATTTAGATTTTCATTTGAAATTCGGTACACGTATATATTATAACGATATCTGAAACTATATTATATTTTGTCACGATTATGTTGATTAAGTGGGGGGGGGGGGGGGTAAGTGGAGGTAAATAGGCAAAAAGAAGTACAGCAAACTGGTGAGAGTACAGAAACTTGAAATTCGATGTATGTCCTAGAAGCCAAGGCCTCTGATTTTTTAATAATATTTTTTAAGCCCCCACCACCCTCACTCCATTATTAAAGGGGTTGATAAAGTAAAATTGAGATATTTACTTGAAATTTGGTAGACGTATGTATTATAACATCTGGAACTAGATTATATTTTGAGATGATTCCGTTGAAGGGTTGTGGGTTAAATAGGAGTAAATAGGGGAAAATAAGTAAATCAAGCTGGTAAGAGTACAGAAATTTGGGATTTGGTGTATATACTAGAAACCGAGGTCTTAGATTTCTTGTTAATATTTTTCAAACCCCACCACCTCCGCTCTATTATATATTAATGGGATTGATAACATAAAATTGAAATATTCACTTGAAAGTGAAAATATGTATTGTAATGAGATCTGATCGAGATGATTCCATTGAACGGTGGGAGGTGGTAGGTTGTGAACAGCAGAAGTTAAGTAGGATAAACTAACAACTTTATTTTTAACCTATTTAGAGAAGGGCATAGTTGTGAAAGTGCGCTGCAGTATGTGATTAACAAATAGAAAGAAGCATGTGATACAGGTAAAGTGACCGCCATAATTTTCTTGGACTTAAAGCGCGCATTTGAAACGGTAGATAGAGATAGACTACTTAAAAAACTGAAGGAGTATGGATTGGATGGAGTTGTACATATGTGGTTAAGCAGTTATCTGAATGGTAGGGTGCAAAGAGTAAAGTATGATGAGTATGTACCGACTGCAAAAAGTATAAATGTGGGAATACCGCAAGGAAGTATTCTAGGACCACTTTTGTTCATTATATATATTAACGACATGGAAAATCTGTTCAGAAGCTATGGTTATCCTTTGTTCGCAGATGATACAGTTGTATATGTAACGGACGAAAACAGTGCAACGTTGGTGACTAAAATGAACAAAGTCCTAGAAGAAGTGAGTGAATGGCTAGAAGTAAACAAACTGAAGTTGAATGTGTCTAAAACAAAAGGTATGATTATAGGAAAACAGAAATATAAATATGAAATAGATCAGCTAGGACTAGAATTCCAAGCGTGTTGTGAAGTGATTGAAATCGTCAAGGAAATTAAATACCTAGGAGTAACCATAGATGACAAAATTCAGCAATCATGTGAAGTATGTGTGCAAAAAGATAGCTAAAAAAATTGGTGTTTTAAAAAGAGTTAGTTGGTATTTGTCTATCGAAACTAGAAAATTGGTATACAACACTATTATACTACCACATTTCAATTATTGTAGTACTATTCTGTATCTCGCTAATCAGAGTGATATAGATCGTTTGCAGAAGTTACAGAATAGAGCTATGATGATTATATTAAAGTGTAGTATTTATACCAGAGTAAATGACATGCTGGAGGTATTAGGATGGATGAATGTGAACAAGTAATTCGAATTTAATGTACTAATTTTCATACACAAAATTAAATTGAATATAGTATCTTGCTACATGCAAGAAAATGTACAAACCTTTGAGGACTTCCACACCTATAACACTAGAGGTAGAACAAATTTTGTATTGCAGCGAGTAACAACTGCAGCACAGAGATCAATTTTCTTTAGGGGTTTAAATAAATATAACAGCCTTAATATGGAAGCTACGCAGGCCCGGAACATAGCTTCTTTTAAAAGAATAGTTAGGGACAATTATATATAAGTTTTCTGTCATGCTTACCTTGGATCTTATAGTTTATAATATCTATATGTATGTATATGTGTATATATTTTATTTTATTGTGAACATGTATAGCAAAGTGCTAAATAAAGGACTATTATTATTATATGGTAGAAATCAACGCCTCAAACTTTTCTATGACACCTGCCCCAAATATTGTTAAAATTCTTTCCACATGCTAGAGTGCAAATCTAGTCAAGATGTTTTCTTTAAAGTGACTTGGAAGAAAAATCCGGATGTGGAAGTAGTGATTCCTTAGGCAGCGGTTTTTTAACAGTGTTACAGGCAACATAAGAGATGTTACGGGCCCTTCCCGAATTGCGACAAGGTGATGCATTATTATGGTATAGATATTGTCTCTAATTGTTTATTTGTGGCATATTCAGATTTTCTTACTTTTTATTGGGTATTTCGCCACTGAAAAATATTTAAAAATTTTAATGAAAAAACCTCTGCGCCAAACGGATCAGACAGAGGTTGGCTCTTCAATACTTGACTGTTTCAAAAAGTCTCACACCTAAAAATATATAAACTAGAACAATGTTGTAAACTAAAAACTGAAAATTAAAGGTATAGGTAGGTAACGTTTCGGAAGAGAATCTACTTCCGTTCTCAAAACTTTTTTTGCCGTCAACAAACAAAGAACTGTCATGGTTGATGGCAAAAAAAAGTTTTGAGAACGGAAGTAGATTCTCTTCCGAAACGTTACCTACCTATAGCTTTTATTTTCAGTATTTAGTTTACAACATTGTTCTAGTTTATATATTTTTAGGTGTGAGACTTTTTGAAACAGTCAAGTATTCAAGAACCAACCTCTGTCTGATCCGTTTGGCTCAGAGGTTTTTTCATTAAAATTTTTAAATATTTTTCAGTGGCAAAATACTCAATAAAAAGTAAGAAAATTATAGTATAGTGACAATAAAATATCCTGGAATACATGGGCACAATTCATAACGAAATTTACGACTTTACGACGACTTTATACGCACCCCACGGTTACCATTTAAAACTAGAAGATGAAGTTATACGTGGAATCGAGAGAGAAAGCAAAAATGTAAAATATTCAAACTTTACTACGAAGGCTGGACAATGTCACTGCAGAACAAATGCACCGAATTTATTCTAAGTTAAAACCGGTCTATAAGAAATACATAAGACGAACCGATTTCTAAACATTAGAACAGCTTTTTACCCTAGCATCGAACCACGAAGACGCCTGCAAGGAGGCAATAACCTCTAAAAATATTTCACAAACAATACCACTCAATAGAAACCTAAATAACATCAACACACAAACTGGAGGTTACCGGTCACAAAACAACAATAGACAAACTGGAAACTATCAAACGCAAAATAAGAGTACACAAACTGGAAGCTACTAAACACGAAATACTAACGCACAAACGGAAGGTTAACAGACATGAAACTACTATAAAAAAATACAGGAACAATTATTACAACCAGAAACACACAAGTTGTTATCTATGTGGCAATGCTGGTCATACACGCTGGAATTGCAATAATATTTCTAAACAATTTTGCTCTCAATGTGGACAACAAGGAATAGAGTTGTACCTAAAATTCTGATACGTATAGGACACATAATCAATAGTGGTTTCGGCCGCTCGTCTATTAACGCATTCTGTAAGTCGGACAGGAACATGATTTTTTCTAGCTTAACGAGACCATGCCCCCCGAGTTTTCGAGAATGCTGAATACGATGGCGGTGGTTAAATCTCTCGCCGAGGTCACCCCACCCCCAAACGGCCAAAAACTACCCCAAAAGGGGTAAACCGCGCATCCGTCGTCTCCTACCAGCGAAACCTGTGTTCGAAGATGCTGAGCACGATGGTGATATCAAGACCACTCCTCGGCCCCCGCCAAACCCTACCGACCAAAAACCACCCCCGCAAGGGGTGAAACGCAGATAGGCCGTCTCCTCTCTGCTAAACCCATGTTACCACCCTCTTCGAAGATTCTGAACACGATGGTGATGCCGAGACCGCTCCTCACCCCCGAGAATCCTAAAGACAATGAAAGAAATTGGAGGAGCACTGAAAGGGAGCGAAATAGGATGGAACATAAGGAGCATGAGGCAACTAAAAAACGGGTCAGTTATAATTCAAAACCAAGGCAGAGACCAAAAAATGAAAATAAAGGGACTACTTGAAAATAGGCAAAACATAGATATTAAAGGTATAACGGGAATACAAAAAGGGTGCGACAAAGAAGATTTTATAATAGAACTACTAGCACAAAACCCAGACATAATGAACATATATGGAGAAAGGACGGGAGTGAAAATGAAAACGATAACGACGAAACGGTGCAGAAACCCAAACAAGGATAATTGGACGCTTAGAACAGCACCAAATATGATTTCATGAAGCTAAAAGTAGTACCATTTTGGAGCCTTCAATATGCTATAGGTGATACCTTTACGGGCACGTTGCAAAATACTGTGAAAGTGACCCCGTCCGCTATAAATGCAGCGAGGCTCACGATAGTAGAAAGTGCCAAGAAAGAAACTGCAAGAGAGCAGGGCTTAGGGGAAGAACGCATACCGCAAGAGATCAAGAATGACCAATAAGGAAAAAAAGTCGACACAGTGATAAAGGAAAGAATATACAAGGAAGAAAATGAAATCTCAGATAAGACGCAAAATGGCAGGTAGACGGAGAAAAATAAACATAGGACAAATTAACCTGGGAAGAGGGAAAGCAGCCGGAGAAAATATAACTAGAATTATAAAAGAAAAAAGCTAGACATTATACTGATACAGGAATTCCCCACGCAAATGGAAGAGCCAACTTGATATAGAAAAATAAGCACAAACAAAGGAAGAACACGTACGCTAGTAAGAAAGAACATTAAATACATCAAGATCGTACAAATGTGCATTATCAATAATACAGTCATAGAGACAGACAGGGAAAAGGAGAACGTCCTAATAACAAACTGTTATGACGAACCAGGAAACAAAGAAAATGCCTTCATAGAACATTACAAGAATAGACCCAATAAGAGTACAACGACAGGTGTTCTCATAGCAGGGAACATGAATGCCAAGAACAGAGTATGGCGGAACAAAGTGAATATAAGAGATGAGGGCACATAATTGACTGGGCAACAACAAATGGATTCATAATCGAGAACAACAGTAAAGATCCACCCAGTTACTACTCCAACAGAGGAGAGAGTTGGATCAATCTCACCCTAACGAAAAATATCATGGTTACAGAAAGAATAATTCACACAGACACTGAAACGATGAGCGGCCATAGATTAATAACTTATGAACTAGAAGGGGAAGAAAGAACAAAAATAGATAGAGATAATAAAAAAATACAAACCTGGACACGAAAAGAATAAACTGGAACAACGTACAGGTATACATAGATAAATATAACGCACAAATAATCTGGGAAAACACCGACATAGAAAAAAAGGCAAAAAGGTTCCAAGGGCATCTAGAAACAGCTCTGAAGAAACACGCAAAGGAAAGAAGGAGGAATAATAAAAAATACTAAGAATACTGGGACGGAGAATTGGAAGACAAGAGAAAGCGATGCAATGAGAAAAGAAAAGACTACCAGAATGAACGAAGGAACGATATTAGACAAGTAAAAGAAAACATATATTACGAGGCAAAGAGAGAATATAAGAAACTTATACATAAGAAGAAAGAAGAACACGTAAGAAGAATACTAACTTTTAACGGACAAGATCCATGGAAGATAGCAAATAAGATAATAAACGGAAGAATAAAAGTTACCGAGATATGGGCATGATGGAGAAAAGAGACGAAACGTGGACAATAAATGAAGAAGAAACACAATAGGAATTGGTGGAAAAGTACTTCCCATCCGACGACATCGAGGAAGATGAAATAAACCAAAGGAGAATAAGGACTGCAGAGATAGTAGAAGTACCGAACGACCTAAATTTCACGGAAAAAGAAATGGAAAAGACCATAGGCCTTGACGACAACAAGGAGGCAGGAGAAGATGGCAGCCCAACCAAAGTGCTAAAGAAAGCATTCTTGCAAGAAAACAATTAAATATGTTACCAAATTGTTCAACAGATGCCTCAGTGGAAACATATTTTCGAAGATCTGGAGAACAGCACGAGTGATATGGTTACCTAAATGAAACGGAAGCTGGAGGCCAATATGTATCACGCCAGTTATGGGAAGATTACTAGACAAACTAACAGCGAACAGACTTAGTCACTATATGGAACACCAACAAAAATTCGATGAAAATAAGTACGGTTTTAGAAAAAACAGAGATACCATTCCAGCAATATATAACCTCACGAGAACCATAGAAAACAATAAAAAAGAGAAAAGACACTCATTGGTGGTGACCCTGAACATGGCGAATGCCTTCAACTCAGCTTGGATACCGACCATTGTAAAACAACTTGAGATACAGAAAGGGTCAGGGAATATCGCTAAACAGGCCACTGACTTCCTTAAAAAGTGAACTATAACAACAGGAGAAAAGAGATACAGAACAGAAAGAGGATGTCCACAAGGCTCCAGCCTAGGTCCAGTCCTGTGGTTACCAGGTTATGGAACTAACGGGATACTCATTGAAAACCATCGAGAGTTAAATGGGCGAAGTATACAAAGAAATATGAGGAGTGGGCTAAGAGATATAAATTAACATATAATAGGGACAAAACGGAGGCAATGTTCGTAGACGCAAAAAGGCACGCGAGGCAGCCGAGACTGAAAATTAACGATAAAACATTCAAAACAACAGAAACAGTTAAATACCTAGGTATCATTATAGACAGCAAGTTAAATTGGATCGATCACGTCAAGAACATTAGCGTCAAGACAATGGAAAAAGCAAATAAATTATTCATGATAACGGGGAGAAAATGGGGCAAAGTAAGTCATCGCTCAAGACAATATATGAAAAATAATATAGCATTTTTAAAACAAAAGTGCGCTCTCCGAATTATTGCTGGACTCGAATATCGGCAGTCATGTCGTAATACATTTTAAAATCTTAGGATACTAACTGTTGCTGGAATAGACATTCTGGAGTTACTTATGTTTACAAAAACCTCACCACGTTCTTAACAAACCATCTTAACCGCGATCATAATACGAGGTCAAGAGGGTTGTTGGCACCAAATAATTTTCGAACAACTTTTTACCAACAGAGTTTTCACTATACGGCTGTAAACTTTATAATGCACTGAATGCAGAAGTGAAAAATTCCCCCAATGCTTATGTCTTTAAAAATAAGTTGAAAGAATTACTGCTACAAAAAAACTGTTACACACTACAAGAATTCTTCTCATCACCTACAATTTCTACTTGAATTTTATTTATATGGGCAGATTGATTTATACACGGGTATGTGTTCCTATATATTTTGTGGATATTTATTTGTTTATTTTTCTTTCTTGATGTTTGTTATATATATTTATTATATTTACCAATTTATATGTTTAATATTCTGACTTACATGTATATTTGTGACTATACATTTGTGTGTATGTGTGTGTGTGTATGTGTATATGTGTATATATGTATATATTGTTGCAATATCCACACTGTGGAACACTACCTAAGTATCGTGTTTGAAATCATAAATAAAATTCACAAATTTTTATAAATTTAAGAAAACAACCATAACAGTTTTACCTTAACAGAGCTTACTGAAGTGGGAATGTATGTAGTTTGTTTAACTGATTCAAGTTTACTTGTTCTGAACGAGTAAGATGCGTAGAATGGAACTTGGTATTGAATTTGAGCAAAGTAATTAAATAAACATAAAATGAAGTTAACTAATAAGTTTTAACAAGATTAAGCTAAGTAGTATATTATAAAACATGAACTTTTAGGGATTTTCAGTCTCATTTAAAATAAAATGGACTTTAAAAAACAATGGAATAAAATTTCTAAAATCTGACATTCATGTCAAAAACTAAGGGCTGAAAATCTTAAATTGTGTAAAGACATTTTAAACGTACACAAATTACATCTTAAATCAAAGACAATTACCAGTAGTTGCATTGCAGCGTGATTACTTCAGAAATAGTAAGTCCCTAGATTACAAAACACTGAATGACATTTTAAGTTTTTAGATATTTTCAAATATCATTGCATAAAGGTATTTTGTGAATGATATTTCACATCATGCTGAAAGAAAGGGCTAATAATATGATATTAAATGTTTATTGGCTATTAATTTCTTTTATTTGGTTTAATATACCAATATTCATGAATCTGTCAGAACGTATATTGTTTATAGTTCATAATTCTACATAAATTCTACAAAGTATTTCTTAAACATTCTCGTATCAAGTGATAAATACTATTTACAAAGTATTTCATGCTACAAATTACGGCACCTAAACTCACTGGGAGCTTGTCTTGTGCCTACCTATACCTAGCTGATAAAAAGTTTATAAACAGTACCTGAAATAGTAGAATAAATAGAATAAATAGAATAAACAGAGTGCGGGGGACATAATCAATAGAACTATTTTCTTAAAAAATTTTTGAATTGATCTATGTTTTCTTGAATATATATATACCTTAGTTTTTTTTTTATATTTCCATAAATATTTTATTTCTTTTATTGCTACAGGTAAAATATTATGCATTTTAATTCCAATGTAATCTATAGACTTTGTGAAGGCCGTATTTGTTGGCTTTGGTACTATACTATCATTGTTTGTTGTAGACGGGTTATGTGGCCATGATTTGAAATATTTTTTATCTTGGGATTCTTTTGTACATAGTTCAAAATATCTAAAACATATAAGCTTTCAACATCTAATATTTTGGTACTTTCAAATAATGATTTTGTTGAGTAATATCTAGGTTTGTTTAGAGTAATTTATAATATGCATCTTTGGATTACTTTAAGGTATTAAGCCATACCTAATTATAGACTTGACTAAGGCTTTGTAAATATTTAAAAGAGATTGTAAGTCCATATATTATCTCAGTTGATAAAATTTGTATACCAATTTTCGATTTTTTCCTGTAACTTTCTCCACATGTATGTCCCATTTCAGAAACTGATCAATGTATAAACCTAAATATTTAACATTTTCGGATGATTCAATGTATTCTTGACAACTGTTACAAATAATGAGGTTTTTACATTCATGATATTTTAATTTACTTATTTGAGATTTTCCTGCTGCATTTAGAGACAAAGTTGAAAATTTTGTTTTTGTTTTATTGAGAGTTAATAAGTTATTTTTTAGCCAAATTGTTACATGGTGAAGTCCCCGCTTTAATTTTAACTTCCTCCCAGCTGATATTAGAGAATAATAAGACTGTGTCATCAGCATGTGTCATCAGCATGTGAGATGATTTCCCCTGAGATATCCAAGTTCAGTATGTATGTAGATTTGAAAAAGAATAGGGCCTATGACTGTTCCTTGAGGTATTCCATAGGTAACTGTTTTTTCTTCGCTTTTTTCTGAATCTACACTGACAGTCTGCTTACGATTTGTTAAATCATTTTTGAGTAAATCACCGCATATGCCTCTGAAACCATATGTATCTAATTTTTTTAGTAGCTTTTCATGGCAAATCATATCAAAAGCTTTCGCTAGATCTAAAACTATTGCCAAATGCTTTTGATTGTTATTTAGCTTTTGATACAAGTAACTTGTCAGATTATACATTGCGTCGGCGGTTGACACTCCCTCTCTAAATCCAAATTGTGAACTAGATACTATGTTATACTTATTAAGATGTTCTAATAACCTTTTCTTTCCACATTTTTCTATATTTTTTGCGATGTTGCTAATGAGAGATATGGGACGATAGTTTGAAATGCTGTTTATATTTCCTTGTTTAAATAGTGGTTTTATAATAGTTCTTTTTAGCGCTTTCGGGAAAATATCCTTGTTGAAACATCAGATTTATAATTTATTGTAATGGCTTTAGTATGTATGTAAAAGATTCCTTGATTGTTTTTACCCTAATACCATCAATACCCGGTGCGCTGTTACTTTTCAAACTATTTACGCTATTTATTATTTAATTTTCCGAGACTGGATACAAAAATATCGAATTTATTATAATAGGTTTTGTGCATTCTCTCAAATTTTCATCCGTATTATTTTTTATTATATCTTGAGCCATTTTGTGTCCACTGTAGGAAAAGTAATTATTAAATTCAGAAGCGATTTCCTTGGGTTCTGTCAATATTTTATTATCAATTTGAATTTGGTTTATTATTGTTTTATTTTGTTTTATATTTTCATTTGTTGATTCTGTTATTAGTTCCCATACTTTTTTTACGTTATAATTAGCTTTTTTGAATTGATCTTTATAATATTCACTTTTTGTTTTTCTAATTAGTTTATTTATCAAATTTCCTTTGATTTTTATTTTTTCTTTCTATTAAATAAAGCAATGTTGCATAGTGATCAGTTATGCTGCATTTCAAGATATGTGACGCATTATTTAACTGTTTATGGTTTCTATTTTTCAAGATTATATGCTCTATACAAGTGGAGCTGGTTTCAGATATTCGTGTTGTGTAACGCACCCCCCCCCCCACGCCTGTTGTTTTGTTGTTAAATTCTGGTTTGGTTAATTACTATTTACCCTCCCCTCTCCCCTGAATATCTAATTATTAAAACAATTAAACTAATTTGGCTGTGTGATCGTCTAGTTTAGTGGTAGGACTCAAATTTACGTTTGTGATTTGTAGTTTATTGTTACCATAGTTCTTTTTCTAGGTTTGATATTACTGTTTCTATTTATTTATTGAATTGATAATTAACTATTTATTTCGACATTTAATGATTCGTTCTTTACACTAGACATTGCTATTAATTTATTTGACATAGTTCTAATTATAGTTCTTTATTTAATTGTTCAAATTAAATACTGAATATTGTTTTGGCACTTGTTTATTTAATTGATAAAATAATTAAGTATTTTTATAATGCCCTGTATAAAGTTCAAACTCAAAATTATTCTTTTTATTTAATTTACTGAATTATTTATTTTATCTTTTATGTTAACTTTTGTTTAAGTTTTTATCATATTTTAGATTTCATTTTTATTCACTATTGTAATGCTCAAGTAAACCTTATGTTTACTTATATTCTTTTAAATATTCGTTTTATTTAAGCCCAAGTAAATCTTATATTTACTTGTTCACTTTTAATTGTTATAATGCACTTTATTTTCAATTTCTGGTAAGGTAAAATAATTAAAAACAAGTAACGTTTTTATACGTATAATCAGACAATTGTCAGAAAAAGATCAGTTATAAAAATATTGATGTGGCAATGGCCAGAAAATAATTGCTTACATATAAATCAAAATGTGAGTAATTTAACCACAAATTTATATTACAGCAACAGATTTCGTTGGGACAACAGTCACGTGTAAGTTTGTCGAATGGTCAAATAAACAACTCCAATAATCACTAAAAATAATAATGATTATAACGAGAATACTCATTCAAAACTGAAGTAAAAAATGTTGAATTCGGAACATGTAAAGTTCATACTTGGGTGGCGAAATCTCGCAATAGTTTATTTAATTGAATGCACGGCAAGTTGAAATCTCAAGTAATTGCCTATTCAAACATAGTTTGACGTTGCGAAGAATAGAATGATGTGATCTGATCAATAAACTTGATACAGAACCAGCCAATTGGCTACCAATAGGTTTTTGTGTTGCGAAGATTGTAGTTGTTCAAACAATTGAATGAACAAGCAATTTGTATCAATTTCAGCTCGCCCATGACATAAATATGTCATCGTGAATGAATACAAGGCAAAACACCCAGTACAAAGTTTAACATGTGATAATATTTAAAATGATAATTATGTTAAACTAGCAGGGGGCAAATCACAGGCCTTATTAGGAGATGACCCACAAAAGTCCAGTGACAGCATCCCTACAAGTAGAACATAAATAAACCGGCAGGTCCGAACAGCTGTAAAATCCTTCGGACAATAAAATATTGCAGAAGTTCATTGACCAAACGACAAAACAAAACGCAACAGAAATTGTTTACCAAAAAAAATCTGCCGCTGTTGAAAAGTAAATATTTTAAAAGTTACTGTTTTAAATAAGACATGATTTAACATAGTCTGAAATTCAGCAAACAGCTAATTATGCTACAAATAAAAATTAACCTTATAGAAAATTTCTAAATAATAAAATTCTAACTAGTCAAAGTGCCACAATGCCAAAACCGCGATACCGTGAGTTTAAGTTCCGAAATATAGAGCCGAAATGTAACTTTAATTAAAGTTTTTCCCGGTCCAGTTTCATTTGATTTTGTAATTATTAACGAAGTTACATTAAAAAAAAAAATACTTCTCTCTTTCAGCGACATTAATTATTTATACCTTGCGTATAAATCGCGAGGTGACCCGGGTCACTGTTATTTGTCTCGTCATCCTGCATTTCCAGCATTTTCATTAACCTGACACTTTTGTGTGTCGGTTACAATCCATAAACTGACCAATGTCCCTTTAGCGTTGTGTGTGTACAATAGAGATCGCGAGTTTTGAGGTCGCTTCGTAAAAATCTCTTTTTCTCAGTCTCGTTCCCAGTTCAGCTTGGTTTTAACGAGTATCTGGTGGACAATGGAAAGTACAGCGGATGCTGTGGTCAGTTGGTTCGCAGTTCCCAGTCTTATTTCAACGAGCACTATGGCGAACAATAAAGTCCAGTGGATAATCTTAGCTAATAGCTAGTTAGATCCAAATAATTGGTCAGCGGAGTAGTGGTCAGTTGGTTCGCAGCTCCCAGTCTTATTTCAACGAGCACTATGGCGAACAATCGGATTCGGTCAATGATAGATAGCGACTGACCCCGATATAAAATTCCCTCGCGTATTTATACTCGGAAAATACCTCCAAAGTCGTGACGTTACACACTAAATGTCCCTTTCTAGCTCCGTTCCCGTGAGAAGACCGTACACCGGTGTTTATGTTATCGCCGAATGTTGATGTTAACTCTATTAACTGAAGTGTCTTATCGGTGTGAAACCTACTTCTTCGCCAGGGATGTACGTTTCTAGAGATTTTAAAAACTACACGAATCGACTGTATTTTAAAACTTTAAATTTTACTGCCAGAATATACGTGAAATATTTTTATGCGAATACTGGGTGATATTTGGTTTCGTACCGAATCGTGTACAATTTTCAGAAATATGTAAATTTTGATTAATAGACGCGGGAATAAGTTTTCGATTAATATAGGTGGGTCCGGTCCGTTTCAGTTGGTTTATTGATTTGAGGAAAAAATCCTTTTTTCACATAAGGCATTTATATAGAGCTGTATTATTATATTATTTTTATTCAATATATCTAAATTTATATCTCCCACAAGTATTTCTACTTCATTTGAATTGTGTCATTTTAATATGCTTTTTATATCCTCTATACAAATTTCAGGGTTAGTTGAGGGGGATCTGTAAGTGGCTATAATCTTGTAAATTTTAATTTTGATATTTAAAATTGAAAATGTTACCTCATTTAATTTAACTTTGCTAATATTCTGAGCTGATAATGAATTAGGTACATAAATTATAGTCCCATCATTTTGATTGAAGTCAGCTTCATTGTAATGGCATAAATATTGAGGTATTTGAAAGTTCGTTTGAGATTTAAGTTGCCATGTTTCAGTTAATACGATAACATGGATTATATGTTTTGTACTTTGAAGCATTATAAGTACCTCTTCAAAATTAGTTTGCATACTTCTAATATTCATGTGACATGTGTTTAAATTAATTACATCATTACCTATGTTTCCTACTTCTATGCCTTTTAGAGAATTTATATATTGTTTCCGCTGAATGAAACATTGCAATATGTTTTTAGCTACTAGAATTTTTTGTTTATGATTGCTATTCATCTAAATGTATGAAATAATATTTATTTGAGTTTGGAATTGTTAATTGTAGTTATAAGTAGAATTTAAGGAGTACATGTAATATGCCAATATATTTCGAGTAATTACAATTATTCATTTAATACTGAAAAATAGAATAAAAAATTTATCAGGAAAATTAAAGAATTAGAAACAGTATTCAAACAATATAAAGAACAAACAAAACTGAATAGTTTAAATATTAAATTAAAATTAAATTTTGAAATAGTAGATCAAAATAGAAAAAAATATTAGTTACAGGCCCATCAGTCTCAAGCTAGTCAGATCTTACCTTCTCCGGGGGCAACTCCGTGTGCAGATTGCCGACAAGCTGTTCAACTACAGGCCAATGGAAGCGGGCGTACCGCAGGGATCGGTACTCTCCCCCCACCTGTTTACCATTTGACGCTCTACGCAGACGACACGGCCATCATCGCAAGATCATGGAGCGCAAGACTTGCCACCCGCTACCTCCAGGAAGCAGCACCCCTTCTAGAAGAGTAGTGCAACAAGTGGAAAGTCAAAGTCAATGCGGAGAAAAGCAAAGCCATGCTCTTCAAGAGAGTGAGGAAGCAAGCTCCCACAGGACACATCTCCATGAACGGCGACAACATCCAATGGCACGATACCGTCGAGTATCTTGGCGTTATCATGGACAGAAGTCTGACGTGGAAACAGAACACGGAAGCGATTATACAGAAGGCGAGGACGAGAAGGACTCTACTCTATCCAATGATAGGTAGACAGAGCCGAGTCAACCTGAGGAATAAGCTCACGCACATCAGGACCCTCATTGCACCCATTCTGACCTACGCCTCCATTGCCTGGGGATACCAAGCAGCCACCTACTTAAACAGGATACAAGCCGTGGAAAACGTCGCGCTCAGGTGCGCCGTGGATGCACCATGGTTTGTCAGAAACGCCGACATCTTCAAAGACCTGGAATACACCCCAGTAACTGAATTCATCCAGGACAGAGCGAAGAAACTATACGCCCGTATAGCAGTGCATGGAAATCTGCTGGTCAGACAGGCGACTGATTACGACCCCAACGATGCTCCTAGGCACAAGAGGACGAAGCTCCAGATCCTGGATAATGGGTAAGAATAACTAACCTTCCTTTCAGCCCGATCTGCAAGCCATGCCGCAAGGAGACAATGACCAAAACACCCAAGTCACCCGATCACGGGAGTATCCAGCAAACAACCAGCTAGGTACCCTTACCCTAGCCCGTGCCGGTCTCCGACGTTAAAACGAGCATCCTTGGCCGAACACAAACCTTGAGCTACACAGCCCAAAACTTCCTCCTGATGAAATCGGAGCACATGATGCCAATTAGCGCCCTGGGCTCCGACTAGTCTCGCACCCCCAAACTCTTCCACACTCCGTTTGGAGAGTGGGGTGTGTTCGAAGAGAGATTTAACCACCGTCATCGTGTAACGCTGTATATACGAAATGAAAATCGTATTTAATAGAAATGAAATGTAACCCAACGAACGAAAACTGGGAAACAACCGCGACTTACAAATAAGCAAGGAATTTGAATTAAATAATTAAATCATTATTGACAGATAAATTCTTTTACTTACCAAAAATATCTGGCCACATTTATTTTAGGCATGGATTTTCTAATGAGACACCTTGCTGGATTGCAAGTCACAAAAGATAAAAATCATGGGAACATCAATGGATTTTAATAATGAAATAATAGAACAAACGCCGCTCTCCCTGATTCAACCATCAGATCGCCAAAAACAAATAAATACTGTCAAATTTTTTAGAAGCCTTCCTAAATTTAATACGGTTTAAGGGGCTACATCATTAACTCAAAACAAAGTAGCAGACGCACTCTCCCGTCAGCCAATCGTGACTGCAGAAGGCCATGACACAAAGGAAGGTATTTTTACGATAGAAAACACAAGAAATTGTGAATGATATAAGGATACCATCAAACTGGTACAAAATAAACCAAAAACCAGATTACTGCATTTTGAACGGAAACCTGCACCGCCATATATGGAGCAGTAATAATTTTACAGACCCAGAATTTTCCAGCCCGTGGAAACTATGTATCTCGCAACCACAACGATAACAAATTCTGATAGAGTATCCTGACGCACCTTGTGTGGGACACCTAGGAATAACAATAAGTATAACCCGGATTACAAATAAATGCTAATGGCCTAGAATGCGCAAAGATTGCAAAATACGTAAGACGCTGCTCATACCCTCAAAAACATAAACCACCTCAACAGCAAACTGCAGGGAAAATGCAATTCCTGAGAAAAAGCGCATGTTGGTATACTGTCAGTATTGATGTTGTTGGTCCACTCACTAGATCTAGCAAACAGAATAATAGTCTCATCGCATTTAAAGATATATTCACCAAGTGGATAGAATGCCACCCAGTAAGAAAAGCAACACCAGCCACCGTTTACAAGGCATTGAGAGAGAAAATTATCACACAATTTGGATGTCCAAACTACAAATACTTACTTCCATGTTTTCTGAATACTGTATTACACACCTTACCACTACGCCGCAATCACCCCGGTATAATCCAGTAGAAAGGACTAACAAAGTAATAAAGACGATGATCGCTCAATACAATGAAAATAACCATCGGAAATGGAACCAATTTTTACCTGAATTTACATTAAGCCATACATTCTTCCAGACACGAATCTATAGGATTCATATCACCTAGCTCTATTAACAAAGAACAACAGAGTGTGAACGATACATTCGAAGATACGCCCGAAAACTAGATAGAGAGTTTACAAAAGTTGGAGGATATAGTTGAGCTAGTACGAGTAAAGCTAGCCAAAGCATACCAGACACAGAGTCAACACTACAACCTACGTCGTCGAGAATGGACCCCACATGTGGGAGATAAAGTTATGAAACGAGAACACTCATTATCTTCAGCAATTAGGAATTTCAGCGCAAAACTGGCACAAAAATTCTCAGGACCATATATTGACACGAAAGATATCACCAGTAGTTGTCGGTTTAATAGAATGAAATTGACATATTCATTTGAACGGAGACATTCCACCCTCTCCAAGTCATTTTCTCCCCATTTTCATGTTTCTACGCTTCTATGTTGGATCGTAACTTATCTATCACCTTAAGTTCACTCCCGAGTCCTTCTTATGGTTCGAAATGCATCTACTGCTTATTACTGGCCCACCAGCACCACCACCGTGTCCACGTCGCCGTTTCTGGGTAACGCTAAGTGTAGATGTGTTCAGAAAATAGATTTAAATATTATATACAGATTGGTGGTGGTGGTGGTGGTGGAGGGCCAACCACCGCGTCCACTTCGCTGTTTTTGTGTAGTCCTAAGTGCAGATGTGTTCAGAACATAGATTTAAATACAAAATACATATTAGTAGTGGTGGTGGCTGACCCACCACTACCGCGTCCACGTCGGTGGTCCCGGGTATCACTAAGTGTAGATGTTTTCAGATCATCGATTTAAATATAAGATACAGATTGAACCCTTATAAGATGAATTCACTCGTACGGAGCGCTGTAAGTGAAGGGAGTGATGCTTATGGTGGATCAGTAACAAGCAGCAGATGTATTTCTAGCCATAAGAAGGATTCGGGACTATACTAATAGAAGCGTAGAAATATGAAAATGGGAAGGGTGAAAATGACTTGGAGAGGGTTGGATGTCCCCGTTTAGGCTGGAATCTTTTTAAAAAGATACACGTATGTATCATAACCAAGGCTTGGAAAAGTTATCTCGGCGTCAGAGACGGCTCTCATATAGACAGAATATTATATTGCAAACACTCTGAAACAATCAGAAAAACGACGAAGAGGTGAAATATTCGTTATTGCCAGCTACAATGCATTTTTTGTAAATTTAACCTAAAAACTGTAAAGGTTCTTATAAATTACATATCTAGCAAATAAAAAGACAATTTTGAATCAAACACTTACATTCCTGTTCTATTTAATATGCCGGAGTGTTTATTTTGTTTATTTGTATAATAATTAAATATAATAACTCAATTAATTGCACGCAACATAAAACATTTTTCCCAATAAAATAAACCATTTTTATATCATATAAACATAAACATAAACACACTACACATAATAGACAACCCCCGAATCCAAAACATACCCTAGACTGTCCGGAAGGAACTTACAAATTTGAAAAAATGCAGACAACATCCATTACCCACCAACATTACTAGTGCCGGAGCTGAGGATCGAACCCAGTTCACGATAAGCAGTCTGACCAAGTGCGCTTGCCAAGAGGACGCTTAGCCGGCTGAGCTACCGTGCCGGTTTATCAATCATATAAATCATACATAGCATACGACCCTGACCGGATTTCAACATTAGATTCCAGTGTGTGGTAGTACTTTTACGTTTTTTACTAATGCTTTTACTAATATTATCTCCTTTAATTAGATCATCATCATCATAACAAATTTTATTTAAAATTTTATATACAAACATTGCCTCCCCGAATCGCGATTCGGAACCAACCAGACAACCACGTCGCACAGCGTCGTGGTGTACGTAGGGTTGGGCGAATCACGACCGGTTTGGCGCAATAAAATTAATCAAAAAGGTAAAACTCCTGCCGCCGTTGGTGGCTTAAAATTAACATTAAAATTAATAATATCTGTATTACAGATTTAAAACATTTAAAATTAACACTCTAAAAACTATTGGGGCACAAGGTACTAAACATAATTAAATTTTGGTTTCTGGCACGGGGGAAAAAACTCAACGAAAAAACCCGTTCGAAGCAATTGGACCCAACGGTCTACCCGCCGTCGGGAAGTTAGGGAAGGCAAAGAATTAAGATTTTTTAATAGTTACAATTTTTAAAAGATTTTTCGGTCTAAAATGAATTTAGAACAAAAAAGGACAAAATGACAAAAAAGACAAAAAGACAAACAATTGACAAACAGACAAGAGGGGGAAAGGATAGATAAATATATAAAGGTGTGAAGGGAAAAGTGTGTGATAGAGAAAAGTTATGGTTAAGGAAAGTGTGGCTTTAATTAGATGACGCCGCTGAAATCATAAAACATTACCTTGACAAAATCCTTTCTCATCTTATACTGTGGCAATTCTTGGCATTTACGTCAACAGTTAATAAAGGGAAAATCTAGACCAACCGAGATCGCAGTTACTCAGTTTCGCAAACCGTAGTGTAAATCTAGTCATATATATGTATGTACATATGAGTCTACAAACCTCTCAAGCGGTGGATTCGCTTGTGGATTCGCGATTTTTCAGAACTGTAATTTGATGGAACAGATCTTCATGGTAGTAGTTGCAACAATTTCTTGGACATCTCAAGCAAATATTAATAGACATATTTCCTCACAGAAGCAAGTAAGTGCCAGTGGCTCTACTGATAGTAACAGTTAACGTAATTTTAATTTAGACTTAGTGGAAGTTATAGTGGGATGTAACATAACGTGGTCGAAACTAGATAATGTTATAATAAACTGATCATATTAACTTTGGATACTTTGGATATTACTGAATTATCTAAAAAAAGTTCAAGGTAAGATTTATCTTGTGTCACACTTGTTTAATCCAGATTAAACATAATTTTTTCTTAGAATAGGACATTAGAAATCATTAAATCATTGTACTTAATCTATTGTTATTTAAACAAAGCTTATTTACTATAAGCCTGCATTGACATAAATGTTTATAAAAATATACATCAGCGAACTTGATCATATAACCGCAACGTACGCATTCTTTAACGATGTATTTCTTACATGCCCTTCACAACATCGGACTTTCGACTTACGCTTATTTATTTATATTAAGTGAACCTAGAATTGTAGTATAAATAGGAAATTATTTCGATAATAAACCAGTCTCAACAATCAGTTGTTTCTCATTGATGTTCCCCTGTCCAAGCCATAATTATGAGGGTGCGATGCTGCATCCTAGGGAACATCCAAACAAAGAAATAATAATTCGGCAATTTTTTCCACAAAATTACTAATTATTCATTTCACTCCACTACGACCGCACGGCACATTAATTCCTCGAGCATTACATTGCCGTTTACGTCCGTACATTGGTCCTTCGAGCAAAAGAAGTCCCATCCAGAGACACTACGTTTCGGCCAGCAAGTAAAAAACAAACTGGTCCCGAACGTACATTCAACAACATCCACTGCAGTTTCGAGAGCCCCTCGAGCAAACGAGTCCCGTTCAGGGGCCCTTCGAACATCAACAATCCAAGCATAGTCCGCTCCAGTTCGAGAGCCCGTCGAGCAAACGAGTCCCGTCCAGAGGCCCTTCAAACACCAACAATCCAAACACAAGTCCCGTGCAGATGCACTACGTCTCGGCCAGCCATTAAAAAAAACAAGCAAACTGGTCCCGAACGTACATTAAACCAAACCCACTGCAGTTCGAGAGCCCGTCGAGCAAACGAGTTCCGCCCGGCCATTCGAGCACCCAACAAAAAAAAGGAGGCGTGCTGAATCCACGACAATCCAGAAAAGGTTCCACTGCCATCCACGAGTGAATCAAAATGTCGTCCATGGAAGAAGTCAATAGCCTCACCCTCCAACAGGAAAATCTGGGCAAACAAATCAAATAGCATAGATTCTAGCAAATTCAAAGAAAGTGGGACTCGAGGAAGACAGAAACCTACATCTCCGGTAGGCTGTCAACGATCGAGAAGATTATGAAAGACGTGGAGTCAATCCATGCCAAAATTGAGACGCTGAATCTTCCACAGCATCCCTATGTCGAATCCGACTATTATGGGCAGATACAGAGGAAGTACGAAACAACAAAAAAATATCTTCAGGAGTGCCCAAAAGCAACAGCATCGACAAGTTCCGAGGGTCTCAAAGAAGATGACGAGCAAGAGTTGCGTCTTAAGTGACAAACGGTTAGATGAATACCAGGGCATCGAACTACAAGCCGAAGACGCAATACAAAATCTCAATGAGAAAATCGCCGCATGGCCTATTAAACCCGACACAGCTAGATCCAACTTGAAACTTCTGAAACTCACAATCCCCTACTTCGATGGAAACTATGAGCAATGGCCCACGTTTAATGATATCTTCTTTAAAATACTCCATTCAGACAAAGTGCTATCCGATAGTGAGAAGATGCAATGTCTCAAGACGCACATCAGAGGGGAGCCGAGCCGATTAATTCAACATCTCTACATTACTGACGCTAACTATGATGATGCGTGGGGAATCCTGCAGAACCGATATCAAAACAAGAGACTTATAGTATCCAAGTTAGTCGATAAAATCCTGGACATACCACCTATACAGGATGAGTCGGCAAACAAGCTACAACAACTACATGATATCGTCACTGAATGTCTAAAGGAAACGTGGGCATTGAGACTACGTCCTGGGGACCAATAGTAGCTAGCCTCATCACTCGAAAATGGGATCCTGAAACTAACCGGCTGTATGAACAGTCCCTTCAGCCTCCGCACGAGGTCCAGAAATTTAAGAAAATGATGGAGTTCCTTGAGAGAAGATTCCATTCCCTGGAGTCCATTACTGCTGCCAAGAAAAATTATCCGAGCAATGTACAAGGTGGTCAGCGCCCGGCCAGTAGTTAAAAATTTTGTGGCTACTGCCGGCAACAACATGCCATTTATGTCTGCCCAAAGTTCCGAAGTTTAAATACAGACGAAAAGAATCAAGCCGCAAGAAACAAGCGTTTATGTCTCAATTGCTTGGCACATGACTGCAAAGAAACATGCCCAAGTACAAAGAAATACAACATTGTGGAGGATCGCCATCACACGATGCTCCACAAGGAAAATGCTTCAAAGCTAGCCAGAGACAATGCCCCTCCAGCTACCACGTCGAGGGTTGCTACCCTCACAACTATGGCAGTTGAGCAGCAAAATTCGCAGACGGTGAAACAGACAGCCAGCAGCCATGTTGGAAGACAAGATCACACATTCTTATTAGCAACGGCCCTGATTAGGAGATTCTAGAGCCCAAGCAATAGCCAGATTGCTACAATTAGAGAAAAAGTTAGCAAAAGATAAGGAACTTGCGAAACAGTATAAATAATTCATGCAAGAATACCAAAGGCTTGGTCATATGGAAGAAGTTGCGCCATCATCAATTGAGGACAAAAATATTATGTAATGTATTCAGTTATAATGTCGTGCGTAGCATCCCCCACTTGTAAATTTATATCAGTACCTGCGGTAAGCAGGGTGCACATGCCCAAGATATACGCAGTTTACAGTTTTTGTACGTACTTGTAATGTGTGGTATACGAATAAACACCGTAGTAGTATTGAACTTCAAGTGTATTATTTATTCTGCCATCTTACCAGTAATTAATGTATGGCCGTACGTCACACTGGCGACGAGTTAAAAGTGAAATAAGTATGGAAAATTACTGAAAATTCAGTAAGTACACGTGTTTAGAGTGATAACGATAAGTTCGCGAGGCGGACACACTACGTTCGTAAAATGGCGGGGTCAAACCCTGGACACCTGTTGTTGTTTAATCCAAAGGAAAATGAGTGGACTGTTTACATTAAAAGACTAGGATAATATTTTATTGCGAATGCAATTACAGACGCAGAGATTAACAGGACAAATTTGCTATACAATTTGTCAGAGGAAGCATATTTATTGGTAACTCACTTATGTATGCCTAATAAGCCAGAGGAAACTACCTGTGACAATTTGGTTAATTATTTAAGCAATTATTACGATACATCAAGTGTAGTTTGGGTCGAACGCACTAAATTTTATACGGCGACCAAGGATGAAAATGAATCAGTTCAAGAGTGGAGTGTGAGACTGAAGAGTCTAGCAAGAAATTGTAAATTTGGTACCCAGCTAGACAGTAAGTTAACAGACATTTTTATAACTCAGTTTAATGCTGGAAAAGTTAAAAGAAATCTGTTTACCGAAAAGGAAAACATCACTTTCGCTCAGGCAGTAGAGAAAGCAAAAATTGAGGAAGCGTCCCAAAGCGGAATTGCCGAAACAAACCTGGAAATTAAACGGGAGCCTAAGATTCATCGACTTTCACGGGATCGCGGTAAATCTAATCACAGACAGTCAAATAATTGTAGCCAGCGTGAAAGCAATAGTAATCAAGAGGTTCAAGGACGAAATCAGCCCATAGGAACAGCGTCTTCGTGGCAGTCAGCTCGACAGCGAGGAAATTATGATAGTGCGCATGTTAATAAGAAGTGTCATAGGTGCGGGAGGAACCACGTATCAAATCAGTGCCCATATAAAGAATATGTGTGTAATTCATGTAAATGCAAAGGACATTTGAGCGCTATGTGTAGGAAATCTAAGCATCTTCGTTATTTAGAGGTCACAGATAATGACGGAGAGTGTTCAATAGATTCTTCACCTGTATTTTGCATACAATCGCAATCAGCTGATTCCGATAAACCGATGTATGTAGAGATATTACTAGAAGGTAAAATATTTAAATTCGAATTAAACAGTGGCTCAGCGGTAAGTGTAATGCCATGTACCATCTATTATAAATATTTCTCGGACTATAAATTAAAGGATGCAAATATTTCTTTAGTAAATTTTTCAGGTCAAAAAATATTTCCTATTGGTAAGTTAAGTTTAGAAGTAAAATTTCACGATAAAACCAATTATTTAGATTTAGTGCAATCTGGAGGGCCAGCCTTGCTAGGCAGAAATTTTATAAGAAACTGTAATATGGGTTTTAGGGAGTTAAATTATATTAATAAAGAATTTGTTGATAAGTTAAGTCGGGAATTTAGTGCTGTATTTTCTGACAAGTTAGGTACTTTTAACAAATTTAAATTAAACTTTAAACTGAAGGTAGATGCGGTGCCAAAGTTTCATAAACCGAGACCGCTACCATTTGCTATTAAAAGTAAAGTAGAAACCGAATTGGACAGATTGCTAGAAAATAAAGCTATATCACCCATTGATTTTTCAGAATGGGGCACGCCCATTGTCCCGATTTTAAAAAAGGAGGGAAGTGTAAGAATTTGTTGTGACTATAAAGTAACTATTAACCCTTACTTAATTTCGGATAAATATCCTTTACCAAGGATCGATGACCTATTTGCAAGGCTAAGGGGTGGATAGCAATTTTCAAAAATTGTCCTTTCGTCAGCATATAGTCAGACGTTGTTAGACGAGTCGTCGCGAAAATTAACCACAATTTCAACACACAAGGGGTTATTTGTTTACAATCGTCTTCCTTTTGGAGTGACTTGTGGTCCTGCTAAGTTTCAGTCTATTATGGAACAGCTTTTTATAGGGTTTCCAGGAGTCTGCGTTTTTTTGGACGACATATTAATAACAGGTCAAAATAAAAATGAACATATGCAAAATTTAAGAAAAGTTTTAAATTGTTTACAAGAATGTGGTCTGACATTAAAAAGAGAAAAATGTGTTTTTTTCTCAGAATCAGTTTCTTACTTAGGATTTATCATTTATAAATATGGACTTCATAAATGTCCAGAAAAGATAAAGGCTATCCAAAATATTCCAGAGCCTCAAAACGTTTCACAACTAAAATCATTCTTAGGGACAGTAAATTATTACAATAGATTTATAAAAATATTCCCGATATTTTAAATCCGTTATACCAGCTATTAAAAAAAAAAATCAGTTTGGCGTTAGACCGATAATTGCAAAAAATCTTTTGAATATAATAAAGACATTTTAGCGTTTAACGAAGTTTTAGTTCATTATAATCCCAATCAAAAAATTAATTTGACGGTTGATAGTTCAGATTATGGAATTGGCGCAGTAATTTCGCACGTTTTTGACAATGGAGTGGAGAGACCAATTTGCTATGCGTCCAGGCGCCAATATTCTTGACTACTGATGACGGTCTCGGATGATTAGGGGTCGAGCTTGAGCTCTTTGCCCCAATCATCGCTGTAGACCTGGACCGGCCTCGTATGGGGTGGGCCTGCTTTTTCGCCTATCCCCCCCGCAAATGCGGACGGTATTGGCGATGTTAGCAAATCTCCCCTGGTCCTGGCTGTTGGACCCTGCCAGCTGCGTCGTTTCTTCTGGCGCTCTTCTGTCTTGGTCTTCTCTCTTCGCTGGCATGTATAGGCTCCCGGGAGCGTCTTTCGTCTGTCGTGAGAGGGAACGGCTGTTACCGAGCCCTCTCGGAGTTTGAAAGGGATTTGGGGGGTGTTGACTAGTCGGAAGCCCAGGGTGCCAATTGGCATCATGTGCTCCGATTTCGTCGGAAGGAAGTGTGAACTGTGTAGTTCAGGATTGTGTTCGGCCAGAGACGCTTTCTTAGCGTCAGAGGCCGGCACGGGCTAGGGTAAGGGTACCGAGCTGGTTGTTTGGTTGGTACCCCCGGGATCGGGCAATTGGATGTTTTTGATCGTTGTCTCCTTGCGGTGTGGCTTGCAGATCGGGCTGAAACAGATAAAGGGTTAGTTATACTTACCCATTATCCAGGATCTGGAGCTTTGGCCTCTTGTGCCTCGGAGCGTCGTTGGGGTCATAGTCAGTCGCCTGCCTGACCAGCGGATTCCCATGCTCTGCTGCACGGGCGTATAGGTTCTTCGCTCTGTCCCGGATGACTTCAGTTACTGGGGTGTATTCCAGATCTCTGAAGATGTCGGCGTTTCTGACAAACCATGGTGCATCCACGGCGCACCGAAGTGCGACGTTTTCCACGGCTTGTATCCTCTTCAGATGGGTGGCTGCTTGGTATCCCCAGGCAACGGAGGCGTAGGTCAGAATAGGTGCAATGAGGGTCCTGATAAGCGTAAGCTTGTTCCTCAGGTTGAGTTTGCTCTGTCTACCTATCATAGGGTAAAGTAGAGTTCTCCTCGTCCTCGCTTTCTGTATTATCGCTTCCGTGTTCTGTCTCCACGTCAGGCTTCGATCCATGATATCGCCAAGGTACTTGACGGTATCGTGCCATTGAATGTTCTCGCCGTTCAAGGAGACGTGTCCTGTGGGATATTGCTTCCTGACTCTCTTGAAGAGGATGGTGTAGCGTACTCATTTTAAGATAGAAGCTACATGTACATTTTATACAGAGCTCCCCAAAAAGAAATGAAAAGCTGTAACCAAGAAAGAAAATAAGAAGTACTTCAAGAATAATATTCTGACAAAAAATTAATAAGATCTAATTTGCTGTTCGTTTTAACTTGAAACAATATTATATTATTGTATTATACATTTGCAATATATGATAATTCAAGATATTTAATTTTATTTTATTGAATCTGTGGTTAACTCTAACCACAATTGGTGACCCCGACGTGATACAATTGGCGTGGTTTCGTCTAGACCATTGACCAGTTGGAGCATTTTGGTGCCCGGCGCAGAGGAAGTCTCGTCTGAAATTTATAGCTGAATTTATGGTTTTGGATCCCTCCGAATTGGCAGTCTGAGAGTTGTTTTTATTAGCATTGATGCTAAGTGTTATTTGCGAGGCCAAGTGAGTACGTTGCATATATTACTCACCATTACTTAAAAGTTTGCTAAGCAATCAATATTTTTTTTTTCCTACGTCTGTCAATTTGTGATATTAATAATGGTTGATCCACCTCAGACAACTGTCGAGTTAATCGAATCCCTGCCTGTTAATCAACAATGTGTAACGTCTGTCAAATTACCCCCTTTTTGGATGTCAAATCCATTGATATGGTTCATGCAAGTTGAGGCACAATTTAATGTTTCGAGAATAACCTCTGATCGTAAAAAATACGACCTAATTGTTGCCCATTTACCCTTGGAGATAATCAATAATATTTACGATGTTATCATTAATCCTCCAGAACGAGATTTGTATGGTAATTTGAAAACTATTGTAATTTCACGCCTTTCCTCCAGTGAAGAGAAAAGGCTTGAAGATTTATTAACCGGTTCAGAAATTGGAACCAGGAAGCCTTCAGATTTTTATCGTTCTATGTTAGGTGTTGTTGGCGGTTCGCACATGGTGAGTCAGGATTTGCTAATGAATTTGTGGAAGCGACGTTTACCGAAAACAGTTTATATTGCCTTGACTGCTTCGGGAAAGTCAGATTTGCAAGTAGTTCTCGACATAGCTGATAAAGTTTGGGAATCTTGTCAGACTCCAGTTCAATCTAACTTTTCCGCTTTGCCTGTTTCAATCCCTGACACGTTTCCGCCCACAACATTATCAGACCTTTTAACTACTTTTAATAACTTTTCTACAAGTTTCCAATTGACTTTAAATCAAGTTTTACAAAGACAACAATCACTTGAATCACAATTGTCTACTTTACAATCTTCGAATGATACGATTCGTCCTTCCACGTCTCTAAATGAGACACGTTGTACTAATTGTCATAACCGACGTCGTTCACATTCACGATTTTCTAATAATCGAAATAATTTTGATCCTTCATGCAACACAACTTGCTATTATCATCAAGTATATAAAGACCGAGCATATATGTGCGGCGGTCCTTGGTGTACTTTTTATAACGTTCCATTATTTGATAATAAATCAAATAAATCGAATAATTCAAAAAACCAGACAGTTCTATTGTCATGTCTGCTGACACTAGAGAGCTTGACAGCAGACGTCGCCTTTTTATTTTTGATGTATCAAATAATTTTCGCTTTTTGATTGATACCGGAGCAGATTTGTCGGTTATACCGAGAAATGCTTTTACAGATTTAAAGGTAAACAAGGATTTAGTTCTTACCATGGCTAACGGTGGAATTGTTTACACCTACGGTAAGAAACTTTTGAAAGTTAATCTGAGATTACGTCGTCTGTTTACTTTCATTTTTAATATAGCTGACATCCCGGTTATTGGTGCAGATTTTTTGGCACATTTTGGTTTAATTGTGGACTTGAAGAACAGTATTTTGATCGATAACAAGACAAGTTTGTCAGTGAATTGTTACGCCGAAACTAGTTCTGTCATTTCCACAAGGTTATTTTCTTTTGAAGATCAATATACGGTATTATTGCATGATTTTCCGCAATTGGTGGGAACACCAGATTATTTTTTACCTGTAAAACATACTGTTCAACATTTTATTGTGACTGAGGGTCATTTACCTTTTAACCGTCCACGTAGATTGGATGCAGTGAAATTTAATATTGCTAAGGAGGAATTCGCCCATATGGTAGAATTAGGGATTTGTAGAGCATCTTCTTCATCTGTCGCTACTCCACTACATATGGTTGCAAAAAAGGAACCCAATGACTGGCGTCCGTGTGGTGACTACCGACAGTTAAACTCTGTAACAGTTCCTGATAGGTACCCCTTACCACACATACAAGATTTTAATGCTCATTTATTTGGTTGTAAAGTATTTTCGAAAATCGATTTGATTCGTGCTTATCATCAGATACCTGTCGCCAATGTGACATTTATAAGACAGCAATCACAACCCCTTTCGGCTTATTCGAATTTATGCGAATGCCCTTTGGTTTGAGAAATGCTGGTCAGACATTCCAAAGATTTATGAATGAAATTTTTTCTAACTTGAAATTTGTTTTCGTGTATCTTGATGATATTCTTGTAGCGAGCTCGGATCATACACAACATTTGGAACATTTACGCTTAATCTTTGAACGCCTTAATGACTATGGAATCAATATCAAACCAACTAAATGTGTTTTTGGCACTAGTGGTTTGACCTTTTTGGGACACTATATTAGTCCAGAAGGTATTGTGCCATCTAACGAGAGAGTTGAAGTTATTATTAATTTTCCTCAACCATCTACTATTAAACAACTTCAACGTTTCATCGGTATGATTAATTTTTATCATAGATTTGTCCCTAATTTTTCAGAAATTTTGAATCCTTTACATTTGTTGAATGCTAGAATGTTGCGTGATAAAAGTAAAGTTATTAATTTCTGGCCATTGGATTGTTCTGCTAGTTTTGAGAAAGCTAAGCAAGCTTTAATAAATGCCACAGTTTTAGCTCACCCTAGTTGTTTGGAAGGAGTGACACTTTCATTAACTGTGGATTGTTCTAGTGTATCAATGGGTTCGGTGTTAGAACAGACATTTCATAATTCTACCTCTCCATTAGGTTTCTTTTCTCGAAAACTGACAGATGCGCAAAAACGATATTCTGTTTTTGACAGAGAGTTACTGTCACTTTTCACTTCGATTAAACATTTTAGGCATATATTGGAAGGCCGCGTTTTTACTTGTTATACCGATCATAAACCGTTGGTTTACGCTTTATCGTCAAAAGCAGACCGTTCACCTCGGCAGATCAGACATTTGGAATTTATTTTACAATTTACAAACGATTTACGACACATTCCAGGTCATGCTAATATTGTCGCAGATACTATGTCACGGATTGATGACGTTAACGTTTTGGAACGAAATACTTCAGACATCATAGACTCGTTAAACTCTTCCAGTTTTAATTTAGCAATATTAAAAACTACGCAAGATGATGATGATCAACTTATTTCTTTATTAAACAATCGAAAGGTGAATAATAAAAACAGTAAAATAAGCTATTTGTTAAAACAAATTACCTTTTCGGATTCGCATTTTTTAATTTGGTGCGATGTTTCACGTAATGGATGTCGTCCTTACGTACCAAAATGTTTACGTCGAGTAGTTTTCAATATTTTTCATAATTTAACTCATGCTGGCATTAAAGCTACTAAGAAATTGATAACCACTAAGTATTTCTGGCCCAGGATGAATTCTGATTGTAATTTATGGACAAAAACCTGTATCAACTGTCAAACTTCAAAAGTCAACCGTCATACTAAGACACCTATAGGTGATTTTGAGATACCCAAAGGCCGTTTTGAACACATTCATATCGATATTGTAGGACCTTTACCTCCTTCGCATGGTAATTCTTATATATTGACAGTTGTTGAAAGATACACCCGCTGGCCAGAAGCATATCCGCTCGTAGACATTACAGCAGAAACAGTAGCTAGAACTCTTTTTGAAAACTACGTATGTCGTTTCGGTGTTCCACTAGACATAACAACAGACCAAGGGGTGCAATTTGAGTCAGCTCTATTTTCGGAATTTTCAAAGTTTTTAGGTTTTCACCGGATTCGCACAACTAGTTACCACCCTCAGAGTAATGGTATGGTTGAACGATTCCATCGAACCCTAAAAACCACATTATTAGCGAGAGCAAATACATCACATTGGTACGAAGAACTCCCTATCATTTTGTTGGGTTTGAGAGCTATGCCTAAAACTGATTTGCGTTACTCATCAGCAGAACTAGTTTACGGTCAAACGTTACGCCTCCCCGGAGAATATTTCATTAAATCAAATTTTGACCCACAAGTTTCTGATTTTATTGTTAAATTACGTGAATATTTTGATAATTTACAATTTACTGCCTCAAAACGTCAATTTTGTCAAAAATCTTTTATCAGCTCTGATATTAACAATTGTACATACGTTTTCCTTCGAGAAGCTCGATTAAAATCTAAGTTTTCACCTTTATTTGATGGGCCTTTTGAAGTAGTTTCTATCCTTAAACGGGGTAAAGCTGTCACTGTCAGTCTTGACAGAGTTAAACCCGCTTATTTGTTGACTGATGAGGTGGATCAAACTTTTACTTCTTTACCTAAACGTGTTCTTTTTGTTATTGATTGCTTGCGGTAATTTTTCTTTTGGCAGAGGGGTATATGTAGCGTACTCATTTTAAGATAGAAGCTACATGTACATTTTATATAGAGCTCCCCAAAAAGAAATGAAAAGCTGTAACCAAGAAAGAAAATAAGAAATACTTCAAGAATAATATTCTGACAAAAAATTAATAAGATCTAATTTGCTGTTCGTTTTAACTTGAAACAATATTATATTATTGTATTATACATTTGCAATATATGATAATTCAAGATATTTTATTTTATTTTATTAAATCTGTGGTTAACTCTAACCACAGATGGCTTTGCTCTTCTCTGCGTTGATTTTGACTTTCCACTTGTTTCACCACTCTTCCAGAAGGGATGCTGCTTCCTGGAGGTTGCGGGTGGCAAGTCTTGTACTCCATGATGTTGCGATTATGGTCGTGTCATCTGCGTAGTGCGCCAAAGAGGTCCTTGCGGTTCTTGGTATGTCGGAGGTGTAGATGGTGAACAGGTGGGGAGAGAGTACCGATCCCTGCGGTACACCTGCTTCCATGGGCCTGTAGTTTGACAGCTTGTCGGCAATCTTCACACGGAGTTTCCTCCGATGAAGGTAGGATCTCACAAGCTTGACTATGCCGACAGGGTAACCCATCGACAACATCTTCGCCAGGAGACCTTCATGCCAAACCCTGTCGAAGGCCTTGGCTACATCTAAGAAGATCGTTCCTGTGACTTGACGGTGGTTGAAACCCTCCGTGATGTACTCCGTTAGACTGAGTACTTGGAGCTCGGTGGAATGTTCTGTTCGGTAGGCGAACTGCTCATCTGGAATGATCTGGAGCTCATCGGTCAGGGTTTTAAGTCTCTTCAGGATGATCCTCTCTGCTACTTTACTCATCGCAGGTAGGAGACTGATGGGCCTGTAATTTGAAGGAAAGGTTAGATTCTTACCTGGTTTGGGAATCATGATGACGTCTGCTTTCTTGCACTTGGTGGGGAAATAACGTAGTCTCAAGACGGCATTGATGATGTTAACCATTGCTGCTACTCCTTTGAGGGGTAGTTTCTTGAGTACTATGTTTCCTATTCCGTCACATCCCGGCGCTTTGCGGGGTTTGAGGCTTCTCAGGATTTCCTGACTTCTTCAGGAGAAGTCGGGGGGATTACTTCTTCATCCGGCATGCGTCGCAGCCTTCTGACTCTGCGTATTACGTCGTCCTCCCAGTCCTCGTCCTCGTCGTCGATCTGTTTTTCCCTACACTGCAGTTCCAAACTGTCGGCAAAAGCCTCGGCTTTTTCCTGTCGAGTGTAGACAATGCCATTCTCTCCGTGGATGGGCGGGACTGGTTTTCGCTTGGCACGCAGAGCCTTTTGGGTAGTCCACATCCTTCTGTCCTGAGGGTCTAGCGACTCCAGGTGACGTTGCCATCTGTTCTGCCTATGTTCTTGCAGGGCTTCTTTAACTCTTCGAGTTAGTTGGTTGTATTCCCTTCGGTGTTCAGGGAGTCTTGTTCTCTGCACCAGTTTCTTAACCCGCCTTCTGTCTCGAATGAGCTGCATAGTATCTTCAGGGAGTTCTCCCATCGGCATTGCAACTCTTCTCGTTACAGTTTCCGTCGTGCTTTCCGTTAGCGCTGCCTGGATGTGGTTTTCCAGAGAGATGATACCCTCTTCTAATTCTTCCTCACTATCGATTCTGGGAACGTGTGCAATGTTCCTTTGCAAAATTGCTCAGAATTCCTCTTCAGGGACACCATCACCTAGTTTTAGGAAGATGGGATTGTGATCCGAGGAGCCTTCAGCTTGTGTTTGAAGTTTGGCAGTGAAGGTCATCTCGTTGAGCAGAACTATGTCCAGCACGTCGGGCCTATGTCTTCCGTTGTCAAATGTCGGTTCTTCTGGACCTAACGCCTGTACGTCATGATGATCCTCTAGGAATCGCAGCATCGCCCGTCCACGGGTGTTAGTGAGCCTGCAATTCCAACCTGGTGATTTGGTGTTGAAGTCTCCTATAGCTACCGTCTGGGTACCCTGTGTTATGAGTGCCTCCAGGTCATGGTTTAGGAGAGGACGCTGAGGTGCTTGGTAACAGGAAGTTATCTTGAGTGAGCCGTTTCGTTCCGTTGAAACTACTATGGCGATGGCTTCCATGTTTTCCAGTTCCGGCATGTCGATGAGATGATGGTCTATAGTCTTCTTGACGAGCAGAGCAACTCCTCCTGCGTTTGCTCTTCGTTGTTCTCTGTAGACTTCGTAGCCTGGGATTCGAAGTTCCGTATTATCCTGGCGAAGTTTGGTTTCTTGCAGGGCCATCACGTCGATGTTGTGCCTCTCCAAGATTTCTTGTATTTCTAGTTTCCTCCCTCGGAGGTCGTTTATATTCCATGAGGCGATCTGCAAGATTTTCGGCTTCATCAGCGTAGTAGCCATCTACTCTTGTAGCATATTTGGCATTTGGGCGAAGAATGCACTCATTGCTGAGCACATCTGCTGCATCTGTGCCAGCGCAGCTGTGAAGTTATGGGCCACAGCAGAATTTGGGGGTTTGACTCCCTTCTTCGGCGCTGTTTTGACCCTGTTTGCAGGTGCGGCCTTGGGGCTTGCTGCATCTGCATAACTTCTTCCAGCAGTGACCTTTCTGGTTTCTGCTGTGTCCGTCTTCGCCCTAGGTCCCTGGTTGTTGGCCTTCGTGGGACCTACTGGTTTTTTGAGGTAGCTGGGGCATCCCCGGTAGCTCGCTGGGTGGGCCCCTTGACAATTTGCGCATTTGGCGGGACTCTCCTTTTTCTTTTGGCACTCAGCCGAATGGTGGGCCTGACCGCACTTCACGCACTTTGGTTGTGCGGTGCACCTACCCTGTGCGTGGCCGAAGCGCTGGCAACGGTGGCACTGGGTGATGGCAGGAGAGGCTCTCTGTTTTTCTACCCTGACGACCAGGGAGCAACATCTATTTACTTCCAGGATCTTTTCCTGGTCCAGGGGGACCTGCACGAGGACGAGGGGCATCTCCTCCTTAGTCCTCCTGGATGTCATCCGTTGGACTGACACTGCTGCGAGCCCTTGTGTCTTGAGGTCCTCCTTTATGTCCTCGTTTCTTGCTCCGGTGGGAATACCTCTCACCACAACCCTCAGGAGCTTCTCCTCTGGCAGGGCATACGTGTGATGTTCCCACTTTTCGGTGGTGAACAACCTCGTCATCTTCCTGTAATCGTCGGCGGTTTGAGGCTCGATTGCGATTCCCTCTCCGACGACTTTTGCTTTAGTATACTTAACTTGAGCATCCCGTAGCCTAAGGCTTACAGAGGTCCATATTTCCTTCTTTCTAAGGATGACAGGAAGGACTTTCGTCTTCTTCTCCTTGCTGGTCGTGGCCTCTTGGGGGCCCGGTGCAGGGGTGGTGGTAGCCGCCGTGGGGTCCCTGATCTGAACAGTCTTTGTTTTGGGCTGTTTAGGCTCCTCTTCGTCGGTGTCCATTTGATGGGTGGCCGACTTCTTTCTCTTACGAGCTGCTGCTTCATTGCTAGCAGCCGGGGGGGGGTTGGAGTTGCTCCCTGAATGGCCCTCAGGAGCTCCTGGTGCTGGATATTTTGAGCCTCCAGCGCTTCTCGGGCTTGGGTGGCCATTTGCTTTTGAATTTGGGCCATTTTTGCGGTGAGGTCCTGGATTTGGGTCCTTAGGGCCTTATTTTCCTCTAGGAGCCGGTGTATTATACGGTCCTTTTCGTCTTGGATTACGGTACCGCCCCGGGAGCTTCCGGAGTAGTCATCCATATTGCTGTCCTCCTCAGCAAATGGCATTTTTCTTTCCTGTAAGGGAATACCTGGAATATTATAGGAGAGAAAAAGTACATGTAAAATAAAAGAAAAAAGATATTCGTCTCCAAAGGGAGACTTTTACTTATCTGTTTGTTCTATTGTCTTGAAAAAGACATATAGAACTCCCCTTCTTAGTAAGAACTTGGGTGTGGTCACTATTAGTCACTGCTACTAACACTGCGGCGCTGGCGCTGCTCCGTAAACTCTCCGTAAACACGTCCGCACACTTCGGTACACACCGCTCGACTGGTGCGTCCAGGACTATATCAAAAGCCGAAATGGGTTATTCCACATTGGATAAAGAAGCTACAGCCATTATTTGGGGAATTAAGCGGTTTTATCAATTTTTATATGCTAGGAAGTTTGATTTAGTCACGGATAATAAAGCTTTTGTTTCGATATTCGGACCAAAGAAAGGTATTCCTGTAATGGCAGCGAATAGGTTACAACGATATGCCTATTTTTTAAGTGGATTTGATTTCGATATAAAATACGTACATACGCGTAAAAATATTGCAGATTTCTTAAGTAGATTACCTATTAACGATACACAAAATGGTGATTCGGAAATTGACGAGGACATATCGGTTAATATTAATTATTTAAAAAACGATTCGGAATTGCCAATCAATATGAACAATATTCGTGATGAAATAAGAACAGATCCTGTTCTTTTCCAAGTTATTACGTATGTTAAAAGTAACTGGCCTCAAAATGTGTCTGATAAACTTGAACCGTATTTTCGTAGACGATACGAGTTGCACATTGAGGAAAATATTTTATTATGGGGGCACAGGGTTATTATTCCTACTAAATTTAAAGAGACAATGTTAAAAGAACTTCATGATAGTCATTTCGGTATAGTCAAAATGAAATTATTAGCCAGGTCATACATCTGGTGGCCATCTTTGAATGCAGACATAGAAAAGGTTAGTAAAGATTGTGATAAATGTCAGAAAATGCAAGCCAATCCAGCCAAAGCTGAATTGCAAGGATGGCCTATTCCAGAAGGTGTTTGGTCCAGGATACACATTGACTTTTTTGGACCAATAAAAAACAAATATTTTCTCATTGTACTTGACGCCTTCTCTAAATGGATTGAGATGTTCATTATGACTTCTACTACTTCGAATATGACAATAATTAAACTAAGAGAATTATTTGCTAGATACGGCTTGCCAAAAGTTCTTGTTAGTGATAATGGTCCACAATTAGTCTCAGAAGAATTCAAATATTTTACTAAGATGAATGGAATAGAGCATAACACTATTCATCCTTATTCAGTTCATTGTAATGGAGCTGCTGAAAATAGTGTAAAAACCGTAAAACATTTTTTGTTAAGAGAATTAGATTTTGGTAATATGTATTTATCTCTTTCTAAATTTTTATTAACCTATAGAAATACAGTTCATTGTTCTTCAGGTGAGTCGCCTGCTAAAATATTTCTTGGGCGTTCGTTAAGAACACGATTTGATTTAATTAAGCCGAGTAGTACAGAAAAAATTGAAAATGGTAAAAATTTTCCAAAAATTCACAATAATTTAAAATATGCACAACATAAAAATAAGAAATATTTTAGGGGGAGAAGAAATATAACATTTTTATTAGGACAGATAGTTTTAGTTAAGGATTATCGAAATGTAAAGTCAGTCTGGTGTAGAGCAAAAATATCTCGTATATTAGGAAAAAAAATATATTTAGTTAAACCTCTAGACAGTAATTTAATTTGGAAGCGACACACTAACCAAATAAAGCAGTTATATCGTGATAATTTTATAGAACCCTCTATTACCATTGATATTCCGGTTTGTGAAAATACAAAAAAACAAAAAATAATCTCGATCAGGACAAAAAGAACGACTTTGATACAATTGACAGTGATGACGATATGTTTTATGATTCCAATGAAGAGCCAGTTAATGATGAAATCGAGAATGAAATTGTTGAGGCCGAACCATTACTTGGTACCTCTTCGAAACGCCCGGTTAGATCTAGAAAACCACCAGACAGACTTCAATACTAATTATTGTTAATACTATAATGTTGTTTAATGATATTGTTCAACTTCAGGAGGAGATGGTGTAATGTATTCAGTTATAATGTTGTGCGCAGCATCCCCCACTTGTAAATTCATATCCGTACCTGCGGTAAGCAGGGTGCACATGCCCAAAATATACACAGCTTACAGTTGTTGTACGTACTTGTAATGTGTGGTATACGAATAAACACCGTAGTAGTATTGAACTTCAAGTGTATTATTTATTGTGTCATCTTACCAGTAATTAATGTATGGCCGTACGTCACATATTATATTCCGCACCAGGCTGTAATCAAAGAGTCTAGTACTACTACAGAACTTCGAGTAGTATTTGACGCATCCTACAAAACGTCCACCGGCCTTAGTTTCAATGATTTGATGCATGTCGGTCCAAGGTTGCGACAAGAATTGGCCGATATATTACTACGATGAAGAGAGCAGAAGGAAATCCATTAAAACGAAGCATTCACAAGATAATTCCACTACGCACTGCATCAAATTCTGACATATTCAATGTTACAATTTCTGACAATCAGATTGCCGTAGCCTGTACTACCACTGAGGAACCATCACCAAAGAGCAAAGGAACGTCCCTTAAGCTGAAGACATTACTCCTGTTGTTCAGCAGCCTGCTCATGGCCCTACCAAATCCCACACAAGCAGGGTATACAATTCAACATCCAGCACCCGGATTGTACATGGAACATCTTGGCCAAGCAAGGATAGAAAGGGGTAGCTTCAGGGTAGAAGTAAAATTCGCCAAGGCTAAAGTCCAGGATGACATAGCCATCGCAGCCAATGTTACAGCGCAGTTTAAATATCTTTGTCACGCCGCCACGTTAGAGTCCGAAAACCACCAATGCACTGCACTAATCCACCACCTGACTGAACAGCAACATCAATTGTTATGGATAAAAAATGGGATGGATGGAGTCATGCACGACCGAGCTAAAATAGGGTTGTTGGGCAAGCTACTAACCTCTGTTTTTGGCGTTAACCAAGATATTAACTCATTAGAGAAAAACCAACAAGAGCCTCAAACCATCAAACAAAGTTTATGCTAGCCGCACTATCAACATTCAATGATACTGAGAAACGGATTAGCAACCAACTCGAACGGTTCAGATAAAAAGTCAATGAAGGCATTAAAGCAGCAAACGACCTGCAGTGCTTCCAGAAGGATATCGATGCCAACAAAATAGGCATTCACTTGTTAATCACGTATCAGATAGCCTCTAACTTCATAAGCGAACTCTGTACCTACTACACAAGGCATCTAAATATTCACTTCGACCGAGGAAGCCTCTACGACACCATTTCACCACCTCATATCAGCAGTATTATCCAGGACTCCAACAGCAAACTTCCAACCAACCTCGAAGTAATCTTTCCAGTGCTGAAGATAAAGGTGGAACATGACGAAACGTACATTCGCATTTATGGCTATTTTCCCATCGCCGACGTCACTGAATTCGAATGGATGAAAATTACTAACACCCCACTGAGGATCGAAAATGCGAAATTACATCTGTTGACTACAACACGCAGCTATATTTCCAAATCCCAACTGATGAGTTCAAGAGCAGACTCCTCACAGCAGACGGCAAGTGCCTGCGCTCGCCAGCAGTAGTAAAAAATATCGAGACAAGCCCTAATTGTATAATTGATGAAATATACCATAGAAGCGAGCCCATTAAATGCCAAGTCAGAAAAAATAACATTCATTCCATCATATGGAAACAATTGTTCATGGCCAACACGTGGATGTTTATCACAGCGAAGCCAATTCAGATCGCTGTCACATGCAATGGCGTCAGAGAAGACGTTGTACTCAACGCTACCCTAATTACTTTAAAAAATAGAACGCGGAGAAAGTGGCATTTGAGTAGGCGCCTTATAGACAAACAAAGAATGATTGCCCTACAGAATACAATCAAACAGAAACTTGCCAGCCTCAGGGAGGAGTCCTGGAATGACAGGATCCAGGCCCTGTCAAGAAGGGACAACTCCCTTTGGAAAATGGCGCTGCTGCTCAAGAAACCTTTCTCCGCAGTTCCCACTTTAATTGACAATAACGTAAATTATCATAATGATTCAGAAAAAGCTGAACTTATTGCGAAACACTTGCAATATACAAACACCACCCCTCCAAATAGCTTACCGTTTCATGACCAAGTGACGCACGCGACGCAGGCGACTGCAGACCGTTATCCCATCCCCCCAAACAAGCTTCCTACATTACTGACATGCCCTACAGAACTTCGACAAATTATCAAGACTTTTCCTAATAACAAAGCCCCAAGTCCTGATACCATTCCTAACATAGTCCTTAAAAATCTCCCTCCCAAAATAATATGTCAATTAACATATATAATTAATGCAATCCTCAAACTGCAATATTTTCCAAGTGATTGGAAGTTAGGTATTGTTGTTTCGATTCTAAAACCGAAAAAGCCGCCCCATTGCAGTGCAAGCTACCGGCCAATATGTCTGTTGAATACTTTCTCCAAATTAACGGAGAGAGTTATTCTCAGACTATTGAATGAAATAGTAGCCAAACATCGGCTAATACCGAGTGTTCAATTCGATTTTATAAAAGGTCTTAGTACGACACAGGCTATATGCCAGGTGGTGCAAGACACTTACCTTGCATTTACGAAAAAACAATGCTCAGTTTTATTGCTTCTCGATATAGAGAAGGCTTACGACACCGTTTGGAATAATGGGTTGCTGTACAAACTTGACAGCATCCTGAAGTTGCCCAAATACATAGTTGCCCTTATTAAATCGTACATTAGAGGGAGATATATTACTGTAAGGGTAAATAATTCTTACTCTTCTCATAGACGAATATCGGCAGGTGTCCCCCAGGGGGCAATCCTTTCCCCACTCCTATATAACCTGTACACTTCAGATATCCCATCCTACCGTAATTCCAACATCCTTCTTTACGCAGATGATACTGTACTGTATGCAAAGTCGTGTTATGCGCAGACCGCGACGCAGAAGGTGCGGTATCATCTGCAAACCCTCCAAACATTCCTTAACAAATAGTCGGGGCACACTAACATAATTTTAATCAGAATACGGAAAAATAGAAACCAGAACTAGCCCAACGGGAAATGGTTGGGGGGGTTACTAACATGAAAAAAAAAATAAATGCAGTTACTGACCTTGGGGACTAACTTAAAGAGGAGGGGTAAAGTGAAAAAAATTCAAAGTCAATAGTTTGGATGCGTATTACGAGAAAATTTGACGTCGGAGATAAAAATGTTCAACAGCAAAGTTGTAGGTAATAAAAAGATCTTTCATTTTTGTTAAGGGTACTTTTCATCATAACCTCAAAATTATCGAGAAATTTAAAAATTTTCCAAAAAATAATAAAATTTTCGTTTTTATATTATAACTTTTATAAAAATTAATGAATTGTTATGAAACTTGGTGAAAAGATACCTTTATATATTATAAATAACCAAAAAAATTTTCAAAAGAAAATAATGGAAAATTTTTGATTTTGAATTTTTTCAAAAAAAAAAAGTCCATTTTTCAGACGAAAATTGTATGGTGGAAAATCATCGTAAATAGATTTTTCAAAGCTCATTTTGTTTGTTTTTTCGTCTACTTTTTGATAAATCAGAGACACAATATAGATTCTATTTAAGAATATGCTAAAAATGCAAAAAACGAAAAAAGTCAATTTTGAAAAAAAAAATTTTCAGTAATTGTTGATAATTTTGTTTAAATTTCAAAAAAATGTTAAAATTAATTTCACCAATCGATTCTACGTGAAAAAATATTTAAGAAACTGTATTTTGTTGTTAAAAATTACTCCAATATTTAGGGGTGGTAAAGGGTTGCTTCTGGAGGGTGAATAAAGTAATGATCGTTCTCATGCAATTTTCGGCTAAAATTGACGTTAAACAAAAAATTAGTAATCAATAAAAGTTGTAGATTTTGAAAAATTCTTCAAGTTTTGTAGAGGTCATTTTTACCATAACCTCAAAATTAAAAAAAAATGCAACAAATGTATTTTTTACATTTTTTACTTTTTTAAACTTTCTTATTATTTCTTTTCTTCTTATTTTTGTGTACTTAGTAAACAAAATGTGTGGTTGAATAAAAGTATTATAGTAATGATATTAGAAAACTTTAAAAATTAGAAAAAATATACGGAAAGATTAACGCGCATGATCAGAACTACAGACAGTACACCCATCTCTCAATCATATAGGCTCTATGGGTCGTGCAATAATTTCATCCATCTACAAATGTAAAAATAGTAATATATCGCTCGATGATTTGAGATTCCAGCGATATAAAATTTTGACTGCAAAAAAAACGTTTAAATTAGAAAACTTGCCTCCAACTGTTGGCGGGGGAACGCAGCATTGTTATAGAGTCTATTTTCAAATCCAAACGTGGCTTGGAAATAAACTTGATCCAACCAAGTGGGGTTGGAGAGAAGTTATTCACTCTAATTGTAAATTATTAATGCCTCGCTTTACGTAAATGCCAATTATACCAGAAACCTTGTTAAAAACAGTCTCTTGCAGTTACAAAACGACTTGTTCTACGAACAGATGCGGATGTAGAAAAGTTGGTTTACAATGTACAGATCTCGGCACGAGTTGTCAAGATTCTGGTAATTGTTGCAATATACAACAAGTTTCAGAAGATGTAAGCGATGGTGAAGACGAAGAGCCAAGTCCTCAAAATAATATAAACAATGAGGAAGTCGAAGATGATTTTGAAGAAGAGATGGAGTGTAAAGATTCGCAGTTTAGCGAAGAATCGGAGGGTGAAGAAGAAGAACTGATTCATGTAAATAAAAGAAAAAGATTAGTGTAGTTTGCAATGTGTATTTTTAAGATTTAATCATTTTTTTTATAATAAAAAGTTCTTTTTTTTAAGTTTTGATCATATTTTAACAAAATAAATACATATTTTCCTCATGAACTTCCTATGAGTTTCCTCAAAATCTTGAACATTTTTTCCAAATACAACTATAATACTTTTATTCAACCACACATTTTGTCTACTAAGTACACAAAAATAAGAAGAAAAGAAATAATAAGAAAGTTTAAAAAAGTAAAAAATGTAAAAAAATACATTTGTTGCATTTTTTTTTTAATTTTGAGGTTATGGTAAAAATGACCTCTACAAAACTTGAAGAATTTTTCAAAATATACAACTTTTATTGATTACTAATTTTTTGTTTAACGTCAATTTTAGCCGAAAATTGCATGAGAACGATCATTACTTTATTCACCCTCCAGAAGCAACCCTTTACCACCCCTAAATATTGGAGTAATTTTTAACAACAAAATACAGTTTCTTAAATATTTTTTCACGTAGAATCGATTGGTGAAATTAATTTTAACATTTTTTTGAAATTTAAACAAAATTATCAACAATTACTGAAATTTTTTTTTTTCAAAATTGACTTTTTTCGTTTTTTGCATTTTTAGCATATTCTTAAATAGAAGCTATATTGTGTCTCTGATTTATCAAAAAGTAGACGAAAAAACAAACAAAATGAGCTTTGAAAAATCTATTTACGATGATTTTCCACCATACAATTTTCGTCCGAAAAAAGGACTTTTTTTTTTGAAAAAATTCAAAATCAAAAATTTTCCATTATTTTCTTTTGAAAATTTTTTTGGTTATTTATAATATATAAAGGTATCTTTTCACCAAGTTTCATAACAATTCATTAATTTTTATAAAAGTTATAATATAAAAACGAAAATTTTATTATTTTTTGGAAAATTTTTAAATTTCTCGATAATTTTGAGGTTATGATGAAAAGTACCCTTAACAAAAATGAAAGATCTTTTTATTACCTACAACTTTGCTGTTGAACATTTTTATCTCCGACGTCAAATTTTCTCGTAATACGCATCCAAACTATTGACTTTGAATTTTTTTTACTTTACCCCTCCCCCTTAAGTTAGTCCCCAAGGTCAGTAACTGCATTTATTTTTTTTTTCATGTTAGTAACCCCCCCAACCATTTCCCGTTGGGCTAGTTCTGGTTTCTATTTTTCCGTGCTCAAATTTAGTTTGCCCCGACTAAAATGGAAAATCAAGATTAACATGACAAGACCAAGACTATCAATTTTAACAGATAGTTTACAAACATAAGGACATTTAACAAACTACAAATAGTCGGACGGACTATTGAGGAGTGCAAGACGGTCAAATATCTGGGGGTAACCTTGGACAAACGGCTGTCTTTCGCTCCTCACGTGACACAAACTATAAACAGGACGTACGCAACACTTAGCAAGATGTACCCTCTTGTAAACCGGTGGAGTAAATTATCCACAAATAATAAATTGACATTGTATAAAGTCATGTTTCGTCCACTAATGACGTATGTCTGCCCGGCGTGGAATAGTATCTCCGCCCATCAATGCAAGAGGCTGCAAATAACGCAAAATAAACTGTTACGATTACTGACGAACGCCGACCGATATACGCCGATAACTGAACTCCACAGGGCCACGAATCTACCCATGATGAGGGATTACATCGACGAAACAGCACAAGAATGTTTTGCCAATAAAATTCAGTTATCGGCTCTGACAACAGACATCACAAACATACGCGCACACCAAAATCCGACACACCGACATACACTACTACACCAAAGACTACCCATTTTTTTTCACAAGACGGTAACACTGACCAAACGCCACAAATGACACAACAGCCCCCAAAATCACAAAACCAACCAACATCCTACCCTCTACCCCACCATGCCCCCTACCCGTCGATACCACAAAAAATCAATCCCCCCCTCATAAATACACATTTCTTTTATCTCATGACAATTTTTAAGCAGGTTTTTCCACATGTTTTTCCTGCATAACCAAACGTATTTTCGTTCTTCCCCCACAACCCACCTGTACTATAGCCATGAATATTGAACATATGTATACATCTAAAGATAATAAATATAAAAAAAAATTATTGAGACATTTCATAAAAACTTTAATAAAAATAAATCGAAGGTCACTTAGCCATACCAACGGCTCCCATCATTTAGTGTTTTTGTCATTGACAAGATACAAATGATGTTTTTATATACGAAATAAAATGTATATAGTTTCACTTAAATAAAGTACCTAGTTTTAATTAGAATTATACACAGAATAGGAAATAAAAATATTTAAATGGAAACATGGTATCATCCAGATATCACAATAGTGGAGCGAAATTGAGCATAAAAGTCTCTCCGTTCTCGAGAAAAAAAAAATCAGCGTAGAACCAATTCACACCTTATAGGTTTTATAAAGTGAACAATTTTACATAAGAAATAGCTATTTACGATATTTTTTTGTGGTACTGACATTTTTTATTTCGAAAAAACTTCAGAAATTGGTTGTTTAGAAGATTCGTGTTTTTTAAAATTAACATCCTCATATCTTCAAATCTAATTGGGCTATCGATCTGATTTTTTTTTTAAATTCAAGTACACACCCAAGCGCTTCCAAAGGTCTTTTTGTTTATATCAATTATTGTTTATTATTTTCTTTATATAACAATGAACTTATTACTTCGCAAAGAATGCACTCATATTTTCACTAAGCGACAAACTTTTTTATTTTTGCAAATTATCATATACATGCAGCGGTGCAATTGAAGCCAAGATATGGGACAAGTTTTTGAAAAAAAAAATTTTCATCTAGGACTTATAGTTTTTTATTTATGAATATTTTTGTAACGCAGTAGCTATGTACACCGGCAGGCGTATGACTACCGGTATCCAGTACTGCGTCCGCACGAGCGGAGCGCTAAGTATGATTGTGCTGTCGTAATAAAATAATGTGAATTCGTATAAATCGTGGATGTTGTTGGGTGTAATACAATTTTCTGAAGTTGGTTTTAAGAGTTATTATTTATTGATAATGGAGTGTATTATTTTTCTTACTTTTTATTGGGTATTTTGCCACTGAAAAATATTTAAAAATTTTTAATGAAAAAACCTCTGCGCCAAACGGATCAGACAGAGGTTGGTTCTTGAGTACTTGACTGTTTCAAAAAGTCTCACACCTAAAAATATATAAACTAGAACAATGTTATAAACTAAAAACTCAAAATCAAAGCTATAGGAAGTTAACGTTTCGGAAGAGAATCTACTTCCGTTCTCAAAACTTTTTTGGCCGTCAACCATGACAGGTCTTTGTTTATGTATTTCCATAGTCACGTGAGACATTAAATTATATTTATCTTATTTTTACTTACTTCGTCTTTAAGGATGGGCAACCAACTAGTACAAAAATCTATTGAATAATTAGAAACGCATCTATCCTCGTTTAATAAAATAATCGCGGATTCTTTAAGTTTTTTTTTAGTTCCGTTGCTCTTTTTCCAAAATCTTCGCCGAGTCCCATTTAATTCTATGATTATTATCCCATGCGTGTAATAAACAATTACAGACAATATCTGGAGTGTATTATGTTATCATTAAGTGCCGAGAAAAGACAATATGACTGTGGAAAACAAATTCTACTTCAAAGCGCTGGTATTTTGAGTGGGGAAATTAAAGTGAAATATCACGTAGATTGTCGCCAAAGTTATACAAGTCAACAAAATATGACTGCCCAGTTGACTAGTGGTCGAACCTCTCAAAGTGTAAAACCTATTTCTGTAACACGTCACTCTAATTCTCCTTACAACATCCGATCTATGTGCTTGATTTGCAATAAAAGTGGAACAAGAACAAACGACAATTAGTATCAGTATACAAGCAGGTAAGCAAATCCATTAAATCTTATGTAAAAATCTGTAATAAGTACTTTTAGGATCCGGAGGGTCTACTTATGCAAAAATTATGTACGCTGCAAAGCTACGAGACGATATAGATATGATTGCCAAATTAAGTGGCTATGAAGATTTATTTGCATATGATGCAAAATACAATAAAGAGCTAAGAGCTAAAAATAATCCGGAAACTACACACTTACCCGATGACTTTGACAAATTTAACTCGTCATCAAGTAGTAGCGATTTTAAAGAAAATTTCAAACTCAACGACTCTTCGGAAATACTGATTCTCCTCAGAGTAGCATCTATCTTACGCAATTCAATGCATACATTTGATTTAAAAAGGCAGGGATTTCCCGCACCGGGTGATATTAATAAAGCAAAGTTTGAAAATCAGGTTCCAAATATGTTACTTCTGTTCATATCTTGGTTAATAGATGGTAAATTATTTGCGGAGGTAAGCAGTATTCTATTCAAAGTTATATTGAGTTTTACTTTTTTTTGTGTATTGTGATTTAAATTCTTAAAAAAAACTTTAACAATATGTACTGAAATTGCAGATGTATGCATCAGTTAAAAATATGGTACTCCAGTAATGATTCAAATCCGCTGCTTGAAGCTAACGAAGGTTGGGGGTGGACTTTAATAAATGATTGTTGGAATCCTGTTTTTTCAAATCAAAAACCTATTTCAGATATTATACGACAATGTTTAAGAATTTATTGTTCCCATAAAAATTGGAATAACAAAAAATGTAACTGTGTGCAGGAAGGTCTAAAATGTTGTGAGCAGTGTAAATGTGTGGTATATGCAATAATTGTGCAGAATGTATGGTTGAATTTGAGGATGATGAGGATTTTTTTTAACTATCGCTAAAATTATAAAAATTATAAAACAATAAATATGTATGTTAAAATGACCTTTGATTAAAATTTATACTTTCTACTTAGACAATATTATTTAGGTATTAGGCTAGAAGGGTAATTCTTTTGATTGGTCCTTCAATAATGAGTATTTTAAAGTGCTTACCTGATTAATATATTTGCGTGACCATATTTAGGCTCCAATATACACAAAATAGATCATTTCATATTAAATAAAAGTGTGAATTTAAACAAATCATTTTCGATATACTTTTTTTCTTTAAAATGCTAGAAAGTCTGTCATGTAATTCAGTTCTTCGTCAGTAATAACTAGAAGAGTAGTTGTTTTGACTGGTTCTCCAATAATGATAAAGTATTTATACCTAACTAATTAGTATGTTACCGTCACCAGTTTGGGCACCAATATTATACAGAAAATAGGTAATTTCATATTAAACAGAAAAGTGTATAAGTTGTAATTTGCTTAATACCTAAATAATATTTTCTAATGATTAAAGTAAATCAATAAAAAATAATTACTTTCTACTTGTTTCCAAATTTTTGTCTATATTAGTCGTAATATTTCATCTTGTAGTGACAATCACGCGCCTTCCGAGCGTATGCCATGTGTTACTGCGTCACAAAAATATTCATAAATAAAAAACTATCAGTCCTAGATGAAAAATTTTTTTGTCAAAAACTTCTCCCATATCTTGGCTTCAATTGCTCCGCTGCATGTATATGAAAATTTGCAAAAATAAAAAAGTTTGTCGCTTAGTGAAAATATGAGTGCATTCTTTGCAAAGTAATAAGTTCATTGTTATTTAAAGAAAATGATAAACAATAATCGATATAAAAAAAACACCGTTGGAAGCGCTTGGGTGTGTACTTGAATTAAAAAAAAAAATCAGATCGATATCTCAATTAGATTTGAAGATATGAGGATGTTAATTTTAAAAAACACGAATCTTCTAAACAACCAATTTCTGAAGTTTTTTCGAAATAAAAAATATCTGTACCACAGAAAAATATCGTAATTACCCATTACAGGTCGCAAATAACCTACTCTACAAAATCTACATACTTTCATCTGGTTCTACGCCCAAAAAAATAAACGACACATTCCTGGGTCGATTTCGCTCCTCTACAAGACTGCATCATTAAAACAAAAATGAATATCTCTGTTCTTGCTAGCTATGCCCGGTCAATCCCGTTATTAGAAAACATCACCTTTGAACACCAGGTCCTAGAAAAAATCCAAGAAGAACCCGTGTTCAAATTCTCCGACAGACTAGATGACAGGCTCGCCGAGTTGACTACGAAAGCAGCACCGTTACTGTCAGCATTAGGATTCGGCTGGTTCATAAGGCAACGCAAGACGACCCAGACATCCGCATAAGCCACTCGACCAGCGGAGATGAGATGAGCTTTAACCCCTAAATTGACACTTCGTTTGTTGGAGATGCCAAAATGTTTAATTCAGATTAAACATAATACTATAAGCCTACATTGACATAAATGTTTATAAAAATATACATGAGGCTGCATCCTAGGGAACATTCAAACAAAGAAATAATAATTCGGCAATTTTTTCCACAAAATTACTAATTATTCATTTCACTCCACTACGGCCGCACGGCACATTAATTCCTCGAGAATTACATTGCCGTTTACGTCCGTACAATACTTGCATAGAAATCTTTTCGCGCTGGTAGAGCCAACTCTTACTTTCACGTCACTGAGATAAAACCCCTAGCTTTGATATTAACGACATTTGGAACCAGATTATTTGTTCAGATGATTCCGGTGAAGTGGTAAGAGGGGTAAGTAGAAGTAAATAGAAGAAAATAAGCAAAGCAAGTTGGTAAGAGTACTGAAACTTGGGATTTGGTGTATGTAATAAAAGCCAAGGCCTCAGATTTCTTATAATATTTTTCAACTCCCACCCCACTCCATTACTAAAGGAGTTGGCAAAATAAAACTGGGATATTCACTTGAAATTTTGTATAAGTATGTGTTGTAATGACATCTGATTGAGATGATTCCGCGGAAGGGGTAGGGGGTAAATAGGGAAAAACAAGTGAAGCAAACTAATGACAGTCCAAAAACTTCATTTTTAAGGATTTTATATAACTTGCTTTGCACGTTAGTATGTTTGGGTCAATTCCTGCAAATAAAATGGATTTTGGAGGGTAGTATTCAATAGAAGATTTGGCTGCGCCCGAATACATATTTGGCAGCGCCCGAATACAAGTTTGGCAGCACTCGGAAATTACCTTACTGTTCGGCTCCGTCCGTATATATATTCGGCAGCGCTCGGAAATTGCCTTGGTATACGTCAGCGTTCGGAAGACCTTGGTGTTAGGCAGCGCCCGGAGATTACCTTGGAATTCGGCAGCGCCCGAATATCGATTCGGCAGTGTCCTAATGTGGATTCTGTATCGCCCGGAAATTGCCTCGGTATTCGGCAGCTTCCCGAAGTCACCTTGGTATTCGGCAACACCCGAAGATTAATTATGTATCGCCCAAATATAGATTCGGCAGCACCCAGAAGTTATCTTGGTACTCGGCAGCGCCCGGTGCTTATTACTATATTTTTTTATATTAACTCTACTTTTACAAATAGCTACCAATGAAATATTTATACCAGTTGACATCAAGCACCCCACGTTTTTTTTACTATGAAATAATTTTTTTTGTTAATCACTTTATTCTTATTTTGAACTTATTAAAAATGTTTTAGTTGTATTAAGTGAGCCGACTTTCTATTGCTGTTAAACAAAATCTTAATAATTAAAAATAATTTTTCACTTTTTAGTTCGGTTTGCTATTAAAGCGTGTTTTTTTTTTAGTTTTTTTGAAACTATTATTTATATTTTAGTCTTAAAACGAATATAAATGTAATAGTAACCAGAAGACGGGATTTTTTGGTATACATATTTGACAACAGACCTAAAATTATTTCATTAATGACGCAGCCATTTTGAATTTTTAAGTTTTGGTGACATATTTGTTTTCTACTTGTCAAGCCCTTTCCTTTGATACCCATATCAAGGGGGTTGTAAAGAAAATGATAATCTGTCATCTTGGGGCGGCGGCATTTTGAACATATTATAATATTGAGTATACTGTATTGTATTGTCATCGGAGCTACTCACAATTGCCAAGATTCATGGTGATACAACAATTAGAAGTGGGTGAAAATTTCGCTGAAAGATTCCGTTTGACAGATACAGTTGAAGCTAATAAAAATGTGTAAAAAAGTGCAGTAAATCAGCGAAGAGTATAATGGTTAGCTTGTTTACTCCTATTTAACCCTCATATTTACCGGAATTAGCGCAAATTATAATTTAGTTCCAGATCTCATCATATATGTGTACCAAATTTCAAGTCAATGTATTAAACTGTTGCTGAGAAAACGTGCGCACAAAAACAGTTACAGGAAACCGACAGACAAAAAATTTCTTTCGCTCAAACCTGTTTCAACAAAAAAATTTTTTTTTACAATTACTATACTTCCACTACATTGCATGGATGTGGAAGTAAAACTCTGAAAAAACACAATTTCGACCATTCCTTTGTTTAAACAAAAGCCTTCCACTAATCGGATTTAATTCAAAGCTCTTTACTATAGTCCTTGTAATGCTTACGACGAGTTCCAGCAAAGAATTGCTATAGTAAGACAGTTTTCTAGAAATTTTAGTTTTACTTTACTATAGCGATACGAAACAAAATCGTTTTCATAACAAAAAGTAGCAAAAGCTATGTAAATTCGTTGGAATCTAGGAAGAAAAAGCCGCGGAATAAAAATCCTGGAAAAAAAATCCGAAGGAATAAAAATCCGAGGAAAAAAAGCCACGGATAAAAAAGCTACTTTACATATAACATATGAACACAAAAACCTATCAATTATCTAAATGAACCCCGTCCTGTAAACGGAAAAAAAAGCCGCGGTAAAAAAATCCGCGGAAGAAAAATCCGAAATGAAGTGAATCTGCGACAATACCGAGTGCGCTAACATTCTGACATTGACATTAACGTGTTATATAATTACTTTGTATGTAAGAGTGCCAATAAAGAATGATTATGAATCAATATAATAATGGTGGTGATAAATTATCCTACAATAATTACATGTAGTTATGGATGGTCAAATCTGGTGATCGAATTTTTGACCACTTCTTGATATCCAATCATACTGAAATTTTGCACACAACTTTGGTTCTGGAGAAAATACAATATATTATACTCGATACTATGGTAGATCCAATATGGCGACTACCACAAAATGGCGGATTACCTTTTTCTTGACAACCCCCTCGATATGGGTATCAAACGAAAGGGTATATAAAGCTAAATACAATAAGCTGTGTAACTCCATTCTAAATCCAATATGGCGGCTGGTAAAATGGCGGATCACCTATTTTTTTACAATCCCCTCAACATGATTATCAAATATAAATATAAAGTAAAATCCAATAAGCTGTTTGACGTCATTCGAAATTCAATATGGCGGCCGGCACAAAATGGCGGATCTCCTATTTTTTACAACCCCCTCGACATGGATATCAAATGAAAGGGTATATAAAGTAGAATACAATAAGTTGTGTAACGTCATTCTAAGTTCAATATGTCGCCGGCATAAAGTGGCGGATCACCTATCTTTTTACAACCCCCTCGACATGGGTATCAAATGAAAGGGTACATAAAGTAGAATACAATAAGCTGTGTAACGTCATTCTAAATCCAATATGGCTCCGGCATAAAATGGCGGATCACCTAACTTTTCACAACCCCCTCGACATGGGCATCAAATGAAAGGGTATATAAAGTAGAATACAATGAGCTGTGTAACGCCACTCTAAGTCCAATATGGCGCCGTATAAAATGGCGGATCACCTATCTTTTTACAACCTCCTCGACATGGGTATCAAATGAAATGATATATAAAGTAGAGTACAATAAGCTGTGTAACGTCATTCTAAATCCAATATGGCGCCGTCATAAAATGGCGGATCACCTAACTTTTCACAACCCCCTCGACATGGGTATCAATTGAAAGGGTATATAAAGTAGAATACAATAAGCTGTGTAACGCCACTCTAAGTCCAATATGGCGCCGGTATAAAATGGCGGATCACCTATCTTTTTACAACCTCCTCGACATGGGTATCAAATGAAAGAGTATATAAAGTATGATACAATAAGCTGTGTAACGTCATTCTCAGTCCAATATGGCGCCGGCGTAAAATGGCGGATCACCAAATGCAAGAGTTTGACAAGAGTAAACGAAATTATGGCGTTTGAATAAAAAATGAGGTAGATGGGAAACTAAAAAGTAAAAACTTTGATACATTGCATCTATTTTCGTTTTAAATCCAATATGGCGGAAGCCATAAGATGGCGGATTACATTTTTCTTCGCAATCCCCTTGATATGGGTATCAAATGAAAGGGTTTGAGGTGCAAAATACGGTAAATTATGTGACATTCTGTATCCAATATGGCGGGCGCCTCAACATGGCGGATTGCCTTTTCTTCATAACCGCCTTGACATAGGTATCAAATGAAGGGGATTGACAAGTAAAATACGATAAACTGTGTAACGTCATTCTAAACCCAAGATTTCGAACGACCTAAGATGGCGAATTACCTTCTCTTCACAATTCCCTTGACATGAGTATCAAATGAAGGGGTTTGACGAGTAAAATACGATAAACTATGTGACGTCACTCTAAACCCAATATTTTGAACGACCCAAGATGGCGGATTACCTTTTCTTCACAATCCCCTTGACATGTGGGTATCAAATGAAGGGGTTTGACGAGTAATATACGATAAACTGTGTGATAGCACTCTAAATCGAATATGGCGGACGCCCCAAGATAGTGGATTGCCTTTTCTGCACAACCTCCTTGACACGGGTATCAAGTAGAGTGGATTGACGAGTAAAATACAATAAACTATGTGACGTCATTCTAAACCCAATATGGCAGATTACATTTTCTTCACAATAATCCCTTTGACATGAGTATCAAATGAAAGAGTTTGACGATGACGATATAATAACAATTATCATATTGCCCAAGGGCTATCGAAACAACAAATTATTTAGGGTCGAGCGCCCACTGTCTGTAAATAATTATTTGCTCGTATCTTGAAAAGTTAGACCGAACGGAATGATTTTTTTTAAATGCTCATCTTTCTCCGGTGTTAAAATACGCTTTGGTTAAGTTTTGTCATATAATCAACAGTTTTCTGGATTTCTCTACATTTCTTGTTGATCACATTTTTTTTCTGGTGCAATATTATTTTCTTCTAGCTACAAAATTGTCAAAACTCAAAATACAAGGGAAGGTGTGATATAATATAAAAGCTACAGATAGAGATCTTATAGAGCTTTAAATTAAATTTAGAATGTCATGAAACGTCGGCCAGTCGTCTGTAACATTTTTGGCACGTTTTCTTTGGAATGGTTTAAGATATTGACTTGAAATTTGGTATTCTAATGTATTATAACGAGATCTGGAACTACATTATATGTTGAGATGGTGGGGATAAAGGGGTGGGGATAAGTAGGAGTAAATAAGGGAAACAAGCTAACCATTATAATAATACTTTTCGCCAATTTACTGCACTTTTGATATAATTGTTGAACATTCTATAGATACTCTTCGCAGTTTTTTTTGTTAACAACATTAGTTTTAGACATTTTTTGTTGAATTACAGAATATGAAGAAATATATATATTTTTTAAATTAATAACGTTTTTATTTATTGATCGATTTTGTTCAAAAACAATAGGGTTCTTCCTCTAGCTAACACCAACCTACTGTCCAAATTACAATACAATAATCGGACTTCTATCGTGCTTACAAGAAATGTTACGGACGAACAGACAAACAGGCGGACAGATGGACAGACATACGGAAGAACAGTTTGAAAGTTGTTCAGAATTCGATTACCAGCACAGCGATATGATTTTTTTCTCTATGAGCAATATTACCGGTTTTAGGTTTAGGTTTTAGATATAAGAAAAACAAGCTAATAAGAGTCCAGAAACTTCATTTTAAAAAGCCTTTATTTAACTTGCTTTGTATGTCAGTTAGTATATATTATATCTAGGGGGTTAGATCTTGCAATGAAAATGTATCCTGGCGAGTAGTGTTCAATACTGGATTCAGCTGTGCCCGAATACAGATTCGGCAGCGCACAGTGGGCCAAAAAAAAGTTTTTTCGTTCAAAATTGTCTAGAACCGATTGAGATAATTTTTTTTTAATATTCGTGTTTAAATTACGAAGAGATCTGTCATGACCGATTTTTGAAATATGCAAATCTGAAGACAATTAATGTGCCTAAATGTTTGTTACAAATTTTACAGAATTTCTTTTTTAACCAATTTTCATAAATCTTGCTACTCGGAGAGTCGCTGATAATGAATCTGACATCTAAATTGTCGTGAACCTACCTACAAGATGGCGGAATCAATATGGCGGCTATAAAATGCTAAGAAATGTTAAAAAAATATATATTTTCGTTTAAGTTAGTACTAACAAGTTTCAAATATTACTGATTACTATTTTTGAATACAAATTGTCTCAGTTTTAAGTTCCAGTAAGAAATTCAAGGTGGGGGATCCAAATTGGACATCAAATAATTATTTAAATGCATTATTCAAATATTTCATAACACCAGCGATGTCATAAGCGCTGACCGACAATTTTTAGAATAACTCTCTAATTTTTGTAAATATTGTTCTACTTTTTTAAATTAATTGATAGACATGATGTAAATTATTAATTTACAATGGGATATTTATTTATAATAAATAATGTTAATTTAATGAACAACTCCACAAATGATTCAATAAAAGTAAATAAATATCATTTAACCTACCTACGGCTATGCTACCGGCAATATTAAAAATGAACGAAATGCAGATAACGGACTTGTAATGGTGAACCAGGTAAACAATCGACTACTTTCGTTTGACGTAAGTAGTAAAACAATATTGACAATAATTAAAAAATTATTCTAAAAATTGTCTATGTCGGCGTTTATGACATCACTGGTGTTACGAACTATTAGAATCACGCATTTAAATAATTCTTTGATTTTCATTTTGGATCCGCCATCTTGAATTTCTTACTAGAACTTAAAATTGAAACAATTTGAATTTAAAAATAGTAATCAGTAATATTTGAAACTTGTTAGTATAAAATTAACGAAAATATATTTCTTATCATTTCTTAGCATTGTATAGCCGCCATATTGATTCCGCCATCTTGCAGATTGGTTCACGACAATTTGGATATCAGATTCGTTATCAGCGATCTCGAAAACCCCCGAGTGGCATGATGTATGTAAATTGTTAGAAAAAATCTGTAAGACTTTTATAAAACCTGGCCATTAGACATATGAACCGTTTTCAGGTTTGCATATTTAAAAAATCAGCGATGACAGGTCTCTTCGTAATTTAATCACGAATATTTAAAAAAAATTATCCCAATCAGTTATAAATAAATGAGAGCTCTAGACATTTTTATACCTTTTTCTGGACCATTGTGCAGCGCCCGAATGCAGATTTGGCAGCGCCCGAATGCAGATTAGGCAGCGCCCGAATGCAGATTCGGTAGCGCCCGGAAGTCACCTTGCCATTCGGGAGTGCCCGAAAATTGCCTTGGTATTCGACGGCGCCCGGAAATTACGTTGGAATTCGACAGCGCCCGAAATATGGATTCGGTAACTCCCGGAAGTCACTTTGGTGTTCGGCAGGATCCGAATATGGATTATGCAGAGCTTAAATATAGATTCGGAAGCACCCTAATTTTTTTATGACATATCTGCATCAAATATATTATTCCCTAATAGCACATGGACGTCCCGAAAACGTCCCAAGAACGTACTCACAGGACATGAAAACGTCCCCAGGATGTACTCTACCGACGTAAGACGTACGGAGGACGTTTGAGGGACGTTCCGTGTCAGCAAAACGGGATGTCCCGAGGACGTCCCACCCAGGACTTATGTGGGACGAATGTAGGTCTAGAGAGGACGTCCTGAAAACGTTGTTGGGACATACTATGCAAAACATATAGGTACCCCCCCCCCCTCCACCACTTTTAAGGTGTTTTCACAGCAGAGGGTATTTATGTACCTTTTTGGGTTTTCTAACCACATGCATTTCTTTCGAAATAGAATCCAGTGAGATTCTATTTCGAAGGGAATAAATGTGGTTAGAAACGCCAAAAAGATAAACAAAATGACAATATATAATTACCACGTAGAAAAATTATAGATTGATTTTAATACTTGGTATTTTTATTTATCACACCAAATGACAAATTTATGCGAACATTTTATTTCTATTGTGCTATTGAAAAATAAGTTATGGCATTTGTATTTTTTGAAAATTAACTTCTTACACTACAAATTCAAGCGTCAAGTGTCAAAAATACAATTTTTATGGGATTTAAAAGTTATATATTATAATACCTAGCTATAGTACAGTATAATATAGTTATATATACATTAAGTAATATCGAATATTATAAGAAATAAGCCAAGTGTGCAATAAAACGTAAGATAAATTGTATACCTCACCTTCTCTTAACGTTTTGCACACTTCGTCTTTTTACAATTGGCTTAGTTTATATTATTTGCTAATATTCTTTTTTTTGACACCCTCTCTGTTCTTTCTTTTACCCTCTTCAATCACGATGCAATAGCCATTTCGGTGTCCTTCCAAGACTTTGAAGCGTTAGCGACTTCAGCAGCCCCTGTGCAAATAAAAGAAAAATTAACATTTCAGATGAAATCTTGGCAAAAAACATTAAGACTAATATATGCCAGCTGATGGTAAGCTTATATTTAAAATAAATTGTTATAATATTTCTTGGTGTCCCATTTAAAAAAAAAATCACAGTTTAAATGTGAACATTTTTTTGTTTACCTGACTTTCGCATTTGAAAGGTTCCCTTGTACATTTAAAAATTTTAAGAACACCTCTTTCTGTGAATGATCGATTCTACAAATAATACCAAAGACCGAGAGAAGCAGAAATATATATTGTGACTAATGCTACCAGATTAATAACATTATTATAAGTTTAACGTTATATTTTTTTGCCAATATTATTACAGAATTCAAGTAAAGAAAATGGCTGTGGGTTAAGATGCATTAGAATTTACGGTTAGAAGCAGGCTTATTAGGTTGAACATTGATGATGTAAAAAAGTTTTTGTACGTACGTACAGCATAATTTCAGAAAAAATATAACAAATAGGGCATATAAGTTATAAATTTGTAAATTTTCAAAAAGTACCTTTATTAGTTTTTTCCTTATATTAATTTACTAAAATCCCTAAATATACTTTACAAGTTTGTTGATGTTTTCTGGCAAATGCTTTTATTACTCGATGTATCAAACCTTACCTATTAAAAGTTTCATCACCTCCACTTGTTCAGCAGAGATGTCGAACCATATATAACACTTCGTATAACACACTGAGTAGGTACTTCTTTTCAATTTTTACTTTCCCCGCATACCGAAGGGAAGTATTGTATTTATAATGTTTAACCAACAATCTTCTTTTAAGTGACTAAGTTCGCTCCATGATAAACAACTAAAAACTACATACCCAGGTTCACAGGTGATCTCCCATAGAATTTTAACAGAGCCAAATAAGGTTGGTGGTAGTATATAGGCTATAACCTACAAATAAGCAGCACCAAATTTATCGATTTAAATGCTTATATATTAATAAATCAATTAAATAGACTTACCTATTTTTGGTACTTTCTTTTGTAGCCGTTAAAATTGACTAGTGGCAGTGGGCGTAGAAATAAAAATGATGCAATGCAATGCAATAACTATTTATAAGGCTGCTAAATTGAATTCCCCATAATTTGACAGCAACTGAGCAACTAACCGTCACTAACCGAAACTCCTACATCTCAAGACTACGTTTGGGGGAATTTTAAAATAAAAGAGCTTTATATAGGAACACATTTTTAATTGTTATTCATTCCAGTATTTTCATTTATTCTCATTGCGATATTTTCGTACTAAATGATAGTAGCACACTAATATAGATGATAGTAGTATAATAACTACACTGTACTGGTACTGTTAAAAAGTACAAATTAATGTGATTTCGCAAGATGAAAAAAATAGTTGAAACGAATATAAGATTTCTGAAATCAGAAAAATCAAATTGACACAATTTAAATGAATCGTGAAATATGAAAATATTTTGTTATCAAAAGAAATTGTGTTAGTAAAGCTTTTTAAGGATTTTAATTTCATTTTTAGTTTCTAATTTCCGTTTTTAATCATATCCTCATCTGCTCAAAAAAAACATCACTCCTAGAGGTTATTTCACAAATGTGTTTAGGTTTGTCTTGTAACTATTCAAGTTATGGGGGGGTTCTCCGCAAGCGGAAAGGACACTTATTTTTTCTCTAATAGGGCTTTTTATTATTACCAAGCAACAATTCTAAAAATAATCATAACAATAAATATAAATAACACAACAGTGCATGGTACAAATTCACTTAACATAAACTAAAAAATCTAACTTACCTAACATCAGGTCCGGGCCTATTGTTTAAGAGCAAAAGGCTGAAAACACCCAAGGGTTGTTAAAATGGTGCCGGTTTATTTCTTGCCGAGAAACGCTATCACGTTGGAATTCAAAAAAAGAGACCTTATAGTAATACGTGATAATAATCGCTTTCAAATAAGCCGAGGAAAGGTACTCTCAGAGGACTCTGTTGGCGAAATGAAACACTGCGGGATGCAGAGTATACGCAGCGAGTAGATCTAGTTAACAGTAACTGTCCACGGCCGAAGCATTGACTATGCCACAGTCTTGACTAGACTCTAGCAGGATATCCTTAAAACGTTTTGTTCAGAACGTTTTGGGGACGATAGCAAACGGACGTCCTTGGGACGTACCACATAAACCCGGGACGTTCAGACCTAACGAGGACCTAAGTGAACGTCCTGGGGACGTTTGTTGTTATCAGGGTTAAAATTCTATGACCAATTATCTTCACATCCTAGAGTGCAAATATAGTATTAAGATGTTTTCATTTAAAGACCCTTGGATGGGAAATCTGGATGTGGAAGTAGTAATTCCTAACACAGCCATTTTTTTACATATTTTCTAATCTATGGAAAGCTCTTTCAAATCTTAGAAACATCCTGTATATTTTGTTTTGATATCTTGTACATCTATGTACTTTTGTGTGCTTAATCAAAAACCTTGGTAACAGTTGCCCATAAAGTTATAATAAAACACAATTATATAAATACCTAATGACAACTTGCACACCCCTGAAGATCGCCCTGTATGGCCGATATTACTCAATTTCAATAGGGAGTATTCTGCTATGCTATTTTATACATGCCTCAAATTTGAAACACAAATTTTAAGTCTAACAGAAGTTATCGTATTTACAATTCGTGGATTTTCTTTCTGCGGCTTTTTTTCCGAGGCTTTTTTTTCCTAGACTCATGTTCTCTGTTTTCTGTAAAGCATATTTTTCTTCCGCGGCTTTTTTTCCGTCGGCTTTTTTTTCCGCGGCTTTTTCTTCCGCATACGAATTCGTTGCTCCTGGGTTAGTATTGTTAGTAAATATTATTCGGTCGACAGATGATGAAAATAGAAATTTTGCCTACTTTGACACTGACAAAAAATATCTGTAGTAATATTTAATTTAATTTGACTTACGTATCATGAAAATAATTTAATAGTTCTAGTTTTAGTTCATTTTCTTTTTTTTACTCTTAATGTGTATTTTCTCTTTGAGAAAGCCTCATTTAACTATTTCAACAAAATATAAAATAAGAGTTGAATCGGTATTTACAATTTTTGTATTCATAGAATAAAATAGTTACAATATCGCAGTTTATTTTCTGTGAAATATGATTGTCTCTTTTTCACTAAGCACTCCTTGAGTTGTTAAACAATTATATTAAATAAAGTTGTCAAGTAAAATAAAGACTGCTTAATAACATTTTAAATTTCTTCCGTTTTGAACACCCTGTATATTTTATTACAAATTGACCCCTTCTCATGGAAAAACCAACAATAAGAAAATTTACAAGCGTGCGGTACCCCATCCGGGAACACACTGTATATGATGAACTTGATCTGCTTCTCTTTTTGACATACCTGACTAACCACTCCAAGAAAAAAATGACTTCTTGTGATCTTTTTGTTAGTTTGAACTGTCTTTTACAACAATTTTTTCTCCAAAATTTGTGTAGACACCCAATGCGTTGAGTTGTATAAGACATATTTGACATTTGCCTATTCATTAATTTAATTATAGGAAATCGAATTGGTCTACTATGGATTTGGTCTTTTCTATCATGTTTTCTGTTAAATTCACAAAGAAAATGTTGGTGGTGTAGTGAAATGAACTTATCGTGTGTGCTCATGCTATAGGTTCCTGTAGAGCAAGGTAGTACAAACATATTTAAATTCATTGACCTAACTGAAGATGGCGAAGCATGACTTAGTATGGGAAATGATCGCGTGTCTAAATCCACAGAAACCATCATTGAAATTGAAAAAATAAATAAGAATTACTCTTCGTCACATGTTGTTGAGCTACCCAACGTCAGATGGCGAGAGGTGCTCAATATTTTCATTTGATGTAAAAATCACCCTACTTTTATAAGTTCCCCTCTTGTTATATAGAGTAATAGGCGTGGTTATAAAATAATTGCATTTTTTTTCAGGGGCTCTCCTATCGAGGCGGAGTTTTAAAAATGTGGAGCACATTATGGTTGCGGATTGCGTCGCGTCGGGGCGGAGCGCAGATGCGCAAACCGGAAGTCTCCAGGGTACTTGCTACTAGTGGACGTATATCACAGTGCCATATATACTCCCGCGAATAAAGAAACTTGTCATTGATAGGTAGACCTGTGAACAAGTGCGATTAGATGCAGGTGCAAATGCTATCAAGGTAAATTTTACCAGTAATAACTTTGTCATGCGGAATAGATAAAAAACTTTTACTAATGTAAGGAAGTAAAAATAGTCAATTTTTTTAGAAGGTGCTGAGCTATCCTATTTGTACCTATGTTACACCTATGTATATTGTATAAACATATGTGGGCATAATCTATAATTACACAACGTGTATGAACTAGGCAGTAAACAAATATGTAAAATATAAACAATTTCAATAAAGCCCTATTGGGTATTGCTGATAATGTAACTACTCCAAATTACTTCACGATGGGAGAGCCCATTTTGAATAAGTATTCAAAATATTAATTCTAATATTTTCGTAATGTGTTTACTCTTCCACTATGATTTAATCTAGAAATATCTGGAAATTCAAGTGGTGTTGGCTAGTTGACCCATGCAGAGACTAGGTATTATTTTATTTCATAACGTCTTTGTATTCAACTCGTATTTTTCCATCGATAATTATATAGAATGTTATCAAGCACTTTCCAAATTGCAAATGGGTATTTTAGATAATAGAACATTCAAATTTTGAATTTAATTTTCAGTATAGGAAAAGCCTACATATTTGTAGAATCGTTTCTAGGTTAAAAATTCTACTTCAACTAGCTTTCAATATGAGAATTTTATTACAGTTAAATAGTTTACTAATGGAGAGTAAAGAATTTTACAAAAATTGGCAGCAGCTTCGAATAATTATGGACTTTTTGATAGGTAATAAAGTTTTTTAGGATTAGAGGGTCGTACATATTATTGGATTAAATGGTGTATAATTGAATAAGAAAAATCCAAATACGGGTTTATGGTTTTATTTACCATTTATAGTTGCATATTTTAATGTTAAACTCAGAACAGGAGTAATAAGATTGCGTAACCTGCAAAATAATTTTGGTATGTTATAAAAATTTTGAAAAATGAAGTCAAATTAATGATAAAGTAACCTATAATATTGTATCATAAATTCTTAATCTTTACATTTTGAGGTCCTGTTCGTGGCATTCCTACCTCTTACTTGCAATTTATTGAATTAAAGTTCATGTGGTAAATGTTTCAAATATTAAACATTCATTAGGAACAAATGTTATTTTTATTACGCATTATATATTTAGAGAAACAGTCTTTTCTATTGACGACCATGTTTCATGAAATACTTAGCCAGGTTATAAAGCATGTTTGAATATGACTTAGGTAGTTTCCTTTCTAGGTAAAAATATACATCAAAGTTACTGACGCGTTGATAAAAATATTTAGCATGCAGCTGTAGATAAGTAAAAACATATTTTGGAAACAAGACTTTACTTTAAAATATTAAATCAATAATTAAATTAATTTTAAAGCGTTATGCCCAAATTTAAAGACGCAAAGTGCCTAGAAATTATTCCTTAAAATAATAAAAACAATGCCAGTAGGTAAATACCTAAGTAGCTATAATTTCCAAACAATACTCCCTCTTAATTAATCACTGACACAAATCAATTTAATAAAACTCTTAAAGTAGGTACTTACATATTATTCCGGGTGTCCGTTTGTATTAAGTATGTCTGAATAGACATACTTAATAAGCAACAAGTTTCAAGTTTCTAATATTTTAATAATCAGTAGATACTACGGTCGCTAATACATAATACATTGTACCGATTTAGTAGAAATATGATATAATGTTACTTAATTAAATTAATGTTATTTTATTATTTTTAATTAAACATTTTTTTTCAGATAAACTCTAAACTCCCCTACAAAGATGTCTTACCTCCCCACCAGTTTTCTTAGTAGGATCATAGCACGCAAGCTCGCGAACAAGTAGAAGCAAAGTAGAGGGACTCAAGATTTCTCCGTCAAAGTTTCCGAGTGCAGTGAATGTGAACGTAGTGTTTAGTTAATTTTTTGTAGTACGTTGCATCAGATTAGTGCAACATTTTACATACCCACATCCGACTAAATAGTGCATGTACTAATTTACTGTTCTACTATTGCAATGGTATTTAAAGGAACTGTTGGAATTTAGTGCCACGTAGCTTTTGTGAAGTGAAGTGAACTTGGTTTTCCGGTTTTGGTGTTTGTTCGTGTCTATGAGAATTTATTCTGTTAATAATAATTATTGTAAGTTAAATTTAAGAACATCTGTGTAAAAATGTAAGTTCCTTTTTTATTCTAAAAGGCAATATCTACTGCAATGTGCTTGCATGCAATGTACGTCTAGTAATGTTAAATGTCTCGTAATAGAAAGTATTTCACACAGAGTTAAGTAGGTAGGTACCTACCTTATACAATATACAGTTATAAACGGGACTCACGATAACCATTTTGAACAAACAATATTTTACTTATTAACTTTCCTATTGAATTATAGGACAAAAATAATTTTTGCTTAGAGTATTAAATATCATTGGATATTAAAGACGAATGAATGTGCAGTCGGGCGTTGCCGTTGTACGAGAAGCATATTCTGTAAAAACGTGGTCAGGTGCTTATCTTATAAGTAATGTTATACCTGAATTTTTATTAAAATGAATTAATTGGAAATCACTACAGATGTGTTGAAGTTAAAAAAACTATTGAATGCCAAAGTTAAAAGTGTTTTAGTGCAAACAATGGGAAGTTTTACTGTGAAAATAATAGGAGAGTTTTAAAATTGATCAGTTTACCACAGCTTCACATTTCGAACAACATATTAAGTTTGCGACTTCGTTGACAGGTTAACAGCCCCGCCGTACTAAAAAAATTGCTCAAAAATAATGTTTTTTGTATTTGTTGTTTACAGCACTTTCTAGGTACAAAGTAGTTAAGTATTACAAAAAATTAAGAGAGTTAAATTCTATACAAGTTTGATGTAATTTTTTTTCTAAAACAAATAAGTAGGTAATTTTCAAGTATATTCAAGAATATTTTTTTAAATCTCATAAACGCGCCCTTTTCATCAGAAATTTTATATATTACGGATTAATTATTTACGGCGCTTTCCCGAGTAGGCCTTGATCCACAACTGTCATGTTCTAATGCATCACCTTCCTTCGTTTGGATGTTCTGGGTGGACCAGCTTCGTTGATGTCTAATTGTAGCTTAGTTGCGTACCGTCGTCACCCTCTTCGGTATCCTCTTACATATTTTCCTCCTCACCGTCTTCGGGGATAAAGTTTCGTCGACGGCAGCCTTGGTTTCTTCCTCGGAATCATTTAAAACTTCAGGAACGTCCTCACAAACGTTTGTCCGTTGCAATTAATGCAAATAGGGAACGTTTTAATTTTGCCATCCTACAGCCTCATACTGGGCCACATCCTTTTTTACATTTGCAGGATACACATTTAAGAAATGCTTCAGGAGCGGGATCTTCAGTTCTAACTGGAACGAGTCCAGCCTTACTTCTTTTTCATCCCTAATTCTTCCGGATTCTTATAAACACCGTACCAAGTCTAGACTTGGTGATAAATTCGGAGCCAATGCTGTCATGCACGGCAGTGAAGCAAGATTGAACTTGCTTTTTGCGACCGATCTTGTGAAATGCTGGTGCCAGATATATTGTTTTATTGTGGCATTTAGCATTCGCTGCGATTAAATTAGAAAGATGCTGAAGGCGTCAAATAATAATCCGCCCCCATTCATCGTCACGAATTTTAGCTAAGTTCAAGATGCTGTCTTTCATCGACATCTTGCGCACTTCGTGTAAACTACCTATATCAAAGTTTTTTTAGAAAACAACTAGTAAGGTATTCTTAATCAGCACCTTTAGAAACCCCTTTGTACAAGATTGCATCGTAGTGGGTTCAAAGGTGTTTGAGATAGTGGCCGACAAAAAATCAGTTTTTATCTGTAAAACGGATTCTCAAATCAAAAAAAAATATTCTTTATTTTTTGTTCCAAGTAATGTATTGTATAGGGGCCGTCCATAAAATACGTCACTCAGAATTTCACCTTTTTGGACCTCTCCCTCCCCCTTCGTTACGCTAAGCACACTTTCAACGACCCCCCTAACAAATATTACATCACAAAAGCTAGTAACACCCCCCACCCCCCATAAACGATTTCTTAACATGCAGGTGAATAATTTAAAATATTTCTTATGACCGCATAAGTAAATAAATAAATATATACAATCTGAAACATGATTTCATTTTTGACTATCCACATGTTAAATATTTATCTCGGTCGCAGTTCAAATGCTTCTCTTACTTCAAATGATACCCGGGCCCCTCAAATACCACCGCCCACCCCTCCCAACGAGCCTCCCAGGCTTTTAGTACTTGGGAATGGCTTTCTATCGTAATGAAAAACTTTTAAAAACTGCCAAGTTAAGAGAAAAATTAAAATAAAATTGATTAACTGCGAATGTCACATTTCCTTAAATCCCCAACCCCTCCCCCTTGTCACATCTCGTCACGCTACGTAATACCCCTCCCTCCCCCTTATTTGCGAACGTATTTTATGAACGGCCCCATGGTATTTCTAGAATTATTTTGGAAATTCAAAGCATTGCTACCAGGATAACTCATTACAAAGCCTATTCGTGATAGAATAACACGCAAGATCGCGTACTGGCGCGTACTTGAATATTGAAAACGATATACGTATAAATTATAGTTCACCAAACATGTTATGCGCTTACCTCAAACGAAAGGAGTCGACTGTTTACGTGGCTCACCATTGCAGGCCTTCTGCCTGATTTGACTTATACTGGTTGCATAGCCATCGGTTAAATGATATTCATATTTACTTTTGTTGAATCATTTGTGGAGTTGTTTATTAAACTAACATTATATTATAAATAAATCATTTACGTCATGCCTATCAATTAGTATAAAGTAGTGAAACAATATTTTCAATAATTGATAAAGTGATTCTAAAATTGTGGGTCTACGCTCATGTCCATCGTTAGGAAGTATGGTATTTTTTTATGAATTTCAAATTGACTCTGGATGAAGTATACTAGTTTGAATTAATTTTACAACCAAATAATTAATTATTTAACTAGGCAAAAATTCTAATTCATACATACCTACCATTTTTCTAACGAAGAATCTTCAATAAAGATCTAACTAAGCCATGAAAACAAAAGTTATTGCAAGTGTCAATTTTTCTATTTTCATTTTTTTTCACTTTTTTTATTATTTGTTTTATTGTTGTAAAATCAATTAAGTCTAGTTATCTAGTATTCTCTACCCAATCTCAGTTTGAAACGATATAAAAAAACCAAGAGCGCGGCATCCTTTATAAACCGAGCTCGAAAGCACGCCATTCATAGGCGCGCGTAACTTACTTTTCAAGACAATGTATGCCCACAACATTTTAAAAAACAACTAATTACCTAATTATTGACTGAAAGTGATGAAATGATAGGTCGGCATATGTATATTTTATGTTTGTTTGTATAAAATAATATAATATAATAATACCCCAGATAATACTTATATGCTTTTATATAAACTAACCACAAACTTTACTCACTTAGGCAATGGCATTTTCTACAGAACGTAAAAACTGCATTGCCTCTTAACGTAGGGAACTAGAAAAACTTGATAATAATATTAGTCGAGTCGCTGTTTCAAAACTTAAAAAACCCAAAAAATGTTTAATACTAAGTACCGATATTTTTGAAACTTTGGAAATATCTTCTTGGGTCCATAAATCGAAAAGTTAAGCGTTTTTATTTGTCGGTCGAACCTCCTACATTGTTAAATAAACAAATTAAGTTAACAATTGAATAACTTCCTGAATAATTTTAAAAGTGAATTATTTATTATTTGTTTGCTTATAGTAATGAAACATTTTCTTTATAGGATTTTGCAACAGTGGAAGGAAAAACTATATATATAAAAATATTATAATATTTTTATATATATAGTTTTTCATTTAGTTCTCATAGATAGCTTTTCTTTCCACTGTTTGCAAAATCCTATAAAGAAAATATTTCATTCCTGAATAATTATTCAAAATGGCTGAATTTATTTAAGGGGGGTTTTGGGGTGGTTGATTACGAATTTGATATTAAAGAGTTCAAATTCAAAATGGCATATCTTATTAATTATTTCGTATATTTTTAACTAAGAATTGAATAACTGCCAGAAAAATAACTGAAAATGGCTCAAACTTTCTTTGGGGGGGGGGGGGGGGGTTCAGAGGTCGCTGATTACGAATTTGATATGAAAGAATCCAAAATCAAAATGGCGGTTGTGACACTAATTGTTAAAATCGGAAAAATTCCAGAAAAGCTTCTTAGGTCGCGAATTATTAATTTAACATGGAAAAGTTAGAATTGAAAATGGCGGATTCCAAATGGCCGAAATATCATTCATTATTTTAAATATTTTTATAAATCTATCATTCTAAAAAAATGATAACTCTCAGAGAAACCGAATTTTTTAATATAACAAAATTTTAAATATGACCATGCTTAACGTACGTTTCAAATGTTATTGGTTTGGAGTCCAAATCAGTTATTGTATTCAAAGGCCGTTATTAATAAGCATCTACTCCGCGAGCCTACGGCCGGAAGATCGCTCCGTTTTTTTGAAATTTCTGGAAAACGGTTTAGAATTTTTGAATGAAGTAAAATGCAAAGTTAAGCCAGTAAACATAACTTTTGACTGTTTTTTGTTTGAAGTCGATATCTATAATGGTTTTCAAATGTGACCCCGCACAAGCACCTATCCCGCCGGCGTGAGGTCGGAAAATTGCTCTGTTTTTTTCCAATATGTAGAAAACGGTTTCGAAGTTTTTGATGAAATAAAATGCAAAATAAAGCCAATAAACGTTCTTTTCGGCTGTTTTTTGTTTGGCAGTCAATACGTGTCATTGTTTTCAAATGCGACCCCTAAGCACCCATCCCAACAGCGCCAGCGTACAGCTGGAAAACCGCACCGTTTTTTTCAAATTTCTGAAAAACGGATTCGATTTTTTGAGTGACACAAAAAACAAAATGTTTCTAATGAACGCACCTTCAAGTATTCTTAGTTTCTAGCAGATTTTTATCATTTGTTGTTATAGTCCAAAATCAAGTTCTTTAATTATTTAAGTTCACTTTTCCAACGAAAAATTTTTTTTTATATATTTTCCAGAATATGTGGTATATGCGGAATTCTATTTTTGGTGTAGACCTACATACGATGTATCTATAAGATTCACATAAATATATGCCATGCCTATGATAATATATTATGCTTCGTAAAAATCATCGTTTATTTGGGAATGCGCGCCAATTCTTGTATTTTAATAAATTTCTTGTTAACAAACAACTACTTTTTATGAATTTTTAAATTTATATATGTAATCAGCGACCCCCCAAAACCCCCCTAAAATATTTCAGCCATTTTGAATAATTATTCAGGAAGTTATTCAACTGTTAACTTAATTTGTTTATTTAACAATGTCGGAGGTTCGACCGACAAAAAAAAACTCTTAACTTTTCGATTTATAGACCCAAGAAGATATTTCCAAAGTTTCAAAAAAATCGGTAAAGTATTAAACATTTTCTGGGTTTTTATAAATTTCGACACAGCGACTCGACTATATAGAAAATGTCACTGTCCAGCAAAAACCAACGGTTTGAGTAGTTTTTACCAGGATGGGAATGGGAAAGATATATGATATATACTGTTAGTAAGGTAGGACATTAGAATAAACTTAACAAACCTGATAACAGTGATAATATTAATAACATAATTATAATATTTAAGTGTTGTTAAAAACTGTTAAAATAAAACATAATTATCGTTAAAACGCCGTCGTATCTCAAACCAAGCAGAATTAGTTATTTTACTTTACTTCAATTAAAATAACACTTCTATTAAACTAAGAAAGCTTAAATAATTAAAGAAATTCTCAGATTTCCGAAAAAAAAAAAATAGTCAGATGGTAACGAAGTCATCAGTAAGCTCACTACTAGAATCGTTGAATAATAATGGGCTCTATGGGCCGCAAAATGGGATACTGTTTTTCTTTGTTTATAACGTGATTCATGGATTTTCTCCATAATATGTCGGTTTTGTCTGTCGGATATTATTTTCTTATATTATCTAGAATTACGACGCTTCTAGATTCAACTCGTGTAACAGACTATGGCCGTGTGTTTCACAGATATGGTCTACAACATATTCGTTTTTAAAATTATGTTCTTGGATAGTCTTCAATAAATCTTATTTTACTGGAACTTTTTCAGGAATATTTATGTTTTTGGAGCTCATAAATGTTATTATTTCTTCCTTTTTCGTATTATTATTTGGTATTTTATTTAACATTCGTGGATGATAAGAAGCATTCTCCATAACGATAACTGAATTTGGGGGAATATTAGGTCACGGCTGTTCAGCGAACCATTTTTGAAACAAATCCGCGGTCATATCTTCATGATACTCAGCTGAAGACTGTCCTATATTTTTGGCTGACAAGAGCAGTGCCGTGCGTTGGACACGAACCCATTTTCACCGTCATGCAGAATTATAACACGTTTTCCCCTTGAATATGGCGCATTTAAACTACAGTTTTGAGTTGTGTCCACCCAACCGTAATTAACAGTATCATGCGTATCAAACCACGTCTCGTCAAAATATATTATCGTATTATTTGATTCGCGGTACTCTTTTATTTTACGCAAAATTTTCCTTTCGATTTCCACAATACGGTGGCGTGATTCTATTATTAAACGGTTATTAATTTTTCTTATATTTAAATCCCCACTCTAATAATATACCTCTTAAAGTTTGCAAAGATCGATAAGAATTATAATCAGAATATTCGCGCAATTGACTCTAAATCGTTCCTTGATTATCTTGATAAACCAACTCGCAATTATGTGCAGTTTGGTTTTACTATCCTTATGAAAATTCGCAGAGGCGATTGACAGAAATATTTTATTTTAATATATTCTGCCATCTGGAAGCACGCTGTTTACTATTACGTGCCCCATGTCGGGATATTATTGTTTTGATTGCAGCAGGTATTTGCCGCTAGATGGAGCTTCCCCCATTTCGTCGTTTTACAACGTCGATCTGGCCACTTGGTTGACGGGAGCTCTTTTGGACTTGTGCTAGTCATCTCGAGCTCGCCTTGCACTAATGAGCACCAGAAAGTGCGAAACTGCACTATGCAAGTTGGTCTGAGGCGGCTGGCACGAGAGTTTCTTTTAATTAGGGATCATTCCTTCGGCTGGTGCTTCTTTCAATCAAAACCAAGCGTGTTGTTGTAAAAGGTGATTTCTATACTTAACGCGGCCAGGCTCGTAATTATTTGCAGTTTGGTTGTACTATCCTTATGAAAATAAGGATTCACAGAGGTGATTGACTGAAATATTTATATTCACATCTACGAATCCTTATTTTCATAAAGATAGTAAAACCAAACTGCAACGAAATGCTAGTCTGGCCCGTTAAGGGTAAAAATCACATTTTACCACAAAACGCTTGGTTTTGATTGAAAAAAATGCCAGCCGAAAGATTTATACCTAATTAAAGGAAACTCTCGTGCCAGCCGTCTCAGGCCACTTGCACTATCCTTATGAAAATAAGTATTCATAGAGGTGGTAGACAGAAATATTCTGTTTAAACGTGTGTAAACGTGTATCTGAGCAGGTAAACCACTCCTTGTTCTTAAATCAACGCAGGACATTGGTATGCGTTCATATCACCACCACTTGACCGGGCCAACGACCCCACGCATTCTGCTTTCAATAAAAAGTTTATTCCCTATATCACAAACTATATTTGCCGAATCTTTCTATATCAAGAGGTGCGCATTTAAATATAAATATCGACCTGTCTTTGGATAGTTTTTTAAAACCATATGCCTATGAAATAATGAATTTATTCTATACATTTCTACCATATTGTGTATATACACGTATAATATTTTAATAAATGGTAATAAACTTAAATATTAAATATTATTTTATTCCTTAATTGATTTTTACACATTTGACTGCCGACCGGTCGCATATAAATATTAATATTCATATATTAAGTATACCTCCTGGTCAGTTTTAAATCTACGTTAAATGGGTATATATGAGGAATATTTGACAGAAAAATGAAGGTTGCCCTCTGAGTACCTATAAGATAAGTTTTTTAATTTAAAATATAGAATTTATAAAATGTATCAGTATTTTCCACCTTTTCTGCACCTTTTCACTGAAAAATATACAGGTTGGTCCGTCTAAAGGAAATTGATAATGACAAAAAGTTTTTTTTCGCTCATATTTAAAATTTGCGCGTTTTGTGACATTCTAAACCTATTCAAAAAAATGAAAATTTCGTTTACTATTTTTTTTGCTCAAATTTAAAATTTCTACGTTTCATGACATTTTAAACCTATTTAAACAAAAATGAAATTAAAACGAAAATTGAAAATTTTTGTACAACTATAGAATAGATGAAAATTTTGCTCAAACTTAAAATTTCCACGATTCATTCATGTTACACCTATTTAAAAAAAAAAACTATGTTATAGATGGAAAAATTTTTTTTTCTTCAGATTTAAAATTTCCACGTTTCGTGACATTTTAAACCTAAAAATAAAAAAATTGAAAATATTTTCAAATAAAAAAAAAATAGTTTTTTCAACAAATAATTTTTGAAAATAAAAAAAATTCGAAAATGTTTTTCCACGACTAGAATAGATGGAAAAACATTTTTTTGCACAAATTTAAAATTTCCAAATTTCATGACATTCTAAACCTATTTCAGAAAAAAGAAATTGAAAATGTTTGTTTCACTACCTACCATAGAACAGATGATGGAGAAACAAATTGTTTTTTTATCATGACATTCTAAGCTAGTTTAAAATAGAAATGTTTGAAATTTATCTTAAGAAAAAAAATTCAAATTTTTTTTAACCACCACTACTTCCACTCCACTACGTGGATGTGGAACTTAAAATGTGACAGATGGCAATAATGTTTGGCATATTTATCATTATCAGTTATCGAATGACGATTTTAAGAAAAGTCGTTTCTGAAATATGGTATATAATTCGTATACACGTGCCTTTATTGTACCAAACTACCTGTAATCGTAAGTCTCTAGTTACCTACCTGCCTGTCTAGGCAACAACAATGCAAATTATCCATCCGTAACCGCAATTTTACTATAGAAATTACACAAGAATAGATCTTTATTGAATCCAACAATATGCTTTTGTAAGAAATCTTGAATGGGACAACTCTAGGTTTTTTAATAATTATTTTGTCCTCGGTTTTGTCGCGTGGCTGTCATTAAATACTGTATAAACTTGTTCCTTTTTAGTCTAAATTTAAGTGTGGAGACGTGAAATGATCCCAAACTTGTCACATTAGACAATTAAGTAAGTCTTTAAGCTGGTTTTTAAGCGATACTTCCAAAATAATCAATCTGGAATATAAATAAATTTGTTAATATATTTTTGTTAAAAACATATTTTGAATAATAAATTCGAATAGAGTTAAAGTGAAAAATCTAGAACTACTTAAGCAGGTAAGTTCCTGATTTATATTGGTGCTAACTGAAATGAGTATTTTACCTGTTTTACCACCTGTAATGTTTTCTCTTTGGGTCTTTCTTATCCGCTCAGTTTTTTTCTTGTTTTTTTTTATGTATTTTTGTTCTAGTTGAGGTTGCCCATTCTTAAAGACGAAGTAAATAAAAATAAGATAAATATAATTTCATGTCTCACGTGACTCTGAAGATACATAAACAGACTGTCATGGTTGACGAGTTAAAAGTTTAAAGACCGGAGTATTTTTCCGAAAATAATATAACCTTGTTCTAGTTTATATAGTTTTAGATGTGAGACATTTTATAAAAGTCAAATATTCAAGAACCAACATCTATCTGATCCATTTGGCGCAGAGAGATTTTTCATTAAATTTTTAAATATTTTCCAGTGGCAAAAAAAAAACAATAAACATTAAGACAATTTGAACGTGACACACATAAACAGTTGTAGACAATGTCTCGCCCAATTATGTTCTACGTGCTGTACCAATAGGTACAGAAACAAATTCAAACGATTGTTGCAGAGGTCATTACTCCTCAATATCCGTAAAAATAGGGAGTAGTAATTTCTAAGTATCATATGAAGTTTGCTTCCAAGGTCGATGTCCTCAAGTCTTATATTAACAACCTCGATAACAACATATCCATCCAAGGGTTGAACGTTATGAAATATAATGAACAGATTCCTAAACTTAAAGAACTTGTCGCAAGAAATTCATAGATGTAGATATACCTCACGACAAGCTCAATCAGTACATCAATATTGATGCAAGTGATGTTATTTGTTTGATTCGAGAATTCAGAATTTACCTTTGCTAAGATCCACTCATCCGCACTGGGTCCACTTATTGAAGTATGCTCCTGGCCCAATCAAATCACGACATATTTAATTTCTTCGTTTTAGTTACGATATGACCATTGAGGAGTTGCATAGTGAGCTAGCTGACTATCGTAGCTGCAGCATTAGGTCTTCATCATCAGATGATAAGGTGTTTCCACTTTCTTTTAAGTGGAGAATTACCCATGGTATACCTATATTATAGCTGAAACAATTTTTCGGCAAAAACATGTTTTTAAATAATTTTAAAAGAAATATAGATTCAAATTAAATATTCGCCGCCCAAACAGACATGTGGCGTCAATCTCTATGTAAATAAAGCAGCATTGTGCACAAGGGGTGGGGCAAACGACGATTTTATAGTCACAGTGATCGCTACGGTGAGCGTTCAACAATCGCTGTTCTTTGTCACAGTGATTATATCGCTCTTTAGATCGCTTCGACAATAGGGTCGTTTCCGTCAACAAAATTTATAAAATATTATTGTACCATCAAAAAATATACTAAATATATATTTCATATATCATATTAAAGAAAGTCCTATTAATCACATGCAAGAAAAAATTGGTTTTCAAAATAACAAGGCTATAAATGATGACGTATGTAATGAGAATTCAATTTTAGATATTTTCATGTTTTCTCTATCATGTTGGCGGTAATGCTCGGTAGATTTGTTGCGTATTTGTTGTTTACATTGTGTTGATTTTTCAGTAAATTATAACCTAAAATTTTTCTATTTTAAAACATCTGCAACAGTATATTATTAATAGAAAATCATTTACATACTTACTTTAGCTTACAGTGTACTTCATATTTTAATCAAGTTAAATCCTAATAACAAGAACAATCATAGTTTGAAGACAATTAGGTAATATGACAATGACTCACGTCGATACTATAACCACACTACTCTGTTCTGTTACAGTAAACGTACGACGCCCGTCGATTATTCCTCTATTTGTTAACTGCGCATACTTTCACATCTGACGTCACCATAGGCGCCAATTCAAAATTTCGTAACTTAAATAATTAATTTCACTATTAAAATGAATTTGGAATGTAAAATAAAAAAATACGGGTCAAATAAAATTTTATAAATTACTTGAATATAATATTTTAAAAAAATGGTCATCAATGGTCATTGTGTTCGGTTCGTCACAAATCGCCATTTCCCGTGACCTTGGACGGCACCCGGCTCCGCTTCGCTGTTTGTTCCCTAATTATACTCTGCAAATACAAAGCTAAGAGTATATTGCATTCGATTGGCACATTTCTAAAACCGGTAATATTGCTTGTAGAGAAAAAAAAATTATATCACTGTATTGGTTATCGAATTCTAAACAACTTTCAAAATGTCCGTCCCTCTATCTGTCCGTCTGTCTGTTTCTCTGATCATCTGTCCGTCACGTTTCTTGCAAGCATGATAACTTATGAACGATAAGCCCGGTTGTGTTGAAATTTGGACAGTAAGTTAGTGTTAGCTAGAGGAAGAACCCTGTTGTTTTTGAACAAAATCGATCAATAAATGAAAGTTATTAATTATTTGATATAATTTTTTTATGTTTTGTAATTGAACAAAAAATGTCTAAAACTAATATTATTTACAAAAAAGTCTCCTATAGAATGTGCAACAATTATATAAAAAGCGCAGTAAATCGGCGAAGAGTATAATGGTTAGATTGTTTCTATTCGTTTTTCGTTGCTCCACTGCTCCAGTCCAATTGAGTTGATTATTTAAGAAAATAATATACTGTAGTCAATAGAGTCTGAAAATGTGTCTCATTTCGGAATAGTTATGCTTCGATTTTCCTAAAACCTTTTTATATATTTTTTACATAGCTTAAAGTAAAAAGTTATAAACATACAATTGTGAGGAAATTGTTTATTAATTATTTAAACAAGAAAAAACTTTTTTTAAAGCAGTATTATTATAAGTTGAAAGATTTTAAGGCAACTTAACTCAAATTGACACATTAGGTATTCGAGATCGCGGAAACAGATTATGATGCTAAAAAAGTGGCATTCAAAATGGCTGATCCAATATGGCCGACTATTCGCTAAAGATAAAAATCGTTAAACATTTTTTTTTATTCTGAAAGTGGTGGAGAATACTCCGAGTCCGAACCACAAGAACGTCCAATAAAATTAACCTCAAAATTCAAAGTCGAGGAACCGATTCTAACGGACCCATAGTACCTCCTAAAGAGGCCTGGGCTAGCATCGCCATAGGGGTCGCTCAAATGCGACTCGAGACCAAAAAAGGTATCGATGCCGTTAGTACGTTTTCTTCAAGCTGGAAAAGATATATGCAAAATTAAAAGTGAATAGGTAATTTTTCAAAAGTTCGACATACATTTTACTGTCATCTGACTGGGAGTCTGAATCTTTTTGTACAATTGATTGTTACAATACTCTCGCCGCTATATTAGCTACGATTCCTGGAGACCTAACGGCTTGCCAAGGGCGGGGCTTTCTGACAATTTGTTTTGTATAGGTCCAATTAGCTTAAACTTGAATATTTCTATTTTTTGTATTTGATGAATTTTACTTCAATAAATGAAAATATATTTTGAATTCACCTCTTTATTGATCCACTAGATATAAGATTGACGACCTGCGTTCGATTCTGTGGCGTGAATCGGATAACTGCTTACTACGGATTGACTCCAATCAACATCGAGTCGATTTACCGAAAAAGCTTGATTGTTTCAATATTTCATGAAAAGTACCTATAGGTTTACATACATATATTCGAAAAATTACTTTTACATCAGATTTGCTTATTTTGAAGTAGTACTATAAATGTATGCTGGTTAGGCATGCTAAATACATTTTTTTTTTTTTTATAAAAGTTACTAACGTTTATTTTTCCACTAATTTCACGATTTTTAAAATAAAGAGGGTTAATTAACTTTTGAGGTACAGCCCCTTGAAGCATCTTAAAGTACACATTTCAAGCTTTAAAAACCGCACCTGCAGATGTCTAATAACGCGATTTAAACCAGAGTAATAGGTGGTTTAAGTTCGTTATATGCATCAAATTTCTTCATATTCTTAAAATTTTGAAATTTAGGAAGTGTACATCTTCAAAAATAAGATTTTAGATCTTTTCACTCATCGGATCTTTTTATACATTACTTCAAGAGTAATATGTGAAAGTTCCAGGTTTCTATCTTAAAAATTGTAGAGATGGTATGGCTTCTGCTGATTTCATCGGAAATCTCTTTATATTCCGAATTCATTTATGTACTATTCCTACATGCATTCATTTTTATATTTGAAAATATAGTAATCTAGCTACATTCTTTCATTTACGCTTCGTTAAACTCAATTTCATTAATTAGTTCAAAAGTTACAACAAATTTGGTGTCGGTGCATTCCATTTTCGTGCATAAAACAAGAATATCTGTAGCCTACATTTTTGATCGTACAAAAAAACTTCGTATTACATTTTTAATGCGAAATTTCTCGTGGCGCAGTTAGTTTTTTTTAAGAAAAAAATATTTTAAGAGATATTTGATAAAAACTGGCATCTTGCAACTAATTGTTTAATAGCTAATGACGCTCAAGAACTATTGTTGGTAACTTTTTGTATATTGTTCCTGACATGTTCAGAGATGTATTCACAAACGTTACTGCTTCCCGGAATTTTTGCGAAGTAAAATTCTCTATTGACTCCACTAATACAGTTAGTAAGCACTAACTAAGCAGAGACCGTTTCATTAATTTATTATTTATTAACATACGTAAACAAATGGCGCAGCCACGGCGAATCGCGAAGAGATCAATTTGAATGACAAATCAGGTAAATGCTTTTGACTTTGTTTCTGCACCATTCAATGAATTAGCTCTTAAAAACGACACATGAGCACGTAACTAATTTGTTTCAGTATAGGTAGAAAATGTCAAAATATTTGTAATGAATCCCGCTTCCGCCTGCCTTCCGCTACTCCGCCGTCACATCTCTATTGAGTACTATAGTGGTACTACATACAATTATTTTTTTATGTTGATAAATTGTTTATAAGTCAGAAAACATGAGTGAAGCAAGTGGTGACTTGTGCTAAGGGGCCATCCATTAATTATGTCACGCAAATTTTGCGACTTTTCTACCCCCCCCCCCCATGTCACAGGTCAACATTCGAGTCAACACTCCCCCGTTGTGACGTCACATATTTTACTGCATTAAATTTTAAGGTAGAATTTTCTGATCTTTATATTTTTTTGAATTTCATTCAACTAAAACAACGGTATGCGCAGGTGTAAATAATGTGATGTCACAAAAGTTTGACCCCCTCCTCCACTCTTGTCACACTCTGTAACACTTTATGGAGCCCCCTCCTCCCTCTCAAAGTGTGATGTAATTATTGGATGGTCCCTAAGATGCAGAAATACTTCTGTAAATGCCCCAAATAAAAAGTTTTTGTATGTTCCTATAACGAATTAATTATACGCGGCTAATATTAATTCTGCTTTCTTTTAAGATTATGTTTTTAACATCAATAAACCCAATTATTAGATATAATAATGGAGAAAAATATGAAAATTAAATCATAAATTTAATAATTAGGCTACTATAGCAATATTTATAGAAACGCAACTAATTATACTCACGAATATGGTAAACAATCTGTCAGAAACGTCTAATATACGAGACGACGTCACCAGCATCATTACCCAATAATGTTGCGTTTTCGCAATCATTCAAATATTTGAATTTCAGGTCGATTTGTTTATTAAATATTTATTTTAGCCTGATGATATAATAAATACGAAAGTGTTTAGGCTTTTATATTTATTTACTACTTCATATTAATGCTTTGTTTGAAGTGAATTGTTATATATGCAAAACACCCTATTGTATGATCATCGGTCATGTAAAATTTACCCAATTCCGCTCACTTAACTTCTCAGTTTTAACCCGATTCGCAGGTTATATAAACACTACCATTTTTTCCCCTTTTTAATTACGTAGTCTATTTTCTATAGATTTTATCCTAAAAAGTTGTATTGTCATCGATACTACTATATGTATGCACAATTTTAAGGAAATAGAAGTGGTTTAAAATAAATCTTACAAACATATGAAGTTGAATAAAAGCTTGTAAAGTCGTCATCATAATTCTAAGGCATGTAAAAAATGCGGTAAGTATAAAGCGGGCAGGCGGCATCTTTACCTATTCAATGATACCACCGCGCGGACTCGTTCGACGGGAATTTTTTATGTGACTTAGAAATATGAAGGCAACTTTAATAATATAATGATAAGTCTGATAGTTATTGAAATAAAATAAAATTTCATTCCTTCCTATAACCTCGATTCTGTTTAAATACGTTGGTTCTAATTCTTAGTCTTAGCTGCACTACTTAATATTACAAAATTATTTTATTGCTGTGAATTCTTGTAGGTACCTTTACCTTTAATATTTGATCAAAGAAAATATTAAGTCTGATAGTTATTGAAATAAAATAAAATTTTCATTCCTTCCTATAACCTCGATTCAGTCTAAATACGTTGGTTCTAATTGTTTAAACTTAGTTTCCAGCATTAAGAAAATTTAAAATATCACTTTCTTTGTGGGTTTACATCTCTAGCTGATACAAATATGACAAGTAATTACACACTGGTTTGTACCATTTTTTATTATTCTTCACTAACAGTTTTCTGCTGCACGTATTTTATTCACTCTAATAAAGTTACTCGAATTCAAATATTGTATAATTTGCAGACTAAGAACACAATATTAACAACATCAAACACGCGACAGAGATTAAACATTGGTGAAAATTACATACATTCAATTATCAAAGTCTATCTTAACGGAGTCTAGAAGCTAACATTAAGGTGGCCATTCCCTAGAAAGAGACATCCGATAGGGAAATATTTATTGTTTTTGCCCATAACTTTTTTTTCTTAGTACGTATATTTAAAAAAGCTATTAGAGTACTTAAGTAGAACCATAACAAGACTATTACTATGAATTTTCATTTAATAATTTCAGTGGTTTGCAAAATAGCTAGATTTAAAACTACGAAATAGGAAGATTAACATAATTTCTAAATTTAAATCTAGCTATTTTGCAAACCACTGAAATTATTGAGTGAAAATTCATAGTAATAGTCTTGTTATGGTTCTACTTAGGTACTCTTATAGTTTTTTATATATACTTACTAAGAAAAAAGAGTTATGGCCAAAAGTAATAAATATTTCCCTATCGGATGTCTCTTTCTAGGAAATGGCCAGCTTAAGCAGTTTCAAAAGACTTTGTGCTGATATAATACTATGTTGATACGGTGTGATATTGTGCAAAAACAATGTTCAAAATGTTCAAAAACATTCTTTATGTGATATACTCGAATCACACCAAACATTTTCTCCGAGAAAAAATTTATAGATACCCTCTTTAAACATTTTCACTTTCCAAAGCGATCGAAAGGGTGAACGTAGTTAAAATATTGAATATCTCGAGCATACGTGCGACGTGGTTATTACTACATCTCACCAGTCACTGGCTGTTACTACATAGTGGAGTAAAATCGAGTCGAAAAGATAAGTTTGAGAGATACCGAGGTACTTATAACTAAATGAAACCTATGCCATCTTGTAAAAGACATTTCAACGCATAGGAAATGGGAAATCACAACTTTTTTTAGTAGGACCGAACTTACCTGACTGCTTCTAACGGTCAGTTATAAATTTCGAAAATGTTGAAAATTTTTCAAAAATATTTAATAAATGTACAATCACCAATTATACGCATCAAAAACTTCACTATGCGGTGATCTATGTGAATTATTGAAAATTTCTGTGTGCATATATCGAATCAAATGTAATCGGGATATTGAAAAAGTTTTTGAAAAAAAAAATTTAGTTGATAACTGCAATATGTATTGAAATATGAATATATTTCAACAGCGAGCGGACGAGCGCTTACGTTGAAATGTGGCTGCCAGACACAAATCAAAAATGAACACACATACGCACAATATTTTAGTAACTCGCGATAACTGGACATTACCAAATGAAAACAAGAGTCGGTTCACTGTTTCCTTTTAGCTTAGTTACTTAGTATTTTATAGATACCTACACATTTCTCAACATTTTTATGCTGTTATCTTTCCTTTGTCTAAAGATGGCTGATTTAGCTGATACAATAAGTTGTTTAATTTGTGGAGAATCTTGAGATTTTCGGGAAAAAGACTTGGTTAATAAATCCACGAAAAAAAGGTGTATTTGCAGCGGCGGAGAAAACACAGGACTGCTTTTCTAAGCATGTAATATCATATAAGACTTTCATACGAATTTTAAATAGCACGTGAGATGTCCGGCATGTCGTTGTTCTGATATTAGTACCTCCAAAATAAATGAAATAGAAAGACCGCCCACTGCCGATGCACAACCAAGTACTAGTAACGAGCAGCCAAATATTAGAAGAACCCATCAATCTTTTGACATACGTAAAATGTGTTTATTTTGCAAAAAAACCGGAAAGTAGAAACGGGAGAAATTAACTGCCGTTCAAACTGCTATAAAATATATTTTTTACATATACACAGGGTGTCCCAGCCAAGCAACAAGCATTTTCTGAAAAAACGCTGAGTCATAGAAAGAAATATTAAATGGAAAGGTTATTGTGTTTAAAAAGATGCTTTTAATCATTTTATTTTCAAACGTGCAAGGCGCTTTTAAAAGGCGGCAGGTTATGTAACTTTACTTTTTCAAATGAAATACTTTAAATAATCATACTTGCCACCAAATGATCCCAGAAGTTATAAGGAATTCTTGTACACGAGCACTTTAAAGGAGGTAACAGTTGTGTCAAATAGAATATAGGTGACAATTTGAGCATCTCTTGTAATATTCATAACAGTTACTGTTTTTTGTATTTTAGTATTCCTTATGATTCGTCAATAAGAAATCGGTAAAGGTATTTACACAGAACTTCCCTCTTTATTTGTGCATGGCGGTCACTCTTAAAAATTAATAATTACGAAATGACATTGAAAATAATAATCGGAATATAGTTATCACTATTATTACAAAGAAAACCTGATAAGTTCTGGTGAAAAAAATATACAGAGTGCTCATCCAATAGCAAAAGTTCAATACCAAATAACAGGTGCCAGATATGGAAGGCTTGAGCAAATACCTTTACAAATGTCCATGACTGAATTATTTCTTGGGATGACCACCCTGTATATTTTTCAATAAAAGTATAATAGGTGCATATGACAAATATTATTGCCATCTGTCACATTTTCAATTCCACATTCACGTAGTGGAGTGGAAGTATAGTGGTGGTTAAAAAATTTATTTTTTTTTCAAATTTTTCAAAAATGTTGGTGAAAAAAATATTTCAATTTTTTTTTTTTTCGGAAATAGGTTTAGAATATTGTCTAAACGTTATTTGTGGCATTATCTTATTTTTTTTTTCCTTCTTCAATTCTTTGGGACATCCTGCCACATGTATGTTTTCTTTTTAAGCGGTGCTCGAGGAATCTACAAAATATCACAATTAACCAGTATGTTACTGGTAAGTAACCTCTACGGCTGTGACTTTTACGTCAAAGGATCAGTTAAAGGTCGCTTTTTTTTAAATAAATCAGACAAATAAGTATAAAAACTTGGAATTAAATATTTCGCAGACGTTTGGGAAATCTATTCTGTTTCCTTTTTTAAGGCTTTTTTTGAAAAATCTTTTTGCTGTGTATAATAAATACACAGCTCTAAGAACGTTTGTTATATTTAATATCCATAGATACTTACTATTTACATAGAACTGTTGATATAGTTAACAGTTTTTTTAAGTTTTTATACAATGTTAAGTTTGTGAAGTTCTTCTTTTAACATTGGCAACCAAGTTGTACAGACATCTACGGAGCAAATACCTTTACAAATGTCCATGACTGAATTATTTCTTGGGATGACCACCCTGTATATTTTTCAATAAAATTATAATAGGTACATATGCCAAATATTATTGCCATCTGTCACATTTTCAATTCCACATTCACGTAGTGGAGTGGAAGTATAGTGGTGGTTAAAAAAATTTATTTATTTTTTTCAAATTTTTCAAAAATGGTGAAAAAATGTTTCAATTTTTTTTTTTTTTTTCGGAAGTAGGTTTAGAATATTGTCTAAACGTTATTTGTGGCATTATCTTAAATTGTTTCCTTCTTCAATTCTTTGGGACTTCCTGCCACATGTATGTTTTCTTTTTAAACGGTGCTCGGGGAATCTACAAAATATCACAATTAACCAGTATGTTACTGGTAAATAACCTCTACGGCTGTGACTTTTACGTCAAAGGATCAGTTAAAGGTTGCATCTACTGTACCTACTACATCTATTTCATTTGCTGATAAAGTACGTCTTGGCAATCAACAAAAAATTGTTGTCAAACCTAAAAATCCGAACCAAGTTAACGCACGCACGAAATCTGACATACTGAATACAGTTAATCCCATTAATTGTAATATAAAAATTAACAACGTAAAGCATATCAAAAATGGAGGAATCGTGCTGGGATGTAGCAGTTCTGAGGAAGCTACCAAATTCAGAAAACTTGCTGAAGAAAAACTCCCTTCCGACTACGAGGTACACGAGCTAAAAAGTTTCCGTCCGCAAATTAAAATAGTGGAAATCACTGACAATGTTGAAGAAGACGTTCTACTCAAGTACCTACATCAGGAAACAAAATGACGCTCTCTTCGATGCTACTTCCGAGTGTAAAATTATACGCTTCTGGCCCACAAAAAAGAATAAAAACATTTATCAGGCTACATTGCAGGTGGATTGCAGTTCATATCATAAGGTACTCAATCAGGGTCATATACTTGTAGAGTTAGATGGATGTGCAGTGTATGGCGCAATTTCCGTGCCGCGCTGTTTTACGTGCAATGGTTACTTTCACAGTAAAAAGTCTTGTAAGAGTAAAATATCATGTCCCATTTGTTCCAAAGATCACGATTTAAAAGACTGTCCAGAAAATAGTAAAAAATGTTGTATTAATTGCACCAATATTAATTTAAAACAAAAAACAGAAAATATCAAAACTGATCACGCGGCTTGGGACTACGAGAATTGTTTTGCGTACAAAAAAGCCGTAGAAAAAGTTAAATGTGACTTATTTGGGACACCCAAATAGCAAACACCTTCACCGTACTCAAAGAATTAATAAGTGATAATACTCCTTCTCTAAATAGCTCTTCTTCTAATAATTTTAACCTCATGTCTAAATTGTCTGTGTATTATCAGAATATGCGTGGAGTAAACAGTAAAACCTCTCGTTTATTTAACGCTGCGAGTTCAAGCGAATACTCTGTCATAGCAGTCACAGAAAGTTGGTTAGAATCAGGAGTAAATAGCTCAGAGTTATTTGATTGTGATAAATATATAGTATATCGTTGTGATCGTGACTTTATTAATACTAAACACACTAAAGGCGGAGGTGTCGTGCTCGCCATTGACTCCTCTGCTCTGTAGATTTAAACTTAAAAACAACCACACAATTCAGAGAATTATATTTTATTGACATCCTTGGGTTTCAAATTAAGGTAGGCTTTTATTGCTAGTATATAATCTTAATATATATAAGACCCAATATGACCCTGGACTGCTACGAGTCGATATTTGAAATCATTTCCTCACTGGAATTTCTTTTTAATAATAATGTTTTATTTCTAGGAGATTTTAATATTAGCGAATATTCCAATTACTTACTTACGCTAGAGGCTACAAATCGTATTAGGTCTTTAATAAATTTTAGTAACTTCCTAAATTTAGAGCAATATAATCTTATAAAAAGTACAAATGATAATGTTTTAGATTTAGTCTTATCAAATATGAACTGTATAGTAAACAAAGCTCCCGACATATTAATTTATGAGGATACTCATCACCCCGCACTCCTGGTATTATTTGACATACGTAAAAATTATAAACATAATAAAAGCACAGTTGATCTTACCTATTATGACTATCGTAAAGCCAATTTAGTTGTGATTTATCAAAATGAAGCAAACACTGATTGGAATTTTTTATTCAATATTCAGGATGTTAATTATGCTTTCGAAAAATTTTATGAAAAAATATATATCATTCTTGACAGAGTTGTCCCTAAAACCGTAATTAAAGGCAAGAGTTACCCGCCGTGGTATAACTCCAATATAATTAAAAGCCTTAAATTAAAACATAGAGCGTGGTGTGATTACAAGAACCGTGAGGATCCTCTTGCACTCGATGAGTTTAAATTATTAAGAACATATATCAAAGAGCAGGTTGATATTGAATATAAAAAATATTGTCGCGACATTGAAAGTAATATTAAACTCAAACCCTGTAAGTTCTGGCAGTTTATCGACAGTAAGAAATCTAGTAATAATTTGCCAACAGTTATGAACTATGAAGATAAACATTATGTAGGCAACACGGAAGTGGTTAATGGTTTCTCTGAATACTTTTGTAGTTCATATATTACCTCTAATCCATCAAGCGAGGACCTTCCTGTTGACTCAGAAACAGATTTTTTAACAATCGAACGGTTTACAGAACAAGAAGTTTTAAATTCCTTGAAAAAAATCAAGCCTAAATACACAATGGGTCCTGACAAAATTTCAGCCTTCATACCACATGATTGTGCTAGCGTGCTCGCAACTCCTCTTACATTTTTATTTAATTTAGCCATTAAATCTAATATATTTCCTTATGCACTAAACTGTTCTAAAATAATTCCTGTATATAAAAAAGGCGAAAAAAATAATATTGAGAATTACAGACCTATAAACGATTATCAACAATTTCTCAAAAGCGTTCGAAATTCTGTTACATGAACCAACATTTTCTTATGCAAAGAATTGCATTACTGAATACCAGCACGGTTTCTTCAAGGGACGATCTATATCAACTAATCTCTTTTGTATAACTCAATATATATCTAATGCTATCGACACTAACTCACAGGTTGATGTAATATACACAGACTTTACTAAAGCATTTGACAGACTAGATCACAGTATTTTATGTTCTAAATTTCAAAAATTTGGCTTCTCAAGAAATTTGTTGTTATTTTTCAAATCATATCTTGAAAATAGACATCCCCATGTTGAATACCGTGGACAACGATCTGCGGAATTCGTATCTACATCCGGTGTACCCCAAGGCTCTGTTTAGGGCCCATTATTCTTCAACATTTTCATTAATGACATTGCAGAGGAATTGAGTGTCAATTGTCTTTTATACGCAGATGATATGAAGTTATACAATAAAGTAAACGATGTGAGTGACTGTGTGGTATTACAAAGTGCCCTTGATAAAATTAACGAATGGTGTAATGTAAACAAATTGCAGTTGAGTATAAGAAAGTGTAGTGTCCTAACTTTTACTAATAAACACCAATATGTAGAATTTAATTACCGTATAGAAGATTCAGTGCTTACACGTCCATCAACATTCCGCGACCTAGGTGTAACATTTGACATCAAACTATCATTTAATTGCCATATAAATACCATCACTAATGAAAGTTTCAGAACGCTAGGATTCATAATACGATGTTCTCGCGATTTTAACGACGTTGACACACTGAAACTACTATACCAATCGTTTGTTCGATCCAAATTGGAATATTCGTCAATTATTTGGTCGCCTCATTATAACACACATATACAGAGCATAGAGAGAATTCAGAGGCGTTTTTTAAAGACTTTGAGTCATAAGGAAGATGGTATCCATCCTGCTATTGGTTTTCCTCAGACTGAACTGTTAAATAGATTCTCACTCTCGAGTCCGGAGACTCGTAGAACTATTTCACAGCAAATTTTTCTTTTTAAAATAATACATAATATAACTGATTGCGGCGCTATCTTAAACTTACTAAATTTCCGAATTCCTAGACCTGGTTCTAGGCATAACTCATTGTTCTATTTGCCGACTCCCCGAACTAACGTCCAGAAATTTTCGCCGCTATACAAAATGTGTGAGAATTATAATAATCTACAAGATCAGTTTGATATATTCCACTGCAATGTAGCTGTGATAAAAAGATTAAGTGTATAATTTAAATTTTTTTGTTTTATTTTATTTTTATTTTCATCTGTTTACTTTGTATTCTACTCTCATACGTTATATATTTGTAAATACTTACTATTTCCTACCCTGTAATTGGAATGCTCTGTTGGGTAGTGTATTGTTAAATAAATAAATAAATAAATAAATAAATAAAATAAACCAGACAAATAAGTATAAAAACTTAAATTAAATATTTCGCCGACGTTTCGGAAATCTATTCTGTTTCCTTTTTCAAGGCTCTTTTTTGAAAATTTTTTTTTGCTGTGTATGATAAATACACAGCTCTAAGAATGTTTTTTATATTCAATATCCATAGATACTTACTATTTACATAGAACTGTTGATATAGTTAACAGTTTTTTTAGTTTTTATACAATGTTAAGTTTGTGAAGTTCTTCTCTTAACATTGGCAACCAAGTTGTGCAGACATCTACGGAACAATTCGACACGCATCTATCCTCATTCAATAATATTATCGCGGATTCTTTAATTTTTCTTTTTTTGCTATGTGCCTCTTTTTGTCAAAATTTTTGCCGAGTCCCAGTTTACTCTGTGTCCATTCTCCCAAGCGTGCTCGCAGATCTTGGACCTCTGAATTTTATTTTTTCTTATATAATTTTGATGTTCGCCCAATCTTACATTAAAAGGTCTGGATGACTGACCCACGTATTGTTTGTTGCACTCACACGGAATACTATAAATGCAGTTTTTTTAATTTTGCTCGTGGTTCTTCGGTTCCGTCTTTGTCAGAATAGATCTTAAAGCGTTGTTTGTTTGAAATACCGTCCGAATATCAAATCTATCACCGATGCGACGCAACTTTTCGGATAATCCGCATACATAAGGAATTAACGCTGTCTAACGTTTTTCAGGTTTTTGTCGTACCTGATCGTTATTTTCAATATTTATGAAGGTTTTATCGACAAAACGCCCAGGGTATTGGTTATTTATACGAAATACTAAACAATGAGAAGCGGTTTATAAAGGAAGTTCTTATAAATAACCAATACCCAAGATATTCTTTATGTATTTTAACGACATTCTCAAAGGTTAGCTTATAATTTATGTTTTCATTGGTCATTATTTGTGGACGGCGATCTGCTCTGCCATACAGGGTGATACGTCATGAATGTCTCATCCCCCCTTTCCCCCCTCCCGTCGTAAAACATTGTTATTTCTAGACCATTTCGAGAATTTCAGAAACCAAATTGAATAATTTTTTAGCAAGTTTTTATACATATCGTAATGAGAAAATAACACATCCCCACAAAAAATATTTTTGGCTGCTGAATCCGAATCCGAATCCGAAGTTAAAAAAATTTCTATACCCTTCAATTTTTGTGTAGCGGCAAAAACATCCCTTCAATAAAGTAAATGTATGAATAGTATCATTATGGAAAGAAGTATGAATGGAGACTTCTTATCTCTTGTACTTTTCTTCTTTAATGCCAAGGGCTTCAGCAAAGGGGTAACAATTCTCCCGAATGGGTTGATACTCCCTCTGCACCCCTTCTATACCCTTCATGATATAGAACTGTGTTATAAAAGATTCTACCTTATAAGCTCTTGAGAATGCAGAAAAATATGATAGAGGGTGAATACCGCCCTGGAACCAAGCCTCCAGAAGGGTATATATAAACTACCCCCTGCTGGATAAGGAACACATGGGTGAAGGGAGATCTGAGAGAGCAAGTGTTTCTTGTTTTTACTGCAGAATGGTCGCAGTGCATTAACGAGAACCTCCTTAAATTGCCTTGACAGCATCTTGCAAGGGGCGAAAACCACCCCCCAAGCCCTCAAAAAGGGTTTAGTCCAGTCAGTAAAGACAAACGAAGTGCAAAACCTCGAACTTCGGTTAGGAAAGATCGATTTTCATTAAATAAGCGGCATTCGATTCGTAATTAATAGTATTGCAAAGTCTACGTGGTCCGAAGGTGTGCTTTTACCCTGGGGGTAGAAGCCACCCCCTTTCGGAGGTGGAAATTAGTAAATTGAAAATATTGATAGAGGGATGAATTCTAAGCAAAAATATTCTATGAAGTTTTTACGATAAATAAATATATTTCGAGTTATTCGCTATTGAAAATGTTGATTTGTCGTCTAAAAAAATGCATGTTTTAAAACGATTTTTCACGAATAACTCGGAAACCCTACGTTTTATCAAAAAAATTATTAGGAGCAAAAATGAAGCTTATAAAATAACAAATCGATTGGTTTTCCTTTTATTTCTGTCGATGCAATACGAACCGAGTTCTATAAGTTTACTTTATTGAAGGGATGTTTTTGCCCGTACACAAAAATTGAAGTGTATAGGAATTTTTTTGACCTCGGATTCGGATTTAGTGTTCAAAAATACATAGGAATACCAGAGTCAGTCATCCAGATCCAAAACTTTATTTTTTTTTTTGTGGGGCTGTGTAATGATGTCCAAATCTAATCGTATGCAGGGTGTTACTTGATTTGTTTTAAATGTATCCCTGTATCTAACTTGAGAATCGTAATTCTTATTTTTCTCTGATTTCAAAAATATAATATTTCACATGGCGACCTTCTATAGTTTTTCTAATATTTACGTCGATAATTTATAAATTATAAACTGACCAGAAAATCTTAAGTAGACATCGAAAACGATGAAGCATTTTTCAATTATTTTATCTGTCTTTATTCTTTCGACCAGCTCTTCGACATCCATGGTGCTTAGCGCCGCACAGTGGGGCAAAAAGCTACAGCTGTGGACAAAGTCGCCTGCCAACTCAAATTTAATATATTTTTTTAAATGCCCATTCCCTAGAAAGAGACATCCGATAATGAAATATTTATTATTTTTGGCCATAACTTTTTTTTCTTAGTACGTATATTTAAAGAAACTATAAGAGTACCTAAGTAGAACCATAACAAGACTACTACTAGGAATTAATTTTCACTCAATAATTTTAGTGGTTTGCAAAATAACTAGATTTAAATTTAAAAATTATGTTAACCTTCCGAGGGTTGGCTCACTCCGGTAATATGGTGTACAGCCTGCCGGTAGTCTTTTAGTATTATCAGTAATATTAGCTACATTAGTAATATTTTGGTAATATCAGTAATATCTTGGTAATATCAGTATTATCGGTAATATTTTAGTAATATCAGTAATATTTCAGTATTGCCAGTAATAGTTGGTAATATTCGAAAATATTTGGTAGTATTCAGTATTATTCAGTAATATTTTGGTAGTACTTAACAATTTGTATTCAAATTAATGTGTTTATAAAGATTTGCATAATAATTTTAACGGAGGTAAGATATTCGCAATCTACTTTCCACACATTCCAGTTCATAGATGGAAAATAAGGGCAGAATCAAAACTACCATTCGGTGCAATTGCACTCGGCGCGCCACTTTTTGGGGGACGGAAAAATTCATGAATGAACAAATTTCAAGAATGTAGACGGTTTTCAACATGTATAAACTGGATGTCTCACTGGGTGTACTGTAACATTCAATAAATTTTGGAACTATTAAAGTAGGTATGTGGTAGAAAATGATTTATATTCTAACGTTGCCGTAGCACTCTGGAGTATACATAAGTTTAGTTAGTGTAGCTACTATTAAAGCAGTTTTTCAAAACAAAAACCTCGACAAAAACCAATAAGGGTATATTTAAATCCACAATGGCAGATAAGCATTTAGTGGAATTAGCTATTTCTGTGATCAATCAGTTGTTGGATTTACAGTTAGAATATAGACAACTCGGGCGCTAATAGCTAAGAGCCTACGAGCTTAAAAATGGTCAGATACTTCCCCTTCGGAGTAAAAGTAAATCCTTTTAAGGGCGCATAGAGTAAGTCAAAATAAAGAGATTTAGGGGCAGACCCACGTCGAAAACCCGCGGAGGCACCCCCTCCCCATGATCAAAGGGGTGTCGAGCACAGTTATATGTTTTATTTTTTTTTTCGAAAACGATAAGAGATAATGACTCACGGTTTGCGCCAATCGAAGGAAAGTTAAATTTTACATACGACTACAATTTTTTGGCTGAACAAAAATAATATTCTTGTCTCCCATTACAAAAAATATGGGAGGGGGCTACTCTGTAATAACTCATTTTTGCTTATAACTTCTAAACGGCTTAATAAAAAAATATTTACCAATAGTTAAAAATTGAAGGTTATAGCGTTTCCTATCGATTGATATAAAAAAAGTGAATGATATTTGTTTAAATAATGCGTACAGTGGCGTGCTAATATATTTGCATTTGGTGGAATTGCAACACAGCGTTTAATAAACTTTTTTTTTATTAAAGTTAAGGGCAAACCCATGGACATTGATGCTGAATTAATAGATGGAGCTGCTCTGGTACACATGCTTCAACCTAAGGCTTGCTTAAATTTTGAAGATTATATTTCTCGTATTATAAAGACTTACATTTTTAAACTTTTGGAAACCACCAAGAGGATTGATATCATTTGGGATATTTATATAGAGAAAAGCTTAAAGGAAAGCACTAGAGAATTGAGGGGTAAAGGAAGTAGGAAATTAGTAAGATTAAACACCACTATCCCAAGAAATTGGTTTGAATTTTTAAGACAAGCAGAAAATAAAAAAGATTTGTTTAGTTTAATTTCAAACTATTTCAAGAATGTGCCATTGGCCCAAATTAAGTGTTAGTATGCAACAATAATGAGGAAAACTTCTACGGCAGCAGCTCTTCAGATATAATTGAAATGATTGGTGTTCGCAATCATGAAGAAGCCGATTCCAGAATATTTGTTCATTCCCTAAACTGTTTACAAAATAATTTTAAAAAAATCCTAATAAAAACTGTCGACACTGATGTTATTATTCTTGCCATTTTTTACCAATACCAGCATCAATAGCAAGACGTCTGGATAGAGTTTGGTATAGGAAAAAATTTGCAATACGTATCCTTGCATGGAAATAAGTAACAATTTGAAGGATAAATGTTTAGGTCTTCCCTTCTTCCACGCTTTTAGTGGGTGCGATGTGACATCGGCCTTCTTAGGGAAAGGAAAAAGAAAGTGTTGGGAAGCATGGGAAGCTTTTCTAGATATTACAGACACCTTCAAAGAGCTGACACTTTATCCCAAACAATCTAGCGCAGAACAAATGCATATGTTGGAAAAATTTGTCATATTTCTGTATGATAAACATTCAGAGGCTCAGAGTCTGGACGTTTGTTGAATGGAATTATTTACTAAAAAAAATACGTCTATAGAAAATCTTCCCCCCCCCCCCATTAAATGCACTTCCATTGCACGTTAGAAGGTGCATTTATCAGGGTGGTTTTGTTTGGGGCCAATTAACCATAGGAAACGTTGCATTACCGTGTCCGTCCCAATGGGGGTGGACACTGGAACAAGAAAAATGGTAGCCAGTTTGGACAACTATTAATAAGGAAAAATTAAGGAAGGAAATTTTAATCATTTGCAACTGCAAAATTTGTGGTCCTAAATGTAAGCGTTTTTAAAAAAAATTAAAATGTACACAATTATGTACATGTAAGGAATGTTGCAACTAGCGCTGTGTTACCTTTCTCGTATTTGTTTATTTATTTAGTTAAAATATTTTTCTTTTATTTATTGAGTTGAGAGTTTATTGATCGTTTACACTGTTTTCATTTTTATTTTTATTAAAAAACATTTACCCGGTTAACCCAGTCTACTACTTTATTTCTAGATCGACCTTCCTCTCTCTCTCCACTAGCAAAAGCCAAATAATTTAAAAAAAAAGTGAAATTTCACATGCTCGATTGGTGTAAACTAGAAATCATTTTTTTTCTTTTTCAAGACTACGTATTATTTAAATAATATCATGGACTTTTGAAACATTAATAGACAGCAGAAATTGTTTTAAATTTCGACTCTTGGTAACTTTTGATTTGTTGGGCCGTTTAGGAGTAATAAGATAAAATGTAACATTACAGAATAACCCCCTCCCATATTTATTGTAGTAAGAGAAAAAGTTACAATTTTTTAAACAATTAAAAAATATCTGCTTGATGTAAAAGTTTATTTTCTTTTGAGATTTTTTTAATTATTAAACGCTGTTGCAATTAATTCTACCGAATGCAAATAAATCCCTACGCCACTGTACGCATTATTTAAACAGATATCACTCACTTTTCATATATCATTCGATAGGAAAAGTCATAAGCTTTATTTTTGAACTCTTGGTAAATTTTTATTTATTAGGCCGTTTTGGAGTAATAAGCAAAAATGTGACATTACAGAGTAGCCCCCTCAAATATTTTTTGTAATGGTAGAGAAGAGTATAATTTTTGATCAGCCAAAAAAATTCAGTCGTATGTAAAATTTTATTTTCTTTCGATTGGGGCAAACCCCTTTAAGCAGGGGGTGGGGGTGCCTCCGCGGGTTTTCGAGGTGGGCCTGCCCCTAAATCTTTTTATTTTGACTTACTCTGTGTGTCCTTAAAGAGATTTGCTTTTACTCAGAAGGGGAAGTATCAACCACCGTAGGAGCTTAGCTATAATTTGCATCTAGTATTTAACGATCTTAGATTGATGCTTGACAGCGGAAGAAGTATCTCTCTCCATAGTGAAACAGAGACGAACAAGCTGCTTTACTGTGAAATTACAAGCAGAAATTTGAGTAGAGCACGAGGCGCGTTTAGATTTTAAATGAAACTGACACTAAAAAAACTAGGTTATATTAGTAGTCGGTAATAATTAAATACCAGGAACCTACATATTGTGGGCTAATGATTCTATTCAATTTTATAGCAAAATTTTACTTTTTTTTCAAGACTGGGCAGATCTTTTCATGGGGATGGGAACATATGGTTTTAGATCTCTGAGCATCAAAACTCAAATGCGAAGCTAAGATCGTTGACAAGTATTAAAACTTGGAAAGTTACTTTCATCTATGTACAATTAACAAAAATAAACAATAATCTGGTAAACGCGATCATTTTGATAATGAAAATCAAAATTTTTCCGTGATGAAATTAAAAACACTCTTAACAGTAATGTAGGTCATTTACTATCAAAAGTTAGTAATTCCCTTCAGGTACATTGTCATTATTTTACATAAAATCCGAGATAAAATCGTAGCTAACGGCGTAGCTAAATTAAGTTCGGCTTTAATAATTTTGCATTGGGCGGCAAAATGTCTAGCGCCGCTCCTCTTAAGGTATAATAGGTAATGCCGAGGGTAGTTCACTCTGATTATAACTGTCAGAAGCATGGGCAATACTGGGCTTCTCCCCCTTCACAAGGAAAAGGAAATTGGGGCCAATGACGGCCGCCGTTCTCCTAAATACCACACTAAATTTCGCATCAGAAGTAAAATACCTTGGAGTAACTTTTGATGCCAAACTAACCTGGAATCTTCATTTAGACAGAAGACTAAAGAAGGCTTACATCTCTTTTGAGCAGTGCCGCAGAACCATAGGGAACACCTGGGGAATGAAACCCAAAGTGGCTATGTGGATTTACACTGCTATAATAAGACCAATGATAGCCTATGGAGCTATCGTCTGGTGGCCTAAGAGTTAGCAGACTGTAGCGAAACGTAAGCTCAGCCAGGTACAACGAGTAGCCTGTTTAAACACAATTGGAGCTATGAGAACGACACCAACAAGAGCAATGGAAGTGATGCTGTGCCTGCCACCACTAGACATATATCTAGAAGAGGTGGCCCTAACTACAATGGCACGTCTCAAATCTGTTGGCATACAGCCAAACATAGGATGTGGAGTGACCAGATGCCGGCTGTGGAATGAGGCAATTAAACAAATGCCACTTCTGCAGGTACGTGCAGATGGTATTTCTCCACAGTTCATCTTTGATAGACCCTATGAAATACACACCAACAGTAGCAATGAGGCTGTCAGTGAAGGAACAGTTAACATCTTCACAGACGGATCGAAAAAGAAAGAAGGAACAGGTTGTAGGGTATACTCCAGGAACCTGCAAATTCAAATTAAATGGGCCATGGACAAAGAAGCCAGTATAATACAAACAGAACTGGCGGGAATAACCATAGCCGCAAAAGAAATTTCCCGTAGACAAATAACGGGAAAAACAATAAGAATCTACACTGATAGTAGACAATCACTACTGGCCCTACAGAGACACAAAATAACAACAGGGTCAGTATGGGAATGCCATCAGGCACTCGTGGGCGCCTCCAGCATGAACAGTGTCATTCTATGCTGGGTCAAAGGGCATGCACAGTGCAGAGGCAACAGGGAAGCTGACAGTCTGGCTAAGAAGGCAGCCAGTCTAAGTATACTTGGACCTGGCCCTTCCAACATACTGCCGACCTCAGCAATAATGCTAATGATTAAAGAAGACACCCACAGAAAATTTAAAAAACTGTGGGATGAAACTCATAGTTGTCAGTTGGCCAGGGATCTGCTTAGATACCCTGACAAGGATACAACGATGATCTACCTGGGAATGTCCAGGAAGAACCTGCGCTTCGCGACAGGAATTCTTACTGGTCATTGCCAGCTGAGGAAGCACCTTTATAACATGAAGTTAAATGACACACCCCTATGCAGAGGTTGTGAACAAGAAGACGAGACTGTCCAACACGTACTCTGTGAGTGCCCGGTAGTCTCCTCTAGCAGAGAATCCATTTTGGGAGAACGTTGGCCTACTTTGGCCGACTTGAGGGATATTCCCCTAGGCAGCATCACCACCTTCTTCACAAGATTAGGATGGTTGGAGGCCTAGGTGGAATCCTGTATCCCTCGGGAGGATGTACAAGGGGCCCAATGGGGCCTAGGTGCTGCGGTCACCTAAATGTGACTGCCCTCCCACAAACTCCAAACTCCAACTCCAACTGTCAGAAGCAAAAAGCGTTGTAGTGTTCACTACAAGATTCATTATGATTTCCTAGCGCAGCCATCGTTATGGCGTGAACATTTAAAATATCCAAAATTATTATGCTACCATGAGTACTACCATAATTTTTCTTCAATGCGAGGAAAGTCTGCCAAGGCTGAGGTACAAACTAGATATAAACATTATTCTCTTCGCAGGTTTATCGACCATTTTATATAATTGTAGAACTCGTAGAACGTTCTATAGGTTTGCAGTTCTTAAAAAATAAGCTGTTTTTTTTATATTTGCTATATTTTTAATTCTAATCATTTCCTGATGATGCCAGATTGGTTGGCGAAACTCTTTGTCAGTGTGTGTATATATAGCAGTATTTTGGTTTTTGTGGAATTCTGTGAAATGTTGCATATTATGAAATAAAATGTTTAATAACTTTTATATTTTCTCATCAAATTTCTTCAAAAAGAATAGGGTTCTTCCTCCTATCAACACTAATTACGATCCGAATTTCAATACAGTGGGATGTTACAGACAAACAGACAGTTGATTTGAAAGTTGTTCATAATTCGCAGACTAACACAGTGATATGAATTTTTTTCTCTACGAGCAATATTTACGATTTTAGAAATGTGCCAAGTAAATACTATTTGTTTTCGTATTTACGAAGAATATAATAATAAACGCACTCTTTTAAATTTGTGTTATGTTTTGTGTGCTTTCGATCAATTAAATCTCTTGTGTGAGAGAGAAAGGGGTGCAATACTCGTCTACCTTGCGGTTTTTATGCGTGATACGAGGTGTGATATGATGAACTTTGCTGGTTACTTACTAACAAGCAAAAACTGAGCAGCGACAGGCTGCAAAGAGTAAATGCGGCGACGTCGAGCTTAAAATATTGTCGAACTCCCGATCCCATGCCTAAACCTGAAGTGCCTTCAATAGAAGCAACAATTCATATTGGTGATTGGTGTGCATTCAAGAAAGCAGCTCTAAATAGAAACGAAGGTAATTCCCAAGGCAATTCACAATCATAATTAGCAATTTATCTCGCAATTTACAATCTATAGTGATCGATCAATTATTGTCATTTGCGTATTTAAGTGGAACGCGAAAGCAAAGACAATATTCTTTGGCTGAGGCGCCAGAATAATACGAATGGTCTTAGTGTAGGTGTCCTATGTACCTTTTATGATATTAACGATCAGGAAACTTTTGGAAGTTTGGAACTAATCGAAAACCAAATTCATGAATTTATTAATATAAATACTTAACTAACTATTTTCATCGCCTGTTAGCTTTATTAACCAAATTTCTTTTTTTTATATTCAGGGATTTCCGATGAACATCTGCTACAAATTTGGTAACATTTGGTAAAACATAACCTAAAATGTCAAAATAATAGCAGAACGTCTTTGTAATTTTAACCTCCCCACAATAAAATTGTGGGAGGTTACTAAAATTGGTCCAAAATCGGAAATTGAGATACCATCAAGTCTTTACGTTTTGAGGTCCCAGGAATCCAAAAAAGTGGTTTTTGGAAAATGTCTGTGTGTATATGTATGGGTGTGGACGGATTTGGATGAAACTTTGCATGAGGGTTTCTTTATTGCTCTAGAAGATCTGAAAAGGTTTCGGTTGAGATCGCATTACGTTTACTGCCATTTTGGCACAACAACTTGTTTATTTTATTATTACTTACAATTTGTAATCTAACCGTTGGAAAGCAGTTAAAATTCCGATTTCAACGGTATATAACACTTGCACCTTTTTTTATATACCTACATTTTTTTATACAAATTATTGAATAGAAAACAAATAGAATTCAATATCTCTATACTATCAATATATGTAAAACTATGTCGTAAGTTTTCAGTGGTCGAGTGGGCTAAAGCGTCGACTTACAGTGTAGTTGCGACGTACTCTGTATGCAAGGTCGTTAAAAATTCGCTGCGAAAAAGTGAGGGAAAAAGTGCTCGAAAAAAGTGGAAAGTAGTGCGGAAAGGCTAGCAGAACCACGTGCAAACCTAAGCAAGTGACGGGAGTGCCCGAACACCTTGGAACGTTGAAAAAAGGTAGATTTTAAAAATAATTTGAAAATTGACATTTCTTCAAATTAATTAATAAGTGAACGATACCAACCTAAAGTTTTTCGAATCATAACCTAAAATTAATAAATTTAAAAACAGTGCGTTCAAAGTCTCATCAGAGCAACTAAATCCGAATAACTACCCCGACCGGTTGGTTGAAACCGGTCGAGGAGATGGAAGAAGAAAAATTTAAGAAGTTGGAAGCAGGACGAGCAGCTGTGATGAGCGCTCTCAAGGATTGGCCACCCCTAGGCGGCCATAACCAATCAGACAGCAAGTTGGTGAGCCGGAAATTGAAGAGACGGGCAACGAGAACGATCGTGGACAGCGGCTCGGACGCGAGCGTGTCAAGCGTGAAAGAGGCGCCGACTAAGGTGCAAAATATGAACACCACCCCGAAATTAACAAGGGATTGTTTGCCCTACGCCCGAAAACGGGCAAAGTGGCGCTGCGCGAAGACGGGGGATCCGGATTCACGCACCCCGGAACCAAAGGGCAAAAGACGCCAACGTCACAGTCGGCACCTCCAATTTCAACAAACAATAGACACGAAGGTAAAGCAAAAGTTGACGAGGACATGGACGTGCAGCCACCACTCCAGTCAAAAGAGTCTGAAGAAAAGATTACCTTCACAATGCCCCAGCAACCGACGAACAAAAAGCCGCCTCCCATAATCATACATGGGAGGTTGGCCAATCATAAAGGATTAAACAATTTTCTGAAAAGCAAGCTGGGGGCAACCATCTGTGGAGGCACACGGAAAATAATACAACGTTACAACTGGAGAACAAAGAAGACTGGGTGGTAATGAACCAGTACCTGGAGACGGCAAGCGTGGATTATCACACCTAAGGATGAAAAAAGCCACGCCTTCATCCTAAGGGGCATCTACCATGAGATAGAAAAAGCCGATTTCGAGGAGGAACTGAAAGGGACCTACAAGATAAACGTCAAAAACCTGTACACTTTGAACGGGACCAGGCACCTCGCATATATGCTGGTAACGAACAACAAAATCGCATTGAACGAGCTACAATCTAAGGTCACGTGCCTGAACCATACGGCTATAAGATGGGAAAGACAAATCAACAGCAATGGTATATTACAGTGCCATCGGTGTCAGCAATGAGGACACGCAACGTCAAATTGCAGAGCAACCCCCAACTGCTTAAAGTGCGCCGGTGGCCACTCCCAGCGAAATGTGTAACAGTTTACACATTTCGGAGGTGCCCACCCGGCCAACGCTACAGAATGCAAAGTATACAGGCAAAGCATGGACATCCTGGAACAAAGAAATAGAAGGGTCCCGCCGCCTCTTCAAACCAGGTACGTGGCGGCTCCACCACCGGCAGCAAACGCATGGGAGCAGAGGGCGTGAAGACAAGCTTCCGGACCCCCAACACCGCCCACCGGACCCACAAGAGCACAGCAGCCCCCAGCCACAACAGAGAGGACGACGCCGCCCCCGATGGGATCAAGCCAGCGGTGCCGACCAACCCACATCAGCCTGGAATCAGGTATGGATCAGCTCCGCAAACTACCAGAACAGGCTTTCGTCCCTTGTGAACATCGATCTGCTGTTGATGCGGATGACAGAGCTCAACGACGAGCTCGAGAGATGTACCACCTCCCTGGCGAAATTCCAGGTGGTGGTAGGTTTCTTCAATGGCCTGCCCGTCGATGCCTTTTAAACTCTAAATCTCTTCCTGGAACGCTAATGGTATAGGTAACAAAATTTCTTTCTTAATTAATTATTTAACGAGGCATAAAATTGACATTATGCTTCTGAACGAAACGAAACTAAACAGACGGGACAAGCTCCTCGTCCGAGGGTACACGACGATTAGAAAAGATAGGGACGACATTAACAGGGGAGCCTGCGTGGCCGTGCTCATAAAGTCAAACATAGCCCACACGCATCGTTCTATACGGAACATCCGTGGAGAATGTGTGTGTGAAGCTGGATGACGGCATGAGCATCGTGGCCGTGTACAACAGGCCCGCGAACGGCTTCACAGCGGGTTGTCTCGAGAATTTACTCAACGTAAGCCCTCGCTGCCTGATCTTAGGCGACTTTAACGCGCGGCATAACGCATGGAACTGCCAACGCAACAACGCGAACGGCAATACTTTGTTTGATTACGTGAGTAATCATAATGTCGTTGTGCAGTATTCGGATGACCCCACGCATTTTCCGGACAATGGTACAACACCCTCCACCCTCGACATAGTGGTCAACAAGAGTGTGAGAAACTCCACGCTGCAGGTGGCACTGGAGGAGCTCACATCAGACCATAATCCAATTCTTTTGGAATTGACTAATATGTCGAGGGAAGACACGACACGTAAATTCACCTCCTATAGGGACGCCGACTGGCGCTACAGCCACCGAACTGGAAAATGTAGTGGGCGAGTTTACGAGGACGCTGCAGGACGCCAAGCGGAGTGTTGCCACAATCATAACTGTGAACCTCTAGAAAGACCGACTCGACGCTGCGGTCGCACAAGACATAAGGGAGAAAAATAGACAGAGACGGCTTTGGCAGCGAAATGGTGATGCTGGCGCCAAGGCTCAGATGATCAAGCTGCAACGGCAGATCAGGACCGCCATCAACACCACAAGAAACCGGATATGGCGGGATAGGCTGGAAGCGCTGAATCCTCAAGACAACTCGCTGTGGAAACTGTCGAGAGCAATGAAAAATAAGCGGGAGCTAATGCCCGCCTTGACAAACGCTAACGAACGGACGGCTTTGACGGACTCGCAAAAAACGAACGACATAGCTCTGTATTTCCAGACAATACATAACGCAGACGTATCTAATACTGTTGAACAGGACCGCATAGAAAACGACGTAAACGAACTAATTGGTCATGACGTTCCATTGACGAGACGAGAATTTCAAAAAGTCATGACCAAGCCCTCGGAAATGACAAGCATTGTCAGGACTCGCCCCGGGGAAGGACGCTATCGAGTACAAGCTCCTCAAACATCTCCCGAGGAAAGGCATTGTGCAATTGACGTATATCGTTAATGCGATCCTGCGGCTGCAACACTGGCCAAGCCAGTGGAAGTGCGCAGTGGTCGTGCCCATCCTGAAGCCGAACAAGAACGCGAAGCTCGTCGGCAGTTATCGACCCATCTCGTTACTGTCGGCGATCTCCAAGTTAGTGGAGAAGGTTATCCTGATCAGACTAGACGCTGCTCAGGATGAGCTTCACATCGACGACGAGTGCCAGTTTGGCTTCAGGAGGGGCAGGAGCGCAACGCATCAGGTAGTCAGGATCGTGAACGACGTCAAGGTGCAATACAACCTCGGGAAGAGCACCGCCATGGTGCTCCTCGATGTCGAGAAGGCGTTCGATACCGCCTGGATCCCGGGCCTTATACACAAACTGAACGCACTGAACTTTCCAATACACATAACCAAACATATTCACTCTTTCCTGACGGACAGGTCGCTGCAGGTCAAGGTGAACAATAAACTCTCAACACGGCGGGACATTCGCGCGGGCGTCCCCCAAGGGTCGTGCCTGTCACCAAAATTGTACAATCTGTATGTATCCGACTTTCCGGAGTTCCCGAATACTAAGCTTGCCAAGTACGCCGACGACACGGCCATGTATGCGCATTCGCATAACGCACAAGCGACGAACATGCTACTCAAGGCGCACATGGCCCATGCCACGGCGTATTACGACAACTGGAAGATCCGGGTCAACGTCGCGAAGTCGGAGATCATACTCTTCACGCGCCGATTCACAGAAAACCGCATATTAATGCCAATTTCGATCCAGGGTCAGCAAATTCCAATCAAAAGGTGCGTGAAGTATCTGGGAGTTAACTTGGATAAACGACTGACGTTTAATACACACATCAACGAGACGATACGTAAGATCTACTTCATGTCCAGGAGTCTGTATCCGCTCATGGCAAGGGGTAGCGGATTCAACAGACACAATAAAAAATTATTGTACACGGCGGTAATCAGGCCGGCCATCACATACGCGGCGCCGGTGTGGTGCAGCATCCCGGCCACGACAATGAGAAAACTTAAAGTCTTAGAACACAAATGTATGCGCCTCATTTCAGACTTGAGCAGGTACACCTCCCTCAGAGATTTGTATGATCGCTGCAACGACATAATGCCACTAGCGGACTACGTCCGGGAAATATCACAAAAATTCTATTCCTTTCGCCTGGGCGACAGTCCGCTAACACGCAACATAACCCAAATCAGAATGCATAATGCCCCATTCCAGATAAAACACCCCCTACCATACCAGGCGTTGCCTATCTTCCGGCAACCTCTATAGCCAAACCTTTACTAATCACAACTTTCTCAAATCCTACACTATATCTTTCAAATCTATTCTGTTCTATCCCTCTTCTCTTCCTTTAATTGTTTTCGTTTTTGTCTTTTTTGTTCTTTTGTCATTTTTGTTAGAAATTCCCTTTAGACCAACAAATTTAAGAAATCTAAACATTTAAAAAAATAATAATAAACTTCTCCTTCCATACTCTCCTAAACGGCGGGCAGACCGTTGGGAAATCAATTGTCTCGAACGGGTTTTTTCGTTGAGTTTTTCCCGTATCAACAGCCAACATCAGCAGTGCGGTAGGATGGTTTTAAAATTAGTTCTTAATTATCTTAATGTTTAATTTAAAACAATGTTCAATTTTAATGTTAATTTTAAGCCGTCACAGACGGCAGGTGTTTTAGCTTTTGTTTTTTTTGTTGTTCCATTATATTAATCCGAACCGGTCGTGATTCGTCCAACCTAACGTCCGCCACGACGTCACGCGCCGTGGTTGTCTGGTTGGCTCCGGATCGCGGTCCGAGGAGGCGATGTTTGTACCCTTTTAATATTTAATGAATCTGTTAAAGTAAAAAAGTAAGTAAGCGTCGACTTACAAATCAAGAGATCGATGATTCGATCCCAACACTGCGTTTTTTTTCTTTCTTTTTTCATTGTAAACTTTATTAATAATTGCGGAAAATGTTACATGATTAAACATCATCATATATTAGGTGTTTATAATTATTCAGAGTTTAAGGATTGGTCACTAGTTTTAAAAGAAATATAAATAATTCTATTGCTGTTTTGGCGGTGAACACATACGACGTCGTAAATTGGATAAATATAGATGGGTCATATTACAATAATATATTTGATTTAAAGGCATATCATGACGGCTGATTTGAATTGACTATCAGAGCTCGTAGCATTTGCTACTGCTACGAATCAAATTACAGTTAAAAAGTAGCAGACTGCTGTTTAGCAGCCAATCACTAATTTCAACCGGGTGGGGAGGTTCCAGCCGCTTCCAGTAGCTGCCGATTTTTTAAAATCTATATCCAATGAATCAATTATAGCAAGAAATGTTCTATAATGGAATAATGGACACTCGGGCGATAAGAATTCTGAAAAGTGTCTTTGTTTGTTTTTAGGTCAGATTTATTGTCATGCAAGCCTTTTATTCTTGGCCTATTATTTTAATTTTTGGGTTTAGAGTTTGTCGTGTAAACCATTCTGCTCGTTCATAGTTTGACCAATTCTGCTCGTTCATGGTTTGATCCATTAGCTTATATTAGATTAGGAAATGGTCGTGCATACATTTCTGCTTGTTTATACTTAGTTCAATCCATTAGATTTTGTTAGGTTTTGAGTTTGTCGTGTAACCATTCCGGTCGTCCATAGTTCGATCCATTAAGTTTTCTTATGTTTAGAACTTATCGTGTATACCATTCTGCTCGTTTATATTTCGATCTATTTTTTAGATAAGATGTAAGGTGTATTTAGTTACACAAAAGTATTTTTTTCATTTGCATCCTTGTAATTCCATTATATAACATTGTTTGATATAATAGGCTCATAGATAATATTTTTTTACAAAAATGTTCAACTATTATTTTGGATTTTTTAGGTTATGTTTTACTGTTATCAAATTTGTAACAGATGTCCATTGAAAATGTCCATTCATCCTGAACATTAAAAAGAAGAAATTTGGCTAAATATAAAGCTGACAGGCCAATTAAATTGATTTATTAACATTTTTTAGGTTATGTAACACATATTCAAATGCATATTCGCAAAGTATTTTCCTCTATTTTCTACCTTGAGATTCCCTTGCGTAACATTGTTTGCGATAATAGATTTATTTGATCTGGATAAAAATTTTGTATAAAAATTGTCTAGTATTATTTTTGATTTTTTGGGTTACGTTTTATTTATTTAAAATTGTAGCAGTCTAGCGTTGAAGCTACATTCCTCACGAGCATTAAAAATATATTAAGTTTAGTCAAAATTTTAGCTGGCAGGCGATTTTTGTCCACAAATGTAGCTTTTTGCCCCACTGGCACTGTGGCCGAGCCCGGAGTGGAATGCCAGAAAGGCACTTTTTCTAAGTATTAATGCATAATAAATTTAATTTCATTTGATGAAATTACACAAAAAAATAAAATTATTTTGAACAGTAAAATTACAGTAATCGTTTTAGGTGGGAACTGTCATTGTTTACACACAATTTCATTCTTTTATTAAAATATCTTGATACATTTTTCAAAATATTGCTCGTATCGATTTTTTCCTTCAACTCATCGATATTATCAGATCTTGATTTGTAAATTTCATTTTCCATATAGCCCCTAAAAAAATTCAAGCGGCGTGAGATCGGGACTCTAGGGGGCCACGTCATAGGTTTTCTTTTTACTTCCCATAGATAGGTTTTCTGCTGTTTGTCAAATCCTATAAACAATATGTTTCATTACAATTATAAGCAAGCAAATAATAATTCGCTTTTATACATGCATAGAGTATATAGGCTACATTACTAGTTAGGTAATAGATAGGTGAAGATCTGTTGTTTTTTATAATCAGTGTCAAACATTTAATATCTAATTTAATAAACCATATTTGTGAAAATTATGTTGGTTTTTGCATGAAACATCTTTATGTCTTTCTGATGAGCTCCAGAATAAGGACGAAAAACGTTTCAAAAGCTAAGTACTTCCAAGAAATATAATGATAGATAACCAATCCTTCATGAAAATGCGATCCATTAGAATGAAAATTATATTAAGACAAGGTATGCCAATAAATTCAGTTTAGGTATTTATTCTCATTTTTACTGAATCTTCATGGCGATAAGGGGCTATGTAGATACTACTTTACTCTGCATGACCGTAGGGAACTATGTGGATACTAGGGTTACAATGAGAATTGTCAAATAAGAAATAGGCAAATTCATCTTAGGATTTTAATTGCTAGCATAACCAGAATGCAATCTGTTTCTGTCTTGACTACTGCAACATTGTGAAACCTAACATTGACAAACACAACCAAAGGATAATAACAAACAGGTTAGTAAAAACAGAAAACATGTACCCAACTGTATACAACACTAAGCTATTCTGTAGGACACAGACAAGGAATTGTGCAACGGGGAAAGATGGTCTACTCTGTACAAAATACCACACATAAATAAGGTATGCGACAGGTGGCTAAATATTTATATTTAGAATACAAAATATTGTACGTTACGCCAGGTTTAATTAAACACTATTAAATTAGTGACTTATTTATTTACTGTCAGATGTTTTGAGAACGACTTCAGAGTCGAGTAGGCAACCACATAAACACAACAGCGTGTGTTTAATCGAACACTCACAAATAAATAACGGTTCCCCTATCAGTGGGTACCGAGCCGTTACACACCCCCTTCGCTGGGCGAAAAATATTTTACGTAGCTAAAATATTTTTCCTTACAATACTAACAATACCTAAAACTGCATGCATAATAAAACTAAACCTAACTAATTAGCAAAATTGGTAAGCTAGCTAGCCTAAAAAATTAAATCCGAGCAATAATGTCAAATCCGAGAAACAGTGTTTAATCCGAGAAATAATATCCAATCCGAGAGACAAGGTCGTCACCTTGACAAAACAATTATACTTAGAATCCCACATTCATCATCATTCGTTCCCATTCATACGACTTACGCTCTAGGATTCTTCAACACCATCCAGGAATGGTTTTAAGACCTTTACATGCCATCATCCTAAGTTGTTACCATCGGCATCGTCTACAAGTTCATAGACCAAGGAACTTATCTTTTGCACGCGACAAAGTACATATTTGGGTGCCAATTTAGCAGCAAAATTCTGAGCAGCACTGGACAACACATAGTTTTTCTTCCAGACGCGGTCTCGCACAGCGTACTTTTCTGACGGTCGCTTCCTCAAATTATAGGTGTGAGCACCTTTTATAAGCCTTTTGCAATTCTTTTTGCACGTCAACAAAAATTTGAGGTAACTTCCCGATTTCTTGGGCATACCTTTCCCGATCGAAGGGATTAAGGTTATAATCCTCGACAGAAGCTACATTTCCATAAAATTTACCATCGATAGGCACGTATCGTCCGAAGTTGAGATACACGGGACTAAACCCCGTTGACTCATGTACCGCTGTTCTTAGCGCATAACCAATCTTCGCAATCTCCAAATCCCAATTTTTGTGGTTATCACCTTCGATATAGGAACGCACAGCAGAACCAATGACTCGATTTACTCGCTCAACTGGATTGACCTGCGCATGATACTTTGCATAGTACCATATTCTCGCTCCATAATTCGAACACAAGTCCTTAAACTTTTTACTGGTAAATTGTGTACCATTGTCACACATAACTACCTGCGGCGCTCCAAACATTAAGAAGACATCGTTCTCGATGAACTTCACTATCGTGCTTGCTTTAGCTGCTCGCATGGGGTGCAGCAACACAAATTTAGAAAAGAAGTCGGACACCGCTAACAAATAAACAAAGCCACGCGTAGATCTAGGTAGTGGCCCCCACATATCCACGGATATGGCCTGCCAGGGATAGGAAACATGCTTACGCTGACCCATGAAACCAGGTCGAGCCACATTACTGGACTTTTGCGCCGCACAGACTTGGCAGTGCTTTACATAATTATTAATGTAGGTCCGCATCTTAGGCCAGTAATACAAACTTTTCACCCTAGAGCTCGTTTTGAAACGTCCAAGATGTGCAGATGTGGAATCATCATGGCACTCTCGTAAGACTTACGATACATCTTGGGAACAACCATTTCCCACTCAGGCTCATTCAGATTTACTTCTCTGTTCACGGGTAGGTGCTTATACAACAATCCATTATTCAGCATCCAGTTAGGAAATTTGTTAGGTGTGGTGCTTACTTTCTCAACCATTTTCTGATACCATTTGTCCTTGACACATTCCTCCGCAACTAATGTCAACATTGACACTTCCACCACAGGTGCTCTGGAGAGTGCGTCAGGGACAACGTTCAGGGATCCTTTGCGGTGCTCAATGATCATGTCATATTGTTGCAGCTTGACCACCCACCTAGCAAGTCGACCAGAGGGGTCCTTGAGGCGATTCAACCACAGCAAACTATAGTGGTCAGTGATGACCTTGAAGGTCGTTCCTTCCACGTAGCATCGGAATTTTTCCGTGCCGAACAAAAGAGCCAAAAGTTCTTTCTCGGTAATTGTGTACTTTCTCTCCGCCTGCGTAAGTGTGCGACTAGCAAAAGCTATCACCACTTCATGACCTTCGTCATTTAACTGAGTAAGTACCCAACCGACTCACAGATATGAGGCATCACACTGTATCGTGAACGTCTTGGAAAAATCTTGTGCAACGAGAATGGGAGCAGACACCAAGGATTCTTTAACCTTTCTGAACGACTCGTTAGCCTCGTCTGTCCACACAATTTTCTGAGATTTTCGTTTCCCCGTCATAAGTGAAGTCATGGGTGCTGTCAGATGTGAAAAGAAAGGTAGGAACCTTCGATACCATCCGACCAATCCAATAAATCTTTTCAACTCGGTTACAGTTTCTGGACGAGGGTAGTTTAACATAGCCGTGACCTTCTCAGGATCAGTCCTTAGACCCTCACCATCTAACAAAAATCCGAAATATCGCAACGATGGCAGACAGAATTCGCATTTGTCTAGGTTGATGGTAAGCCGCGCATCCTTTAAGCATTTCGCCACTTCTCTGAGAACTTCGAGGTGTTTTTCCAAAGTAGGGGTGGCGACAATAATATCGTCCAAGTAGACGAAAACATATGGCTTCAACGAGTAACCTAGTATAGTATCCATTAACCTCTGTTGAGTTTGGGAAGCATTATTGAGACCAAAGGGCATCACCACAAATTCGAATAAACCGCGCGATGGTATGACAAACGCTGTTTTTTCGCATGAGTTCTTCTCCAATGGAATTTGCCAGTAAGCACACTTCAAATCAATGCTAGACAGATAACGTGCTCCCGTAAGCTTACTCAGAATATTGTCCACACGTGGAAGAGGATACGCATCCTTTTTCGTTAAGCTGTTAATTTTCCTGCCATCGAAACAAAATCGCATTTCTCCGTTGGATTTCTTCACTAAAAGTACCGGTGATGCCCAGGGACTAGAGGAAGGTCGAACCACTCCAAGCTTCAACATATTGTCCAGCTCTTTATGCAAATGTTGCAACATGTAAGGTGACATGTTATGGTGGCGTTGCTTGACTGGTTCTGTATCGCCTGTGTCAATCTTATGGACAATAACACTGGTGCGGCCTAACTTCGTGCCTGCCAACCACGATATCTCCTTAAATTCGTCCACCACAGACTCTAACTTAACTTTCTGTTGTCCGGTCAACTCATCCCTTGATTGCACCGCATCAACTACATTGACCTCGTGTACGGCAGAGTACTCATTTGAACACCTCAACCGCTCCCTTTCATCACCAATAGAATAGGAATTCCGGTCAGTCAAAGCTCACCTTAAACAGCTTGCTAAAATCCATTCCCAATAGTAAACCATGCGATATAGAAGGCACTACCAATACCTTAAGAATTTTTAAATGGCCACTAATTTGTATGGGTAAGTCCACATAACCAAGTATTTTCTGAGGCGCACCATCAGCTGTTGTGAGGCTGGGTTCCACGTAACGCAAAATTTCCAGCTTAAACTTGTCCAGCAGGTTCAGGCCTTTTGCTCCAATAACCGAGAGATTTGCGCCCGTGTCTAACAGAGCTGTCACTCTCTTGTCAAAAATTTTGACAGAGATATAAAGTCTGTTATCATGTTTCCGCTGCACAAAGAACATATTTTCTTCAGCAATTCCGACGAAACTATCTTGCGAATTTCCAACAAATCCCTCATCAGCACTAGATTTTATGACGTCATATGAGGTTCTAGAAATCTTCGCACTCGAAGGTAGAATGTAAAAATCCTTTACCAAATTTTTCCAAGCTTCCCATTCTTCAACAGAAGTCTTCCCAATAGAAAAACTCGTCCTAGCTGTCCTTGCAACACAGGGTGAAATAGGGTTGTTTCTGTCGCGCTTGCTACTTCTAATCAATTTTCCGTAGACCAGAGCAGGGTTTTTGTACGAAGTGCAGGAGATTCGCCGGTCCACTATGCGTCTCTTTCCGTACGTTTTTTGAATAATTCGGGCAGTTTGGCTTAATCACCCCCACTCTTCCACAACCGTAACAAGTATGAACCGTCTTCTTTCTATTCTCCCCACGCGGCAAACTAGCCTGACAATCACTCTTTACATGGCCTGGTTGCTTGCACTGAAAACATCGCAATTCCGAAATACCTCTACTTCGTTTACTGCCCCCACTATGGCGTAAGCTTCTGGTGGGTAAGTACTCTAAGTCTGGCTCCAGCGACGAAATATTTTTCCGAGAGATGTTGGAACTGCAAGGCTGTTGCACGACAAATCTCGGCCAGATGCTCCATCTTTTACAATTTCTTTAAGTGCCAACTGAACGTGATATTCATCCAACAGATTTTTCCGAATGGTCTTGAGCTTTTCTGCCTTCGTGGCCTTCAGAATTAAGCGATTGAAGAGGTTTTCCATAGCAGCAATATAAATAACAACGCGTTCATCCTTCTTCTGTTTGCGACTACGGATCACTTCCCAGAGATCGTCGTCGGCATCTTTGGGTAGGAAGTCTTTCCTCAAAGCCGTCACCAATTCCTTCCAAGAGTTTACTTTTGTCCGTATGGAACGATACCATACCTTGGCTGGACCTTCAAATAATTCGATGGCTGCCCTGAAGAGTTCATCTTCAGAAATGTTGCGGGCAAAGCTCAACTCAACCAGTCTACTTCGGATTCTTTCGAAAACATTCGTTCCATCAAAGTCATCAATCAGTGCTGTGACAGATTTGATACTATCGTCCAGTTCCTTCTTTTCAGTATCAAATGCAAAATTCGGTACTTCGTACATATGCACACCAGGTCTAGCAATATCCTTTTGCAATTCTCTTCGCAAGAATCTTCTCTTCTGAGGCATGTCCGCATTAGTAGTAGCAATACCGCGAATTTTCAATTCATAATTTATTTCATATGTCCTTAGATGAAGTGGATCCATGTTATAATCAGCCATGATGAAATATTATAATGAACGGTAACTTCAAAAACTTGAAATGTAACTATCAGTACCGCTAAGTTCACGCAAGCACCCTGTATGCAGATTCAACAGCAAACACGATTTTTGAACGCACCCTGTATAAATAAATAACACCAAATCACTTTAAAAGCTCACCCTGTATATAGACACTATAAAGGATAACAATATTTTAATGAACACAATCGCATAAAATAATTTCAAAAGTCTACACTTTTGACTACACCTGTATAAATTCATAAATTCAGTGTTACAGATTTTATATAACCACCTCTCGTATCCAAAACACGACAATAACTAATACGCCTGTGTACTAAACACCAAAAATGCATATAAAATGTCACTTTCCTATATACACCCTGTCTATATTTCGTGTGCACTGTGACACATCCCGTATACGACAATACACCTCGTATACTTTTCCAGACAATGTACTTGCAAAAATGCAAACATAAAGACACACCCTGTATATATCTAAATATCACTGCATACAAACAATAAATAAATAATGCACTTTTATAAAATAAACCACGCTTTCAAGTGCACCCGTATAAATGACAACAAAAATTTTCAATAGACAAACAGTTTCTCTCCTGATTTGTATTTATTTGTCCACCCTGTACATTTAGTAAACAAAATTTAATCATTAAAATGACGAATATTTATTCAAAATATCTCTGTATAATTAAAAAAGTGTTAAGAATCCGCTTTATAATAAAATGTAATTGCTCATCTTGCCATCTGACACAAGCCTCCAAAGAAAAAAATCACAAAAAATTGCACTTGTTTATCAGAACTAATTTGTATGTCCTATCTCTAGGATGAGGATAGGAAATGGGAAAAAATAGGTCAATGAAAACACCGGCTAAAATAATTATACCAAATTTAGAACCACTAAAAATTATTTTAATTCAAATGTTCCCAAGTATTAGAAAATTATTATACTCTCTTTATAACTACCTATAAAGTTTGGAACAAAAAAATAACAACTTTTAATAAAACAATAAAGTTACGAAATACCCAAGTTGCATAAGCCCTAAAATTCAGTTACAAAAGCCCTAAAGTTGAGGCGCCATTTGAATAGCCGGAATAGCCACCACGCGCGGCAGCTCTTATTGTCGGGGCGAGGCGTGGGTCCGACTTTGGGTTTCGCTGTTGGCGTAATTATTTAGGTTAAGATATGTTAGTTAACCCAAAAAGTTGGAGCTATTGTTGTGGGCGCCAGCTGATAAACAATCGACGAGGGACAGGGGATGACAAAACGTACAAATGATTGTAAATACCGAAAATAAATGCTGACAAAAATATTTAATGACTATTGAAATATCGTACAATAAACTAGATTACAAACATATAAAACGTGTGAACAATTCAAATAGCATGTATGAATCAATTGACAATAAATGCACGGCGACCTGATAAACAAATGCTTATGACGTAAACAAAGATCAACCTACAACCAAACACCGCGAATGCACCTACGCCTAGCGCGGAACGTACCCCTGGTGCCAGCAATTTGAAATTTTGACAGCTCCATCAGTGCATTCCCCTTGCAGTTTGCAGTATTGCAATAACCTAACTTTACAATGGACAACAAGATCAGATGGAAATAACTTATCTCGTGGCCCCTAAACTGCCCACTTAACAGTAAGTACTTTACTTCAATTATTATAACGAGTGTCGAGCAAACGTCAAACAAATGGAGTACTTGTTAATAAGTATATTATAAGTAAATTCATGTACGTGAGCCAAAACACCGAAACTAACTTCTACTTTTTGCTGGTAATTCAAATATACATATGAGCCTAGTTACTCAATCAACAGCTGTTATATGAGTTTACAGTTGTTATGAATTTGTGAAATATTTAAAGACAAAATAAAGAGCAGGCTGGCAGCTGTTCAGTCACGATTTTTCTGAGATAAACTTCACTCCGGTTCCCGAAGTTCTGATTAAGCAACACGTGCGATGTGCTCTGCACGGTTGTCCCACAATGTAAATTAAAAGGATAGACTTACTTTTTTACTGGCGAGGCTTACTGCAATAACTCTAGAAGGCTGGTTTGGAAGCGGGTGAAGGCAGATGACATCCCACAAATAAGCGTAGCCGGAAAACAGATTTGGTTGCCCAGATGAGGGTCCGGACGATCGACGACTCGCCTCTCTGGAGACTCTCCTGGGAGATCCCGGTAATCGCTTTCGCAATATTGTGGTTCGCTTGGCTCTACAAGTGACTTTACTTTTTGTGTAGGTGCAGGTCAGACCTCCATAAAAGAGTATATTTCCGTAAAATACAGAATGACAAGCCCCAGAAATAAAAAGTACGGGAAGAACCCTAGATCTTATTAAGTTTTTTCACCATGAAAATCAGGAGAGAAATGCCAGCAATTTCATTTGCCAAGATGGCAACCTCTTTCCTCTTTCACCTTTTTTTTCTACTCTCCTGAAAAAACTCCCCTCTTATCTCCTGACATTTCTAAATTCCCCACTTAAACTGTCAAATCAAGAATAGTAAACAAACCCAGTGACAGCTTAATAAGTCATGGTCTATTTAAGTCAAATCAAATACCAGGTAAAGCCAATTGCGAAGCCAGAACTTTCAAGAACGACTTCAGAGTCGAGTAGGCAACCACATAAACACAACAGCGTGTGTTTAATCGAACACTCACAAATAAATAACGGTTCCCCTATCAGTGGATACCGAACCGTTACAACCAAATTTACAGAACACCAACTTAGAGCAAAGAACGCAACTGGGCAAGAAATTAAATTTACGCCTGAGACATCTGTTAATATAAACCAAGATCATTTTTTAGCAGTTTCTTCAAATAAAAAGAAGTTCATTAATTTTTTAGAGGCGCATTTTGTTAATGTCGGTATTTCAGTGAAAATAGCAAAGACTGATGCAGATTATAGGATTGCTAAAACAGCAGTGGACTGTACCATGGAAAGTACCAATCCCGTAATTTTTGTGGCACTAGATACAGACATTATGGTGTTGCTTCTAGAACATTGTGTAACTCAAAATATTTATATGCTGAGACCCGGTACACCTTGTAAGCCAAATAAGCTAACAAATATATACGCATTACAAAATATATTAGATAAACCAATTCTTCAAAATGTACTATTTCTTCATGCTATGACTGGTTGCGATACAACATTAGCATTTTTTAAAAAGGGCAAGAAAACGGCATTAATAATTTAAAAAAATAATAATGCTCTTTTTAACGATCTTTCCATATTTAAAAGCGATTTTCCGAATCTATCTGATTTATTAAAATCTGGTCAAAATTTTATTTTAAAATGGTATGGCAGTCACAAAAGCAAAAACTTTAATGAATTAAGGAGTTATAAATATTGCCACACAACTTACCGTCAAAATTTATTTCAAAATTTTTAGCTCGCTACATTGCCACCTTCATCTGAAGTTGCTGAACTTCATATTAAAAGAGTTTACTCACAAGTACAGCTATGGATGGGCATTGACTTAAATCCAGAGGACTGGGGGTGGATCAAAAATGATGGCGCGCTACAACCGCAAAGAAATTGCACCCGAATTCATTTTAAAATTTTTGTTTTGTGGATGCAAATCTAATTGCTCCAGTAAGTCCTGTACTTGCAGCAAATTCAATTTAAAATGCACTGCAAGTTGTAGTTTTTGTCTGGGACAATATTGCAGTAATGTCGCATCAAATGTGTCTATAGTTAAGCACATGCCAGCGAAGAAAGAAACTCAAGACAGAAGAGCGCCAGAAGAAACGACCCAGCTGGCAGGGTCCAACAGCCAGGACCAGGGGAGTTCTGCTAACTTCGCCTACACCGTCTGCATTTGCAGGTGGGGCAGTCGTAAAAAAACAGACCCACCCCTTACGAGGCCGGTCCAGGTCTACAGCGATGATTGGGGCAAAGCGCTCAAAGCTCGACCCCTAATCATCCGAGACCGTCATCAAAGTCAAGAATATTGGCGCTGTAGTTGAGGACGATGAGGATTTTTAGTTAATTTTGTTTAAGTTTTAATGTATCTTTTAATGAAAATGTATTATGTTTTTTTGCAATAGTTTTATTTTTGTTAATTTTTATAATGAATAACTTGTTCATAAATTATTCAATTTTTTAAACTTTTTTAACTTTTAACTTATTTATTACTTGGAGATTTGTGTGCAAATCGCAGGATCTTCTCAGGCTTAAAATTATTTGTAAAGATAAATATAGCTAATAATATTAATAAAAATACTTTCGAATTACATAAATGCCGCAGATATGATAAAAATACAATAATGTCCAAGTAGTGTTAATGTAGTTTTAAAATATTGGTCAGAACTTGCGAAATCGAAACATATTTTGCAGAATTTAAATTTTATTTATTTTCAAGGCTATAGAGGGCTTTGCAGTTACTCTAATTTATACTATATGTATACCATTGGATAGGGAATTTTATGCTCTATGAAAAATGTATTCTGAAATTTTGTCGAAAAGTTTAAGGTTTTTGAGAAAATCGCAAAAAACCAAAAAATGTAATTTGGGGGTGGTTTTGGGGTGGTTTGGCTCGGGGGATCACTGGGGACTTTTAGGCACATAAAAAGTACCCCCTAGGGAACACAATCACGCTAAAATCAGCTTGTCCCAAATTTGTTTTAGGTCGACCCATTATTTTTACTGGCCTAAATGGCAAAAATTGACATGAAGAAGCGCGCTCTATGAAATTAAATGGTAACAAAATTAATAGGTAGATAAATGAGGTAAATGGCAAATGAGCCAAAAGTGGGTAATATTAATAATTTATTAAGCGACGCGGCGAGAGAGTCGATAATAAAATAGGTAAAGTGGAAATATCCATATAGGTAATAAATAATAATTTAAAAGCTTGAAAACCATAATATAAATTGCCCTCTTAAATATGAAAACAAAGTAAAAATGTTACTTGTTATAAGTACAATTCTATCATTAATTATGAATCATAAATTGCGGTAAGTAATGTGCACAAGTTGAATGTAGATGAGAGTAAAACCATTTTGATGCAAATTGTATTCTATTTCGTATTAAAATAAGAAAGGTTATTAATGAAAATACATATGAACTACGACACATAACGGATAATTTAACACGAGGAAAATTCCATATTAGTTTACTGTATCCTTACTCCCCAAAACTTTGACGTATAGTAAAGTCTGCGAATTTTATTTTAATTTGTCAAATTTCTTAAGATTTCAAAGAACTTTTACAAATGGGAGGGGTATGTTATGAAATTCAGATGCTATCAGATATACTTGCTCTAGGTTAAATAATATCTTTTGAGAAATATCTTGAGATGTATAGGGGAGAGAGTATATTTCACTTATTTTAGTATTCCTGTTAGATATAAGTTTTATGTTAAGAAATTGTTACTTTTCATGTTGCACATTTAGATTTTATTTTAATATTCATTTCACTTAGGTCTTATATTTCAAAATTAGTGTTTTAAGAAGTGCCATATTAGATATTTTCATTGAAGAATTTAGTATAACTTTTGCAACATGACAAAGGAGAAAGACTCAGTAACCATGCATGGTATAATTTAGAATAGCCATGGAGCTAGTAGAAATTGGTATGCATTATAATAATTAATGCATACTATAAGTAAGTTGTTATAATAGTGGGGACGATCTGGAAAAACAAAGTGCCCGAAGAGGATTGAAATATTTTAAAATTTTGTTTTTCTCATATCATTAATTGCATAGTTGCCTATAATTTGGCAACTTATTTAACTCGATTTTCGGTCGGGAGGGGGGGGGGGGGGGTTGAAATTAACATGTAAATGTAGGCAAGGTGGGTTTTTCGCGGCTATTTCAGTTATTTGTACGGTCCTAGCAAAAAAATGGATGAGTTAAAAATTAAAGCGCTCGCGAATCCGCGTAAACTGGTTTCTGGCTCGTCGAAATCGGCCTGACGGTTCGCGAGATATCGCGAATTGAATTTTGTTTTTTTTTTCACCGCCCCCAGTTCAATGACCGCGTTTTGTTACTGAATATGAACAATTTTTATGCAAATTTTTAGTGTATACTTTTATTCTCAATTTACGTTTTCTGCAGGTTTAGCGAAATCTATTTAATACTTAAAATTATAAATAAAAATATTAAAGAACTTTACTATTTTACATGGGATACTTTTTACTGCTCTTGGTGTCCATTAACAACTAATGTAGAGAGTAGTTGGCGCCTTTAAATGAAACACCGTTTATTACTTCATGTACAGATGTAGATAAATAATATGCATTAGTATAATACCCTAGCAAAAACAAAATAAATACTGCCTTACCCACAACCCAAAACTCTATCGAGCTAATGAGCTAGCTGGCTAGTGTAATCTTTCTTGGATTAATTATTCTAGTATTTCTAAACAATGATTGATCATTATCTAAAGATAAATTTTAGTAGTATAAATATACGGTTTTTTAAATAGAAAACTAGAATTAATTGAGACAGGAGTATTACACAAAATGGCTCCCAACGTTGTAATAGGGTAAGCAGAATAACACAAATAGCACCCAACGTTCTAGAGGGTGTATAGTAACACAAAAATTGCATCTAACACGTCAATTTTATAACGAGAGAGGGGGTTAAAAATTTTAATTTCTAATTAAAGAAAATTTTTAATTATTAATTTTTATATTTTATATTACTATCTACAGATGTGTATGAGGCTAAAAATATTAAACAAATAGACAAGCTAAACTGTCAGGGACAGGTTGAGAATAATTTCTTAGAAACATAGATTTTTGTTGTTGTTTTGGAATAGGTGCAGTTGATGAAGAGATATCTGACAGACGGACATACAATTAAGTCAACATATATAAGTTTATAGCAAGCAAAATTAGTCAACAAGTCAAAATTTGGGAGAGTATTGATGTGTGGCCAGTAAGTTTTCCTAATATTTTCTATGACAAAGGTCGGTTTAATTTAGAAATATTATAATTTAAAATTATCTTTCATTCTGTAGTTGTAAAAATTTGTAGTGGTGTTTGATCCAAATAATAGGCAGATTTCTGAGAATATACACAAATTCCTTTAAGCAGAAAATCTTGTTAGTTTTTATTAACACTTCTTATACATGGAAATTTATAAAACTTTATTTTATATCTATATATTTGTCCAACCCTATGGAGACGTATCAGATGAAAGTAAATTATTTAACTAAAAATCAAATAGATTATGAATTACAAATTAGGGACATAAAAACTACCAAAAAAGATTTGATTGTAAAACGTAAACTGTTAAAAAATTATTAGACAAAGAAGAGCTAGGTAGAGGAGAATACGAGTATAATTCCTTCGATATTGAAACAGAAAAAACAGCTATTGATTTAAGTATGGATGAAATTCGACTCTTAATAAATGATTTTCAAGGTCCAGAATCTTATTCAGGTCATACACGTATAAGAACTTATTTGGTCCATTTGATACATCGAGATAATAGAATTAAAGTAGAAAATGATAACGCGGACTTGTCACGTGACATCACAGAGTATAAATCAGAGGCTAGGGCTACATGTTTAGAATTAGAAGCGTTGTTATGGGAAAACACTCAACAACCGTACGCTGCCGAAACAGTACTACAACCTAATCTAAATTCAACAATGATGCAAAGTACAAATTTTTACCCTAATAATGTAGTACAAAATGCTTGTAAAACTGTTCCAGTATACAAGTGGGATTTAAAATTTAGTGGGGATAAAAATTCAAGTTTAAAATCATTTTTAGAAAGAGTAGATGAGTTGTCAGCTTCCAGGAATGTTTCTCAAGCAGAACTTTTCAATAGTGCCTGCGATTTATTTATGTACTTGAAGTTTCGAACGTTCACTTGAACGAATTTCAAATGAAAAGAAAAAATTAATATCAACTGCAAATCGACTTAAGAGTAATTTTTTATTATTATATCGATTGGTACCAATACTCATAATGCTCCCTCAAAGCCTCCCATACGTCGAACGTATAGCGCACTCCCAAACAACCCCTGATTTAAAAAAATCACTAAAAATGCAAAATGGCCTAGACGTAAAAAATTTCTTTCTACACCTGCTACAAATAATATCCTAAGCATATCCCAAAATCCTCGTTCGGGGATAAGTGGCGGAACACACCCTTAGCCAACCCCTAATCAAAAAAATAAACACCATGAATCCTATCTAGCTTAGACGTAAAATTTTCCTGACTACACTTGCTACAAATAATGCCCTAAATATACCTTCAAAGCCTCGTTCCCCGCGAAGTGGCGGAACACCCCCTTAGCAACCCTTGTATATAAAAAAAATCAGCATAAAATGAAATCTGGGTTAAGTATAACATTTTGTAAGTTAAATTTACAATGAATACTACTTTAAACATATTCTCGATATTTCAATCGCACACAGTGTACTTATGCACCCCCTGCTTCAACCCTTGATTTTAAAAAATTCGTGAAAAAGTCATTCTGACATAGACCTAAAAGTTTTTTCGTCCTTCTAGTTACCAACCATACCCCTAAAATTCCGTCAAAGCGTTGTTCTCGCCGAATCGGCGGAACACCCCCTTAGCGACCCTTGTATATAAAAAATCAGCATTAAATGTAATCTGGGTTAAGTATAACATTTTGTAAGCTAAATTTACTATAAATCCTACTTTAAACATATTCTCGATATTTCAATCGCACACAGTGTACTTATGCACCCCCTGCTTCAACCCTTGATTGTAAAAAATTCGTAAAAAAGTCTAACTGACATAGACCTAAAAGTTTTTTCGTCCTTCTAGTTGCCAACAATACCCCTAACATTCCCTCAAAGCCTTGTTCTCGCCGAACCGGCGGAACACCCCCTTAGCAACCCTTGTATATAAAAAATCAGCATTAAATGTAATCTGGGTTAAGTATAACATTTTGTAAGCTAAATTTACTATAAATACTACTTTAAACATATTCTCGATATTTCAATCGCACACAGTGTACTTATGCACCCCCCGCTTCAACCCTTGATTTTAAAAAAATCGTAAAAAAGTCAATCTGACATAGACCTAAAAGTGTTTTCGTCCTTCTAGTTGCCAACAATACCCCTAACATTCCCACCAAGCCTTGTTCTCGCCGAACCGGCGGAACACCCCCATAGCAACCCTTGTATATAAAAAATCAGCATTACACACATTGTAATAGTCAGTCTGACATAGACCTAAAATTTTTTTCATCCCTGTAATTGCCAACAATACCCGTAACATTTCCTCAAAGCTTTGTTCGTGCCGAACCGGCGGAACACCCCCTTAGCAACCCTTGTATATAAAAAAACAGCATTAAATGAAATCTGGGTTAAGTATAACATTTTGTAAGCTAAATTTACTATAAATACTACTTTAAACATATTCTCGATATTTCAATCGCACACAGTGTACTTATGCACCCCCTGCTTCAACCCTTGATTGTAAAAAATTCGTAAAAAAGTCAAACTGACATAGACCTAAATGTTTTTTCGTCCTTCTAGTTGCCAACAATACCCCTAACATTCCCTCAAAGCCTTGTTCTCGCCGAACCGGCGCGGCGGAACACCCCCTTAGCAACCCTTGTATATAAAATATCAGCATTAAATGTAATCTGGGTTAAGTATAACATTTTGTAAGCTTCATTTACTATAAATTCTACTTTAAACATATTCTCGATATTTCAATCGCACACTGTGTTCTTATGTACTCCCTGCTTCAACCCTCGATTTTAAAAAATTCGTAAAAAAGTCAAACTGTCATAGACGTAAAATTTTTTTCGTCCTTCTAGTTGCCAACAATACCCCTAACATTACCTCAAAGCTTAGTTTATGGCGAACCGGCGGAATACCCCCTTAGCAACTCTTGTATATAAAAAATCAACATTAAATGATATCTGGATTAAGTATAAAATGTTGTTAGCTACAAATACTATAAATACTACTCTAAACATATTTTCGGAGTTTCATTCACATACAGTGTTCGGATGCACCCCCTTAAACCTTAAAATAAAAAATATCCTCAAAAATTCAATCTGGCTTAGGTGTGAACCTTTCTTGTTCATTCTAATCACAAAGGAGGCTTTAACATTAACCAAAGCCTCGTTACAGTTAAGACGCGGAGTATACCACTGGCAACCCCCGATGTGAAAAGTATCACCACAAGCGCAATCTTGCTTAGAGGTACAATTTTCTTGGTTACATTAGCAACAAATAATACTTCAAGCATGTCCTTAAAGTCTCGTTCATGGTTAAAGTGCGAAATTTCAATTTATGTACAAGAAAAGGTCATAAAGAAGGTATTCGGCATCTTTTATTATCGTCACAAAAAATTGTCAAAAATATTTCCTAAGGAGTTAAGAACATGGACCAATCTCACTGAATATAATTGGTTGAAATTTGTCCTACCAAATAGATGATTCCTTGAAATAAGCAATCTAGTCAACGTGGACTTCTAGGGGTGGAGTAACTGTTTCTTTGTCATAAAATTATACTGCACGACTTCGGCCATGTACTAATCAGAAGCGGTCAGTCTCCTTTAGGCGTTTTTGCGAACGTTTTTGTATCGCTGGATTTCATATGGAACCTACTACACCCCTAAACCAAATAAGCTTTTTGGCAAATTTGTTAAAATCAAGGGTTGAAGCAGCGGTAATATTTAGAGTAAACGTGGATAACAAAATTTTCTACCTAAGTAAGCCAGACTTTGTTTATATAATCCTGATCATTGCTTTATTTATATTTTATAAAACAGCACATATTGTATAAGGGTTGCTAAATGGGTGTTCCGCCACTTAGCCTTAAACAAAGCTCTGCTGGAAAGTTTGGGGTATTATTTGTAGCTGAAGCAACAAAGAAACTTTTACGCCTAAGCCATATTGACATTTTGGCGATTTTTTTTAAAATCGAGGGTTAAAGCTGGGGTGCGTGCATCCGGACTTTACACGCAAATGAAATTTCGAGAAAATGTTTACAGTAGTATTTGTAGAATATGTGGCTAACAGAATTATATACTTAAACCGGATTTCATTTAATGCTGATTACTTATATACAAGGGTTGCTAAGGGAGTGTTCCTCCACTTTCCCATTATGTGGGCTTTGAGAGAATGTTTGGAGTATTATTTGCGACTAGAGTAACGAAAAACCTTTTACGCCTAAGGCACCTTGACTCCCTGACGAATTTTTCAAAAACAAGGGTTGAAGCAGGGGCACATCCGAACAGTGTGCGAGTAAAATATCGAGAACATGTTTTGACTAGTATCTGTAGTAAATGCAGCTAACGAAATTTTATACCTAACCCAGATTTCTTTTAATGCTGATTTTATACATACAAAAGTTGTTAAGGGGTTGTTCCGCCACTTCCGCCAACTAGGCTTTGAGGGGATGTTTATGGCATTATTTGCAACTAGAAGGACGAAAAAACGTTTACGTATAAGACAGTTCGTCTTTTTGACGAATTTTTTTAAAATTAAGGGTTGAAGAGGGGGTGCTTAAGAACACTGTGCGCTAATGAAATATCGAGAATATGTTTACAGTAGTATTTGTAGTAAATGTAGCTAACAAAATGTTATACTTAACCCTGATTTCGTTTAATGCTGGTCTATCATATACAAGGATTGCTAAGAGGGTGTTCCGCCGGTTCTTCATAAACTAGGTTTTGAGGGAATGTTAGGGGTATTGTTGGCAACTAGAGGGACGAAAAAAATTTTAGATCTATGACAGTTTGAGTTTTTTACGAATTTTAAAAATCAAGGGTTGAAGCAGGGGGTGTATAAGAACACTGTGTACGATTGAAATATCAAGAATATGTTTCAAGTAGTAATTATAGTAAATGTAGCTAACAAAATGTTATACTTAACCCAGATTTGGGTTGCTAAGGGGGTGTTTCGCCGGTTCGACGAGAACAAAGCTTTGAGGGAATGTTAGGGGTATTGTTGGCAACTAGAAGGACAAAAAAAATTTTAGGTCTATGTCAGATTGACTTTTACGAATTTTTAAAGATCAAGGGTTGAAGCAGGGGGTGCATAAGTACACTGTGTGCGATTGAAATATCGAGAATATGTTTAAAGTAGTATTTATAGTAAATTTAGCTTACAATACTTAACCCAGATTGCATTTAATGCTGATTTTTTATATACAAGGGTTGCTAAGGGGTGTTCCGCCGGTTCGACGAGAACAAGGCTTTGAGGGAATGTTAGGGGTATTGTTGGCAACTAGAAGGACGAAAAAACTTTTAGGTCTATGTCAGTTTGACTTTTTTACGATTTTTATAGTTTTAGCTTACAAAATGTTATACTTAACGCAGATTACATTTAATGCTGATTTTTTATATACAAGGGTTGCTAAGGGAATGTTCCGCCGGTTCGGCGAGAACAAGGCTTTGAGGGAATGTTAGGGGTATTGTTGGCAACTAAAAGGACGAAAAAACTTTTAGGTCTATGTCAGTTTGACTTTTTTACGAATTTTTTACAATCAAGGGTTGAAGCAGGGGGTGCATAAGTACACTGTGTGCGATTGAAATATCGAGAATATGTTTAAAGTAGTATTTATAGTAAATTTAGCTTACAAAATGTTATACTTAACCCAGATTACATTTAATGCTGATTTTTTATATACAAGGGTTGCTAAGGGTGTGTTCCGCCGGTTCGGCGAGAACAAGGCTTTGAGGGAATGTTAGGGGTATTGTTGGCAATTAGAAGGACGAAAAAACTTTTAGGTCTATGCTGACATTTTTACGATTTTTTTACAATCAAGGGTTGAAGCAGGGGGTGCATAAGTACACTGTGTGCGATTGAAATATCGAGAATATGTTTAAAGTAGTATTTATAGTAAATTTAGCTTACAAGATGTTATACTTAACCCAGATTACATTTAATGCTGATTTTTTATATACAAGGGTTGCTAAGGCGGTGTTCCGCCGGTTCGGCGAGAACAAGGCTTTGAGGGAATGTTAGGGGTATTGTTGGCAACTAGAAGGACGAAAAAACTTTTAGGTCTATGTCAGTTTGACTTTTTTACGTTTTTTTACAATCAAGGGTTGAAGCAGGGGGTGCATAAGTACACTGTGTGCGATTGAAATATCGAGAATACGTTTAAAGTAGTATTTATAGTAAATTTAGCTTACAAAATGTTATACTTAACCCAGATTACATTTAATGCTGATTTTTTATATACAAGGGTTGCTAAGGGTGTGTTCCGCCGGTTCGGCGAGAACAAGGCTTTGAGGGAATATTAGGGGTATTGTTGGCAATTAGAAGGACGAAAAAACTTTTAGGTCTATGCTGACATTTTTACGATTTTTTTACAATCAAGGGTTGAAGCAGGGGGTGCATAAGTACACTGTGTGCGATTGAAATATCGAGAATATGTTTAAAGTAGTATTTATAGTAAATTTAGCTTACAAGATGTTATACTTAACCCAGATTACATTTAATGCTGATTTTTTATATACAAGGGTTGCTAAGGCGGTGTTCCGCCGGTTCGGCGAGAACAAGGCTTTGAGGGAATGTTAGGGGTATTGTTGGCAACTAGAAGGACGAAAAAACTTTTAGGTCTATGTCAGTTTGACTTTTTTACGTTTTTTTACAATCAAGGGTTGAAGCAGGGGGTGCATAAGTACACTGTGTGCGATTGAAATATCGAGAATACGTTTAAAGTAGTATTTATAGTAAATTTAGCTTACAAAATGTTATATTTAACCCAGATTACATTTAATGCTGATTTTTTATATACAAGGGTTGCTAAGGGTGTGTTCCGTCGGTTCGGCGAGAACAAGGCTTTGACCGAATGTTACGGGTATTGTTGGCAACTAGAAGGACGAAAACACTTTTAGGTCTATGTCAGATTGACTTTTTTACGAATTTTTTAAAATCAAGGGTTGAAGCAGGGGGTGCATAAGTACACTGTGTGCGATTGAAATATCGAGAATATGTTTAAAGTAGTATTTATATTAAATTTAGCTTACAAAATGTTATACTTAACAAAGATTTCATTTAATGCTGATTTTTTATATACAAGGGTTGCTAAGGGGGTGTTCCGCCACTTCGCGTTGAATGAGGCTTTGAAGGTATATTTAGGGCATTATTTGTGGCAAGTGTAGTCGGGAAAATTTTACGTCTAAGCTAGATAGGATTTATGGTGTTTATTTTTTTGATTAGGGGTTGGCTAAGGGTGTGTTCCGCCACTTATCCCTGAACGAGAATTTTGGGATATGCTTAGGATATTATTTGTAGCAGATGTAGAAAGAAATTTTTTACGTCTAGGCCATTTTACATTTTTAGTGATTTTTTTAAGCTAGGGGTTGTTTAGGGGTGCGCTATACGTTCGACGTAAGGGAGGATTTGAGGGAGCATTATGAGTATTGGTACCAATCGATGTAATAATAAAAAATTACTCTTAAGTCGATTTGCAGTTGATATTAATTTTGTCTTTTCATTTGGAATTCCTTCAAGTGAAGGTTCGAAACTTCAGGTACATAAAAAAATATAAATAGTTTCATTATTGTTACATCGATTTTGAAGACATGTTTGAAAAAATAATTTTTTGGTACACCTTGTTGCTTGTTTACAAATAACTCTGAAATGAACCATGCTAAAGAAAAACATATCTAAAATAAAAATTACCAGCAACACATTTAGCTTTATTGTGGTAAAATCATATAATTTATAATTGTTCAAAACTGCTTAAATACTTTAGATAAAAGTGGACAAACTTACTAAGCATGTAGTATAGGAATACGATTCAAGATATCGGTGCTTCTATTGAGTTTAATAATACTAACAAAAATCGGTAAAGTTATTTACACGGAACTTCCCTCGTTATTTGTGCATGACAGTCACTCAAAGAAATTATTAATTACGAAATGACATTGGGAATAATAATCGGAATATAATTATTGGTATTATTACAAAGAAAACCTGATAACTTTTGGTCAAAAAAATATACAGAGTGTTCATCCAACAGCAAGAGTTCAATATACTAAATAACAGGTGCCAAATATGGAAGGCTTGCGCAAATACCTTTATAAATGTCCACCATGACTCAATTATTTCTTGGGATGCCATTATTCAATAAAAGTATATAATAGGATATGCCAAATATTATTGCCATCTCTCACATTTTCAATCCCACATTCACGTAATGGAGTGGAAGTATAGTGGTGATTAAAATATAGAACAAATTTTCAAAAATGTTTTCTGTCTATTGTAGTGTTAAATTTTTTTCCAAATTGGTGAAAATATGTTGCAAATTTTTTTTTCCGAAATAGGTTTAGAATGTTATGAAACGTGGAAATTTTAAATTTGAGCAAAAAAATATTTCGTCTATTCTATAATGGTGATAAATAGATTACTAAAACATGTTTCCATTTTTTTTTATTTTTCTAAAACATTTTTAAATTTGTTTTAATAAATTTGGAATGCCATGGAAACGTGGAAATTTTAAATCGGAAAAAAAATTCCATCTATTTGTGGTAAAATTTTTTCAAAAATAATTTTTTTTTTTTTATTTTACTTTAAATAAATTTAGAACGCTATGAAACGTGGAAATTTTAAATTTGAGCAAAAGCAAATTTTTTTCATCTTGGTAAAAATTTTTTCAAAAATGTTTGAAAAAAATTTTAAAAAATTGTTTTTTCCTGAATTAGGTTTAGCGCGTCATGAAACGTGGAAATTTTAAATTTGAGCAAAAAAAAATTTTTTTCATCTTGGTAAAAATTTTTTCAAAAATGTTTGAAAAAAATTTTTTGAAAATTTTTTTTCCTGAAACAGGTTTAGCGCGTCATGAAACGTGGAAATTTTAAATTTGAGCAAAAAAAAATTTTTTTCACTATTTATTCCGTTTAGACGGTCCACCCTGTATATTTTTCAGTGAAAATTCTACCAGTTTGTCGCTGACAGTAGGGTTAACTACCTACCAAATTTGACTGCTCTCCGTCAAGTAGTTTTTTAGTAAATACACCAACAGACAGACAGACAGACAGACAGACAGACAGACAGACAGACAGACCGACAGACAGACAGACAGACAGACTGACGGAATTGAAAAACCTATATTTTCGGAATCTACGTGTTCTGAAACGTCAGAATCCGAAAAAATCTCGGAGGGTGATTTTTTCTCGAATACAATACTTCCCTTCGGTATGCGAGGGAAGTAATACTTGTTACTTGTATGCGCATATAATTTTTCAGTAACTGAAAAACGATGAAATGATAGAAGCCGATAAAACAATTGTACTCCACTCTATTTATACCTCTTAGAAATATACTTCCAAAATTCCAAGGTCACTTTAACATATTCTCACCAGATGCCGACGTATTAGAACTACTACTAAATTACTACAGTATAAACTTCGGAGAGGAACACTCGGAGCCTTACATTATTATACTCTTCGCAAATACAAAACGAAGAGTATATTGCATTCGACCGGCACATTTCTAAAGTCGGTAATATTGCTCGTAGAGAAAAAAAATTCATATCACTGTGTTAGTCATCGAATTCTGACTGTTTGCACAGCACCGCGAAAGCCCTGTGGCGGTCGGATTGATATTAACCAACGCAGTTCTATTCTTCGAGATTTACTCTACAACGTGTTTTTGTTTTGTTTTGCCAAAAGATGATTGGAAGCATGCGAAAAACACGATCGAAAACCGTTAATTTCAGCGCTGAGCGTCGGTGGCGCGTGGAAGCGGCGAAGAATGGGAATAGCCGAGTTCCACCTCTATTCTGCTGAAGCACGATTTCTGACGGCTACGCTTCAAACCCCGGCCGCGGGTAAAAATGTTAATATCTCGCGAACCGTAAGTCGTATATTGATGATTCTTAATTAAATTTGGGGTAGAATCGAGCAAAAGAATATTTTTCTCGTCTACCATAGTAGTGGTAAAAGACATAAATTGTTGTTGTTTTTTAAATATAGAATGTTATAAAACATGGGAAGTTTAAATTTGAAAGAAAAGAAAATTTTTCTTGCTCAAATTTAAAATTTTCACTCTCATGACATTCTAAACCTATTTGAAGAAAAAATAATTAAAATGTTGTTAACCACTTTACTTCCACTCCACTACGTGAATGTGCAATTAAACATGCGACAAATGGCAATAATACTTGACATATATAGTTGCCATAATTGGCAAGGAAGACACCTATTATTATAGTTTTAGTGAAAAATATGCAGAGTGGTCATCGTAAGAAATAATTCAACTACGGTCGCGCCAATATTCTTGACTAACGATGACGGTCTCCGAAGATTAGGGGTCGAGTTTGAGCTATTTGCCCCAATCATCGCTGTAGACCTGGACCGGCCTCGTAAGGGGTGGGCCTGCTTTTTCGCCTATCTCCCCCGCAAATGCGGACGGTATTGGCGATGTTAGCAAACCTCCCCTGCTCCTGGCTGTTGGACCCTGCCAGCTGGGTCATCTCTTCTGACGCTCTTCTGTCTTGGTCTTTTTTCTTCGCTGGCATGTATAGGCTCCCGGGAGCGTCTTTCGTCTGGGGGTGTTGACTAGTCGGAAGCCCAGGGTGGCAATTGGCATCATGTTCTCCGATTTCGTCGGAGGAAGTGTGAACTGTGTAGTTCAGGATTGTGTTCGGCCAGAGACGCTTTCCTAGCGTCAGAGGCCGGCACTGGCTAGGGTAAGGGTACCGAGCTGGTTGTTTGCTTGGTACCCCCGGGATCGGGTAAATGGATGTTTTTGGTCATTGTCTCCTTGCGGTGTTGCTTGCAGATCGGGCTGAAACAGATAAAGGGTTACCCATTATCCAGGATCTGGAGCTTTGGCCTCTTGTGCCTCGGAGCGTCGTTGGGATCTTAGCCAGTCGCCTGTATGACCAGCGGATTCCCATGCTCTGCACGTATAGGTTATTTGCTCTGTCCCGGATGACTTCAGTTACTGGGGTGTATTCCAGGTCTCTGAAGATGTCGGCGTTTCTGGCAAACCATGGTGCATCCACGGCGCACCGAAGTGCGACGTTTTCCACGGCTTGTATCCTCTTCAGATGGGTGGCTGCTTGGTATCCCCAGGCAATGGAGGCGTAGGTCAGAATAGGTACAATGAGGGTCCTGATAAGCGTGAGCTTGTTCCTCAGGTTGAGTTGGCTTTGTCTACCTATCATAGAGTATAGTAGAGTACTCCTCGTTCGCGCTTCCTGTATCATCACTTCCGTGTTCTGTCTCCACGTCAGGCTTCGATCCATGATAACGCCAAGGTACTTGACGGTATCGTGCCATTGAATGTTCTCGCCAATGAAGGAGGCGTGTCCTGTGGTAGTTTGCTTCCTGACACTCTTGAAGAGGATGGCTTTGCTCTTCTCCGCGTTGATTTTGACTTTCCACTTGTTGCACCACTCTTCCAGAAGGGATGCTGCTTCCTGGAGGTTTCGGGTGGCAAGTCTTGCACTCCATGATCTTGTGATTATGGCCGTGTCGTCTGCGTAGAGTGCAAAAGAGGTCCTTGCGGTTCTTAGCATGTCGGAGGTGTAGATGGTGAACAGGTGGGGAGAGAGTACCGATCCCTGCGGTACACCTGCTTCCATGGGCCTGTAGTTTGACAGCTTGTCGGCAATCCTCACACGGAGTTGCCTCCGATGAAGGTAGGATCTCACAAGCTTGACTATGCCGACAGGGTTACCCATCGACAACATCTTCGCCAGGAGACCTTCATGCCAAACCCTGTCGAAGGCCTTGGCTGCATCTAAAAATATCGCTCCTGTGACTTGACGGTGGTTGAAACCCTCCGTGATGTACTTCGTTAGATGAAGTACTTGGAGCTCGGTGGAATGTTCTGTTCGATAGGCGAACTGCTCAACTGGGATGATCTGGAGCTCATTGGTCAGGGCTTTAAGTCTCTTCAGGATGATCCTCTCTGCTACTTTACTCATCGCAGGTAGGAGACTGGTGGGCCTGTAATTTGAAGGAAAGGTTAGATTCTTACCTGGTTTGGGACTCATGATGGCGTCTGCTTTCTTTCATTTGGTGGGGAAATAATGTAGTCTCAAGATGGCATTGATGATGTTAACCATTGCTGCTACTCCTTTGAGGGGAAGTTTCTTGATTACTATGTTTCCTATTTCGTCGCACCCCGGCGCTTTGCGGGATCTGAGGCTTCTCAGGATTTCTCTGACTTCTTCAGGAGAAGTCGGGGGGGACAATTTCTTCGTCCGGCATGCGTCGCAGCCTTCTGACTCTGCGTATTACGTCGTCCTCCCAGTCCTGGTCCTCATCGTCGATCTGGTTTTCCCTGCACTGCAGTTCCAAACTGTCGGCAAAAGCCTCGGCTTTTTCCTGTCGAGTGTAGACAATACCATTCTCTCCGTGGATAGGCGGGACTGGTTTTCGCTTGGCGCGCAGAGCCTTCTGGGTAGTCCACAGGCTTCTGTCCTGAGGGTCTAGCGACTCTAGGTGACGTTGCCGTCTGATCTGTCTGTGTTCTTGCAGGGCTTCTTTAACTCTTCGAGTTGTTTATATTACCTTCGGTGTTCAGGGAGTCTTGTCCTCTACACCAGTTTCTTAACCCGCCTTCTGTCTCGAATGAGCTGCATGGTATCTTCAGAGCGAGTTCTCCCATCGACATTGCAACTCTTCTCGTTACATTTTCCGTCGTGCTTTCCGTTAGCGCTGCCTGGATGTGGTTTTCCAGAGAGATGATAGCCTCTTCTAATTCTTCCTTACTATCGATTCTGGGAATGTGTGCAATGTTCCTTTGCAAAATTGCTCGGAACTGTTCCCAGTTCGTTCTTCTCTTAGTGAAAGTTTCCTCTTCAGGGACACCATCAGCTAGTTTTAGGAATATGGGATTGTGATCCGAGGAGCCTTCAGCTTGTGTTTGAAGTTCGGCTCAACTACGGTGGAAATTTGTAAATGTATTTACGCAAGCGTTCCATATTTGGCACCTTTTTATTTAATATTGAGTTTTTACTGTCGGATGACTATGTATATTTTTTAACCAAGAGTTATCAGGTTTTCTTTGTAGTAATAATGATAACCACATTTCGGTGGGTAGGTGTACTGTGTATAGAACACAGTACACCTACCCACCGGTTGATGAAATAATAGGTATAATAAAATATTTTAAACGACCAGCTTTTTTTTTGACGGAGAATGAATGAAAAAGTGTGATTTGCCCTTAAGAATGTGTTTGCACGCCACAGTAAATTCGTATATAGAAAAAGCGAACTAATGGTTATGCCGATATAACAGGAACCATAAATTGGCTAGCTATAAGTAGTGATTTCATCATCAGTTGTTGGCAACAGAATTGTGCAGGGCCGTACGGACACTATTGGGAAGCCTTGACTAGATTTGCAGCAGTGAATAAAAAATGATTCAGTTCCTATTCTATTTTGTAACTTTTGAAATAGGATTTGATGATTGTAAATAATTAAACAATTCATGGTTACGTTAGGCGGTATCCACCGCAACTATCTACAACAGTAATAGTTTCAATTATTGTTAGATATTGTTTTTTGTGATTTTCTTTTTCAAATTTTAATGGTTATTCATCGATTTTCATGTGTAGGTGCTTTTTGTGGCATTTCACTTTCAGTGTAAAAGTGGTCATCATCTGGTGACAAAAATTTAATGTTTTAGGAAAAATCTGAAAAAATTAGGGGTGGTGCTCAGTAAGGGGAGAGAAATCGAATGTCGCGCACCGGAGTTCTCCATCTGCGTTCTTTCTTCGGGTAGGGTCCTCGGAAAATAGAACAGTTTCACTTCTTTCGTGTGTAGGTGTTTATCATGGAATTTCACTTTCGTTATGAAAGTGGTCATCATCGGGCGAGAAAATTTCGATGTTTTAGGAAAATTCTGAAAAAAATCAGCAGTAAGGGGAAAGAAATCGAATAGCGCACAGTGGCGTTCTCCGTCTGCATTCTTTATGTGGATAGGGCCCTCGGAAAATGAAAAAATGTCATATTTTTCGTGTGTAGGTGTTTTTCGTGGCATTTCACTTTCGGTATGAAAGTGGTCATTATCGGGCGACAAAATTTCGATGTTTTAGAAAAAAATCTGAAAAAAATCAGAGGTACGCAGTAAGGGGAGAGAAATCGAATAGCGCACAGTGGCGTTCCGCGTCTGAGTTCTTTATGTGGATAGGGCCCTCGGAAAGTGAAATAATGTCACATTTTTCATGTGTAGGTGTTTTTCGTAGCATTTCACTTTCGGTATAAAAGTGATCATCATCGGGTGACAAAATTTTGATGTTTTTGAAAAAATATGAAAAATATCAGGGGTATGCAATAATGGGAGACAAATCGAATAGCGCTCAGTTGCGTTCTCCGTCTGCGTTCGTTATGTGGATAAGGCCCTCGGAAAGTAAAAAAATGTCACATTTTTCGTGTGTAGGTGTTTTTCGTGGCATTTTGCTTTCGGTATGAAAGTGGTCATCATCGGGCGACAAAAACTATATGTTTTAGGAAAAATCTGAAAAAAAACAGGGCTACAGAGTAAGGGGAAATAAAGCGAATAGCGTGCAGTGGCGTTCTCAGTCTGCGTTCTTTATGTGGATAGGGCCCTCGGAAAGTAAAAAAATGCCACATTTCTCGTGTGTAGATGTTTTTCGTGGCGTTTCACTTTCGGTATAAAAGTGATCATCATCGGGTGACAAAATTTTGATGTTTTAGAAGAAACATGACAAAAGTCAGGGGTATGCAATAACTGGAGACAAATCGAATCGCGCACAGTGGTGTTCCCGTCTGCGTTCTTTATGTGGATAGAGCCCTCGGAAAGTGAAACAATGTCACATTTTCATGTGTACGCGTTTTTCGTGGCATTTTACTTTCGGTATAAAAGTGATCATCTGGTGACAAAATTTTGATGTTTTAGAAAAAATATGAAAAATATCAGGGGTATACAATAATGGGAGACAAATCGAATAGTACTCAGTGGCATTCCCATCTGCGTTCTTTATGTGGATGGGGCCCTCGGAAAGTGAAACAATGTCACATTTTTCATGTGTAGGTGTTTTTCGTGGCATTTTACTTTCGGTATGAAAAGTGATCATCGGGTGACAAAATTTTGATGTTTTAGAAAAAATATGAAAAATATCAGGGGTATACAATAATGGGAGACAAATCGAATAGCACACAGTGGCGTTCTCCGTCTGCGTTCTTTATGTGGATAGGGCCCTCTGAAAGTGAAAAAATGTCACATTTTTCGTGTTTTAGGGAAAATCTGAAAAAAATCAGAGGTACGCAGTAAGGGGAGAGATATTGAATATCGCACAGTGGCGTCCTCCGTCTGCGTTCTTTATGTGGATAGGACCCTTGGAAAGTGAAATAATGTCATATTTCTAGTATGTAGCATTTCACTTTCGGTATGGAAGTGGTCATCATCGGGCGACAAAATTTCGATGTTTTAGGAAATATCTGAAAAAATTAAGGGGTATGCAGTAATGGGAGACAAATCGAATAGAGCACAGTGGCGTTCTCTTTCTGTGTTCTTTATGTAGGTAGGACCCTCGGAACGTGAAAGAATGTTACATTTTTCATGAGTAGGTGTTTTTTGTTTTGTTACATTTCATTTTTGGAATGACAGTGGTCATCAAATTTCGGCGTTTCATAAAAAATCTAAACAAATTCAGGAGAACGTAGGGAGGTGAGAGAAATGGAATGGCGCAAAGCGCAGCTCTGTGTCTCGTTTCGTTCTCAGTGGAAGCGGTGAAAAACTTCAATTTTCATTCTCCGCTAACTTTAAGCGGCCGTATCTCGGAAACGAAGGACCGCAGCGACTTTCGGTTTGCGCCACTCGATTTCTCGTTTGATTTTACATAGCTGAATATGCCATCGAGCTCGTAAGATTTTTTGTTTTTTGAGAAAATCATCGGATTGGAAATTTAATCAGCAATCAATTAAGCGTACAAGAGGGATCAATTTTCTCTAGAAAAAGTTACAACGACTATATTGCAGTTGCGTTGAGTGAAATAAAAATCATAGGAATTGTAGTAATTATATCTGGATATCAACGTTGGTATGTGTGAGAAAAAAAACTGTAATGGAATTTTTTTTAAGGAAATTTCATTAAGAGGTCAGTGTTGCTTGAAAAAAAATTAAAGTAAAACGTTTAGCCCTGAAAAGTCGTGAACTTAAAAATTCAGATGTTTATAACTTCTATCTAAACAAACAGAGGAACTTTATCTCTGCAAAGAAAGTTGAAATTATTTTAAGGAGATTCAGAAAAGAAATAACAAAAAGTATCAACTTTTCGATTTTAAACGATTTTTTTATTATTCCATTCATCCCCTAAAAGTCAGACAGATCTTAAAGCCAAACAATCAGAAATGGGATGTAAACGCATGTGACCTTTCGTAAGCCAAATTATTAGCTCTACATTTTTTATCTGAAACCTTTTCCATATCTCTCATCGTTCTCGATTTATTCGCAAAAATAAACAATTTCATCCTTTTTGTACCCTTAAGGAAAGTGTAGGACTAATAATATATTAGACTTTTTATTTTACATCTCAACTCAATACAACTTTTCCTGTACAGATCCCCTCCGGTCATATTTTTGCGATTTAACCTACCTATTTGGACGAGTAACTAGGTAGGCGAGAGAAATCGAATGGCGTAAACCGCAGCTCCTTATCTCTTTTAGTTCTCGAGATATGACCTCGGGAAGAGAGGATGGCCTTGGCCGACCATTAACAACAATGCAATTTTTAATGCCTAGCCTCCCCCAAGGAGTGACCAGGTGGCCTTGGTCTATTCGAAAGAACAAAATTTTTCCTTTCATAAAACCCCGGTCGGCCGATCTCGGTCCCTGGCTTTAATGAGTAATTACACTTATTGTCGTGGGGGGCACAGGGGGATTGTGGTGACAGAGTGGACGATTTTTTGTTTAAACTTTTTTTTATTGTAATCTCCAGTCTAAAATGCTCGGTCGGCCGACCCCACCCCTGGTGATGTACTTGGTTGCAAAACAGTTTAATTTAAAAGTACGAACTAGGAAAATTGGCAAAATTTTTAAATTTAAATCTAACTATTTTGCAATCCACTGAAATTATTGAGTGAAAATTAATAGTAATAGTCTTGTTAAGGTTCTACTTAGGTAGTCTTATAATTTTTTTAAATATACGTACTAAGAGAAAAAATTTATGGCCAAAAATAGTAAATATTTCCCTATCGGATGTCTCTTTCTAGGCCACCTTAAGGGAGTATTATTCCAACAACAGAATAAAATAGGGGATTTTAAAAATGTTTTACTCAAAATATGTATAATTTGTTTTCTACAGAATTTCGAAACGAATAATATCTACGTTTATGAGATTATAATAAGGAAGCACGTTTTCCTTCGGTGTGTTGTTGGTGTCCAGATTTTACCAAATGTGGCCTTGACAGGCCCCTGGTTAGTGCCATTACATGTCCTTTTATAAACAAAAAAAATTAATAGGACAAGTTTTTCCTCGGTGAGAATCGTAAAAGTCACTAAAGGGGTTTCTTAAAAAACCAAAGTTGGTGGCCATATTTTACATAGGGTGGCCTTAATAGGCCCTTGATAAATGTCATCATATGTGACCTTCCAAAACAAAGAACTTTCATTCGGAAAATTTTTTTCTCTGATCCAAAGTTATTCTAACTGTAACTTCAAAATGAAACACGTATATTTATTTCAATAAGTGGTATATGCATTTTTTTAATTAACATCGTAAATATTTTTTTTCAAATGTAATTTTATAAAAGCAAAATGCCATCATAAACACACGATAAATTCCGATCACACAGTCAGAAAAAAATTACTAGTTTTAAGTAAATCCATTTATTTGAATCAGATTTTATTGAATCAAAGTTTTTTTCCTTTAAAACAAACAATTCTTTATTTACTTCTAGCGAATTGATTTATTTGATATTACGTAATTTAACATCTTAGAAACAATTTAAAAAATCGTAAAATGAAATAATTAATTTACTTGAATTAAGTAAAATTTTATACAATTAAATAAATGATTTACTTAAAACAAAGAAACATTTCATAGGTTCATATTTAAATTAGAACGTTTTCTTAAAACTATAGAAATTTACCTAAAACTATAGTACACTTTTTCTCTGAGTGCAGTTGCTACAACATTTATCCCCCCCCCCCTTAAGGGGGGGAAGAAGTTATAAAAGTGAAAACAGTGAGGTAATAACAATTCTTTTGATAATTCACCCTTTCGAATATTCCAAGATCGATCTGCTAAATTCGTTGCAAATGGTCGGCCAACGACATCACCAGGGGTGGGGGTCGGCCGACCGAGCATTTTAGACTCGAGATTACAATTTAAAAAAAAGCTTAAACAAAAAATCGTCCACTCCGTCACCACAATCCCCCCTGTGCCCCCCCCACGACAATTAGTGCAATTACTCATTAAAGCCAGGGACCGAGATCGGCCGACCGGGGTTTTATGAAAGGGAAAATTTTGTTCTTTCGAATGGACCAAGGCCAACCTGGTCACTCTTTGGGGGAGGCTAGGCATTAAAAATTGCATTGTTGTTAATGGTCGCCCAAGGCTATCGTCAGGGGTGGGGGTCGGCCGACCGAGCATTTTACATTCTTTGGATCATAATTAACAAATTAGTTTAAAAAAAAGTCCACTTTGTCACCACAATCGCCCCATTGCCCCAATAAGCAATTACCGTAATTACTCATTACCGCCAGGGACCGTGATCGGCCGACCAGCGGTTATGAGTTTAGGGCATATTATTGCAGTATTCTAAACTGCTAAATCCCGTCCACTCGTTCCCCACACAAATTTGCAGTCGCCTCCTTTACCATTTCGTGAAATCATTTCTATAAAGCTAGATTTTTTTCCAAAGAGAGTTTAGATAGCATCTATAATGAAGGTGCAATTCTACTAAACTCTTAGTGGTGCATAAATGAGTAAAAAATTAAAGAAAAAAATAGATGGACGAAAATTTCGTTTTTGGAATTGTCACGAATTGTCAAAAAATGACGATTCGCCTTCGCTCCTGCCGCCCTCAATTTTCGATTTTCACCTCTCGATTCTCGTTGTACGGTCATTGCCGGTCTTCTCCTCGCCGTCGAGACATAGAACAGGTCTCCGATCGCCGTATTTATTCAGTTCTTACGTTTGAAAAATTGACTTACGGTCGTGCTAATTGGCGACTATTTTTCAGTGGTTTCCCGAGTTCGAATCCCGCCCAGGGATACTTTTTTTTTTCGTTTTCAATTTTTTGGTACATATTTTTTATTCCATAATTGCTATTCGCTCCGTTCTATTGCATTTATCTGAAAAGTTTTGCATTTTCCGCCGCGAAATATTAATCTGCACTATTTCGATTAAAAATTAGAAATTTCCTTACCAAAATAATATAACATAATGGAGTAAATAAAAGCTTATTAACAGATCTATAAAAATACTGTCTGTTCATTAATATTAATGAGGAATATAATTGTCGTGATTTGACTACGTATTGCCGTTTTTGCAATGTCTACCAAAGATTTAGCCACCCGGAAGCAGAATGTGATTTTTGATCCAAATAGAGCATCTTAATATTCTGCGGCGGAAAATGCAAAACTTTTCCGAGAAATGCAATAGAACGGAGCAAATCGCAATTATAGAATCAAAAATATGTGCCAAAAAATTAAGAATGAGAAAAAAAAATATCCGCGGGCGGGATTCGAACCCGGGAAACCACTTAAAAATAGTGGCCGATTAGCACGACCGCAAGTCACTTTTTCAAACGTAAGAACTGAACAAATACGGCAATCGGAGACCCGTTCTATATCTCGATGTGGAGGAGAAGGTCGGCAATGACCGTACAACATGAATCGCGAAGTGAAAATCGAAAATTGGGGCCGGCAGGAGCGAAGGCGAATCATCATTTCTTGACAATTCGTGACAATTCGAAAAACGAAATTTTAAATATTTAATTTTTTACTCATTTATGCACCACTAAGAGTTTGGTAGAATTGCGCCTTCATTATAGATACTATCTAAACTCTCTTTGGAAAAAAATCTAGCTTTATAGATATTAACGCGAAAAATCTGTCGCTGCCTCCCGGGCTACTAGAAATGTAACAATTCAATTGGTAAGTAAATTTAAATTATTTTAAGCTATATTTCAAATGGTAGAGAAAACAAAAAGTTCGACCCTGCAGTTTTTAGTGATTTGAAGCATAGTTGGTACTTCGAATAGCTACTGCTTCGCCCTCTATTAGTAAACCGTCCAATTAAATTGGCAAAATTGAACACATTTTTTCTAACATATTAATCTCCCTTAGGAGCAAATATTATGCCGATTTTTAACTTTTTTTTACATTTAGTATATTTATTCTAGTACGTATCATATTTTATTTGAATATTTGAGTCCCACTAAAGAATATAAAAAAATTAATGGTGAATTACGGACGATTCAGTGGCACGTTCGCGTGTAATAATCCAAAGGAAATATTTAATTCGATTTAGTTTTCAAATATAAAATATGATACGTACTAGATTTAAGTTAACTAGTTCTAATATTTAAATCAAATCCGACTTTTGTTGCTTTGTTTTTGAGAACAATATGTTGAAAGATTTACGACTGTGAACGCGGTATTTTGACATTGATAACACAGCCTTAAAATCAGAATATGTCTACTTCCTAATGGCACTAAATGTAATCCGATCTGCACCAAATCCTTTTCAACTCGTGTACGGTACCCTTCTACAAGATTTGAACAAAAGCGGTTCGGTAGTTACGGCGCTAGTTGGTTTAATAGCATTTTAATGTAAAATAGGCATATAACCATTTAATTTCGTCAAATAGGTATAATATTTTCAAAGAAGATTAGTAGGTAAGGCTCATTTTCCAGGCAGGACTTGAAAAACATTTTCGTGCAGAGGGGATCAAGGGGCATTCGAGGCGATATGGAGGTTATATAAGTAATAATTCCGATCCCAGTGTGATCCTAGGCTATCCTCGTGTGATCCGGTGCGATCCAGGGATGATTTCAGGGCGATCCGGGGCGATCTTGGAATGTACTGGGATGACTTTTTTCGTGTGAGATCGCGTACAGTTGACAGCAGTATTTTGATTTTATTAACTTCATTTTGTAATACTTTGTTAGGCGCCTCTGACAATCACTATATTGATTGATATGGACTAATTATAGTACGGAATATTCTAATATGGAATGGCTCCATAATAAAATACGTTCGCTTTTAGGAGAGCGGGGGTGTTACAAAAAATATGACAAAATAAACGATTGGGGGAGGAAAAGGTTCTTAAAAAATGAACGTTCTTGTATAAGAAAATTTATTGAAATATATCTATACTGAACAATTTAAATCCAGTTTTTGTCTTTAAATGTAGAAGGGAGGGGGGTTTGCAAATCAACATTCGTATAAAGAGGCTGTCACAAATAGTTAGATGGTTAAAAATAACCCAGTTTTGAGAATGTATTTATTGTATGGTCCCTATTCTATTTTACCTATGTACCAGTCAAAATTGCTCAAGAGATAAGCAACGCATGGAAGCAGGTGTATTGCCGTTCCTCGTATTACTTCCACATCCACGTAGTGGATTGGAAGTATAGTAATCGAAAAAAAAATATTTAATTTTTTTTTTTACCTGGATGGGTTTAGAATGTCATGAAACGTCGAGATTTTAAATTTTAGCGAAAAAAAATGTCTGTCTGTCTGTCGGTCTGTGTGTAACTTTTTTTTGTCCGCACGCTTTCACCTGAACGGTTTAAGATATTGACTTGAAATTTTGTACACGTATATATCGTACTGAGACCTGGAACTGGATTGTTGTTTGAACATATCCGGAGAAGGTTTGGAGGGTAAATAGGGGGAAATAAGTAAAACAAGTTGGTAAGAGTACAGAAACTTGAAATTCGATGTACTTATATGTACTAGATGTTAAGGCCTCAAATTTCTTTATGGTATTTACTTTGGTATATAAAGCAAGCCGGTAAGAGTACAGAAACTTGAAATTCGGTGTATGTATTTGAAGCCAAGGCCTAAGATTTTTAAAAATATTTTTCAACCGCTCACCATCCCTATTTCATTATTGAAGGGGTTGGTAAAATAAAATTGAGATATTCACTTGAAATTGGTACACGTATGTATTATAATGTAATTTGGAACTAGATTATATTTTGAGATGGTTCCGTTGAAGGGTTGGGGGTAAATAGGGGGAAACAAGTAAAGCAAGTTGGTAAGAGTACAGTATTGAAATTCGGTGTATGTACTAGAAGCCAAAGCCTCAAATATTTTTATATTTTTTAATCCCCCACCACCCCTATTTCATTACTAAAGGGGTTGATAAAATAAAATTGAGATTTCACTAGAAATTTGGTACACGTATGTATTATAACGGCATCTGGAACTAGATTATATTTTGAGATGATTCCGTTGAAGGATTGGGAGTTAAATAGGGGTAAATAGGGCAAAATAAGTAAATCAAGCTAGTAAGAGTACAGAAACTTGAAACTCGAAATACGTATGTATTATAACATCTGGAACTAGATTATATTTTGAGATGATTCCATTGAAGGGTTTGGGGTTAAGTAGGTATAGATGGGGGAAAATAAGTAAAGCAAGCTGGCAAGAGTACAGACATTTGGGATTTAGTGTATATACTAGAAGCGAAGGCCTTAGGCATTTTAATAATATTTTCCATCGCCCACCACCTCCATTCCCTTAATAAAAGAATTGATAAAATTAAATTTTTATTTTCACTTGAAATTTCATACACGTATGTATTATAACGATATCTGAAACTAGATTATATCTTGTCATGATTGTGTTGAAGGAGTAGGGGGTAAGTAGAGGTAAGTAGGGAAAAATAAGTAAAGCAAGCTGGTAAGAGTACAGAAACTTGAAATTCGGTATATGTCCTAGAAGCCAAGGCCTCAGATTTTTTTAATAATATTTTTCAACGCCCCATCACCCTTACTCCATTATTAAAGGGGTTGATAAGATAAAATTGAGATATTCACTTGAAATTTGGTAGACGTCTGGAACTAGATTATATTTTGAGATGGTTCCATTGAAGGTTTGTAGGTTAAATAGGAGTAAATAGGGGAAAATGAGTAACTCAAGCTGGTAAGAGTACAGAAATTAGGGATTTGGTGTATATACTAGAAACCAAACCCTGAGATTTAATAATAGTAATAATAATAATTTTTTTCTTATAATTTTCAAACCCCATTAATGGAATTGATAACATAAAATTGATATATTCACTTGGTAGTTAGTACACGTATGTTAGATGAGTAAAATTGGGAAGCAAAGTCGCTTAGTTTCCGAGAAAAAAAAAACTGGCGTAGAACCAAACCAGGCTTGGTGCGATTCTTTAATTAGGTGATCGTGTACATGAAACCACTTTTCATGACATTTTCTGGTGGTCAGGAACTTTTTTATTTAAAGAAAACTGTAAAAAAATGATTTTTCCATGAAACATGTTTCTTAACGTCCCCACCGTTATATCTTTAAAAATAATTGTGCTATGGAACTGATTTTTTTTTTAAATTGAAGTAGACACAATAACGCTTCTAACTATGTACAATGTGATTGTAAAATATATATTTTTTAATTGTTAAAATAATAGCAAACTTAAAGTTGTTATTTTCGTGAATGTATTTTTCAGCAATCGAGAAAAAATTTTATTTATGAAAATATGTATATACATGCTGTGAACAAATTGAAGGCAATATATGAAAAACGTTTTTAGAATCAAAATTTTTGATGTGCAGGTTATAGCATGTAGTCAGCGATTTTTTTAAAAAGGGGTAAAACATATTCTTGCACGCCCGGCTCTCATTATACTGCTTACCGCCTGCGGACTACGGTTGTTGGATTCATGTGTACTAATCGGGCTTTTATTAACAGCTCCAAAATAGGTACGAACCTAAGGTATAAACCTACCTTTTGTTGTTTTAAGGTAAAAAATATTTAAAAACAGGTAAATATAAATCATTGTTATAAAGTAAGTACCTACCTAACAAGTAGGTTATTACACATTTTTGATTGAATTAAACCAAGACGCAGGAATAAAATAACTTTATTTTTTTGCAACTATTTTTCTATTGACAAATGAGTATTTAGTTACGTAGGCCCTGCGTTAAAAGCATTCTAGTTAGTCTGTACATTCATCGCAACCTTTAAATAACAGTATTTCAAGTACGACATTTACACTCGTTACAACATTTTAGGCCTTCTTTAACACAATCATATTTTCGATTTTCACATTTTTTATATGAACATTAAATACTTAATGAAAATATTATCCAAACATCATCACTTAAATTCCGTCCTGAACCATGTGCATTTATAAGTGTAGTTGGCATATTGCTTCTGTACGATATTCTAAGTTGATACATAAACCTGCAATAGTTAACTAAATGTATTAGATAGGAAATCTATTATTTAAATATATATATTTACCTTATAGAATGGGTGGTAAAAGGTGCCTTCAGTTGAAGGAAGCTCCGTTTGTTGCTGTTGCTAATTCGATCCTTAGGTCGTTTAATATCTGAATTTGTTTATTTTTGTTTTTGTACAGTACTAGAATCAATTTTGTAAAGATTTTTAAAGCTTCGTCTTTAGACAGCAACGGCAGTTGCGATAATTTTTTAAACACAACAATATTCTTTAAGAACATCAAACGCAGATTTTTTAAATATTTTTAAAAAACCGGTGTCGCAACCAGTAAAACAATGAAGACAAGAACAAACTGTAGTTCATAAACTTTGCACTACCTTCTATATTGACAAAAATTGTCTGCTAGTGCCGTGTCCAAGTTGCATAAATAAATTAGTTCCATTTAAGTCAGAGTCCGAAAAAGGGAGAGTAAGTAAAATTAGTACATCTATATCAACTGATTTCACCAATGTTTGTTTGCTAAATTTAGTTTCGTACATTGCATGCAAAATCATCCTGGTATCTTCCTGTTTGCTAAATAGATTTTTGATCATTTCTGAATGACGTTTATGTAGTGAAACTACTTTTTCTGATAATTTAAATCTTCCATCTATTATTAATATTTCGTATTCGATTAAGTACTGTGCAGCATCTGTTGCAAATCGGCGCGGCGCGGCGGCACTGTATGATTACAAAAAAACGTTCTTGTTTTCAAAACTAGTCTACCTATAAGACAGTCTATATGATATTTTAATTAAATTTCGTCATTTAAAATATTATCTTTTCTCACACAATATTTCCGCGATGTCGTCTTTTTTCAGCACTAGATATTAGTGACAACAAACCTTGTATCCTAGGTCTTGGTACCACAGATTTGTCATCATCTAGCGCAATTTTCTTACAAATAATGCACTCCATTATTTTAGAAAACTAAATTGCGAATATTCTATAGCATCGCATTTATTTAAAACTATTTATACGTATACTCTAAATCCCGCAAACTACTAATATACGACTCAAATGTATTGACCCCTCATTTTAACTGCGAAATTTCAAAAATGGCGGACCAGAGAAAATTTGAGAAAATATGTGTTCATTATGTGTCTATTGTAAATTATTCACTGAAGTTTGAATAATGTGCATTGGACGGTTTTGAGGTTTTGCTAAGTTATATTGAAAAATGCCCTACTTTTTAAGGAAATTTTGACCAATTCATTACAGCTTGAAAAATATGCCTACTATATGAATAACATTTTAGATACCGATAAAGCACGGCTTTGTACGAAGAAATTCTTTCATCATTTTTTATTCTAAAATTTGGCAGTTATTGTCGAAAACGTGACCTCATGTTTATTCGGCTATTTATCAAGGTATTTAAAAGATTTTTAATAAAGTAGTTAATCATATAAAATGTAAGGATTTTCAGAAAAAAGAATTGGTATATATCAAATATTAATTTAGTTATCAAGTGCAATAGATAATAATGCAGAACGCGGGCAATAATATTATCTACTGCACTTGATAACTAAATTAATATTTGATAGATACCAATTCTTTTTTCTGAAAATGCTTACATTTTATATAATTAACCATTTTATCAAAATTTGTGTAAATACCTTGATAAATAACCGAATAAACATGATGTCACGTTTTTTAGAATAACTGCAAAATTTTAGAATAAAAAATTATGAAAAAATTTCCTCGTACAAAAAATACCATGCCTTATCGGCATCTAAAATATTATTTATACAGTAGGCATATTTTCAAATATATAACGGATTTAAAACTGGTATTGTCAAAATTTCCTTAAAAAGTAGAACATTTTTCAATATAACTTAGCAGCACTTCAAAACTGTCCAATATACATTATTCAAATTTCAGTGAATGATTTACAATAGACACATAATTTTTTAAATTTTTTCCGTTCCTCCGTTTTTGAGATATTCGCGGTTAAGGTGAGGGGTCAATAGATTTGAATAGTCTATTATTTAGACGCATCTTATCCTACCTTCCATCCGCGGTGTACGTACCTAGATTGTGAGCCGCAATAATACATATGACTAATTTAGCACGCTTTAAAAAAAATCGCTGTTGCCAAACGATACACATTGGGAAAAAAATGATTATATTAATGTTTGGGCCACATTTGCTTCACTGTATGTGTATAAAAATTTTCAAAAATAAAAAAGTTTCTCCATTGGTGAAAATTGTAATACGTAAAATTCAAATATCCAGTTTTCCTAATTTTTAAGGAAATGAAAATGCGAACTGTGTAAAAACCATTAGTATAGTTAAAAGCGCTATTGTGTGTACTTTAATTGAAAAAAAAAACAACGTCGATAGCAACATTAGTTTTGAAGATATGATGGTGGAAAGAAAAAAAAACACATTTTATTTAAAATACAATATTTTCCTTTTTTTTTAATTTAAAAAGGTCCAGTCCACGAAAAAATGGGAGGTGGTAGGTTGTGACTAGGTGAAATCAACACCTGAAATTTTTTTGTGACATCTGCCCCAAATGTTATTAAAACTCTATGACCAATAATTTCCATATACTACAGTGCAAATGTAATCAAGATGTTTCCTTTAAAGTGACTTGAGTGAAAAATCTGGATGTTTTTTGATAGTTGTTTAATTTATTATTTAAATTTTATAACTATTGAAATGAGGCCACAAAACGCACCTCGACCGTAGAGAAAATTTCTCTACGGAAAAAATTTTTCGATCACGATTTTTTGTCCACAGCGAAAAAATGACTCTATTTCACCGAACTACTGACGGAGTTTCGACACTGTTGATTGTAAAAGAAGAATTGTGTACAAAATGAAAGTCGTATAATAACTGACAAATTTAATTTGTTGATATTTTGTAGTAATGGCTATATTATCAGAGCAAAAAAATCCATTACTAATCAAACATATATTTTTTTCATGATAGCTTAAGACCCAGTGTGCAAAATGGACTTATTTTGAATACCTGCTAACAATTGCGGTTTAGATAGTCTGTACAATTCTAAGTTAGTAAAAAAAAGTTACGATTTTTTTCTGGTTCAGGAAAAAGCGAGGCAAATTTAAAAATTGATCATGATCCAACCGAATGAATACTACTTCTACTTTCAGGCGCGAATTCGGGGGGGAGGGGGCGACGGGAGTGTCGCCCTCCCCCTGGAGCAAAGATTAGATAAGAAAACCTGATATAAAAATAAATTTATTTTAATGCATTTATTTTATTTTTACCCATTAAATAATTGTCGCCCCTCCCTCAACAAAATGCTGGATCCGCGCCGGTCTACTTTGAGGCAAAACATTTGTTATAAGTATTTGAGACCATGTATAAAAAGTTACAGTTTTCCCATGATCCAGAAAATAGTTACAAGGCCATTTTTCAGACTCAGAATTAAGCAAAAATTGAAAATTTCACAACGCACCTATAAAATGGAAAGTTCTCAACGGAAAACGCCATAAATTGTCATAGGCCTTCGGAATATCATAAGAAATGACATACATAAAAGTTACACCTTTCTGCCCCCCACTCGCCTCCAGAGGGGCTAAAAATGACTATTTTGGAGCCGTTTTATTAATTAAATAAATAATTAAAACAGACTTCAGACAAAAATCATAAACCCAGTAAATTTAGATCCTAAATTTTATCAAAACGGTCAAAACATTTTAGAAGAAAAAATGATTTTTTTTAGTCCTGCCGCACACACGGAAAAATCTCACATTTAGTTGGACAAAAATACTCGTTTCAATAATCATTACATTGTATGTTGCTTGGTGTTGTGCACCATTTCTGTATGTAATTAGTCAGAAATGTTGGTTTTCTGAATAAGTAGAAGCTTTTTAAAGTTTTTTTTTCTGACAAAAAAACAATTTGTTTATTATTTTACATAATATGTTTATCTCACATTAGAAAATCGTCCAGAAGGTAACCAAATGGAATAAGTAGGTACATATTTACAATAATAAGGGCAATAGCTTCTTCTGGATTGTAATTAGTGATTGTTAGGATTGATTTGCGGTCTGCTTTCATTTTCTTAACTTAATTGTGTCGCAAGCTTGACCACAAGCAGTTGTCCATTTCTGGCTTTTGATTAGACTCCTCTGCATGGTAAAAGCAAGTTTTTCATGTTTTATTCCAGACACGAAGGAGCTGACGTCACGTATCTTACTTCATCACAACCTGAAAATTGTTTGTTCAGTCTGCCTCGTTTTTCTCTTGGCTCACTTTGGGCTGAACCGTATAGTTGATTGGAGTAGTCGGCACCAGAGGTGCAGATATAATAAGTCACTTAGAGTTCTCCTTCATAAACTTTTCTTAAAGGCGACTGTCTTTCCACTTCGAAATTAATTTTGAGACAAAACATTTTAATATAATTTTTAAGCTGACCCTAGAGTCTACAGCCAGATTGCGGACACAATATTTGTCTAGAAGGTACTCAAGAAGTCTTTCATTACACTCGGAATTACTCAAACTTAAAAAAATTACATATTTTAAAACTAAGAATTATTCATTTCTCGAAGTCTCTGTAACTCCTTCGGAATGACTGCCTGTAACCAACAGATTTTATTTCAGAAAGTGATTCATGATGATAGCTAATTTTTTCTGAAATATTACTGAGTAATAAGGCTTGTATATTAACAAAGAAAGAAAGCGATACTAAGTGGCACTTTTATTATATGGCTCAATGCAAGATTTTCTTGAGGTTACAATCAAAATATTGCGTAATCGTTAATATATTTAAATAAAGGTTTGTAAAACTATGTTGATATAAACGCCCTTACCTGTGGCTATACACTCCATCTGTAAACGTCTCGGCAAATCAAATTGTAAACACAAAAAAAGTATTGTTATTATACTCTTCGTAAATACAAAACGAGGAGTATATTGCATTCGATTGACACATTTCTAAAACCGGTAATGTTACTGGTACAGGAAAAAACTTGATATCACTGTTGGTGATCGAATTCTGAAAAACTTTAAAAAAGTCTGTCTGTCCGTCTGTATGTCTGTCCGTCTGTCACGTTTCTTCTAAGCACGATAACTTAAGAACGAAAAGTCCGATTGTATTGAAATTTTGACAGTAAGTCAGTGTTAGCTAGAGGAAGAACCCCATTTTAAACAAAATCAATCAATAAATAAAAAAGTTATAAATTTAAAAATAAAAAAAAATTAATATTTTTTTTATGTTTTGTAATTAAATTAAAAATGTCTAATACTAATGTTGTTTGAAAAGAAACTTCGAAGAATATCCTATAGAATGTGCAACAATTATATAAGAAGTGCAGTAAATCGGCGAAGAGTATAACAGTTAGCTTATTAATACACAATTTCGCACGACTGACGGCACACGTTTTGTAACGAGTAGTAGGCTAACTTCGGCGGCGCTGAGGTTCATTTTGTTTAAACACAAATAATGCTTATCTACCTATGAACGTTTATGAATTCATCTTCCGTCAATTGGTAACAATTCGAAATTTGATTTTCGTCAAAAAATGTTCGCTAAAGTCAGATTTTTCCGTGTGTGTGATGGGGGCCAAAAATGAAGCGTATCTACTCTCCTCTCACGATCCGAAAATAGATTATTTCGAATTTCAAATACATGTGGTCATCCGACAGCAAAAAATAAATAATAAATAAAAGGTGCCAAATGTGGAACACAATACCTTTACTTTCCATACCTTTCTACCATAGTTGAATTATTTCTTAGATGACCACCTCGTATATTTTTCAATAAAAAATAATACTGTGACGTTTTATTCACTCTCTCGAGTAGTGAATTGTCACTTTGTCGGCGGTGACGGTAAGCTCGGGTGCCACCTTTACAATTGTTTTTCGTGAGGTAAAGGACTCACACTAGCCTCTTAACACAGCCTGTTTCGGTAGGGCTGGGATAGCGTCAGAGGAGACACGGTATGTCCGGGGGTCTAAGGATACAAGACTTCACACACACACACACACACACCCACACACACACACACACACACACACACACACACACACACACACACACACCATCTCACCCGCACACACAGTAAAAGGCACGGTTTAAATAATATACATATTTATTATTCCCAATATCCTACTATCTACAATGCTATTCTACCCTAACGTATTTGCATAAAAACAAACAATTACAGATTGAAGCGGAGTGATTTAAACGGCGTAAGAGAGGGGAGGTTAATACGGTTAAATTACCACGGTAAAGTGATGCAGATGATGACAGCAAGCACGGTTATTGTTACGGGCGGTGATTACCAAGCGGGGAGGAAGCAATTATCAGATCTGCATGCGATACATGCAATATCTATGTAACTTGGCTAGTGCGCAAAGGAAAAAGATACAAGATACGGCGTGCACACGTAGATGAATTACCCACTCCTGCTCACTGTTCCCTGTCTGCCAATTTATACCTAGGCATAAATTGCCCTCTAGGATGTACTCACTCCAGTATGGGGGATATTTTGGGTAGCCGACGGCCTATGTGACGAACCGGCTGATGGGACTAGGCTAGCAAGTCACCCTATCTACCCAAAACACCTCAGAACCAGGCGTGCGTACCAAACAGTGAGTTAGAAAGAAATATCTCAGGTGGTTAACCAGCTGAAGGGACTAGGCCAGTGAACCACTCAAGATATCACCTTCGACGGTCTACACACAGAAACACTCCTGCTCACGGTTGGTTAATTAACCCGCAGGGACAGACCAACCTCCAGAGTTTACAGACAGGAGAGTGGAGGAGATGCAGGGTATCCGCGGGCCCGTGTGGTCATCTAGCTGAAGAGACTAGGCCAGCAAACCACACCCGAGTCTACAGAGGATACCTCCACCTTGCGTACATACGCTCCGGGCAGCAAGGATAGATAATATCCGAGATATCCAAAGGCCGTTGCTTTCTTAGGTCGGTGGATGTCAGCGGGCGATATCGTTTACGGTATTGTTTCCTTATTGCTTCTGATTCCCTTGCTATATCGCGCCAATATTCTTGACTAATGATGACGGTCTCGGATGATTTGGGGTCGAGCTTGAGCTCTTTGCCCCAATCATCGCTGTAGACCTGGACCGGCCTCGTAAGGGGTGGGCCTGCTTTTTCGCTTATCCCCCCGCAAATGCGGACGGTATTGGCGATGTCAGCAAACCTCCCCTGGTCCTGGCTGTTGGACCCTGCCAGCTGGGTCGTTTCTTCTGGCGCTCTTCTGTCTTGGTCTTCTCTCTTCGCTGGCATGTATAGGCTCCCGGGAGCGTCTTTCGTCTGTCGTGAGAGGGGACGGCTGTTGCCCTGTTACCGAGCCCTCTCGGAGTTTGAAAGGGATTTGCGAGTCGGAAGCCCAGGGTGCCAATTGGCATCATGTGCTCCGATTTCGTCGGAAGGAAGTGTGAACTGTGTAGTTCAGGATTGTGTTCGGCCAGAGACGCTTTCTTAGAGTCAGAGGCCGGCACGGGCTAGGGTAAGGGTACCGAGCTGGTTGTTTGTTTGGTACCCCCGGGATCGGGCAATCTTGCTATATCGTTGGCTCGGCTGAGTATTCGATACAGATGGAACATTATTGATTGGTGTTGGAGAACTAGCGCCATCTAGCGGAGCTCTCGCCAACCTGACAATTCTTAAATTCAAACAACTGTTTGCTTTCTGTGCTTAGAAATAGTATATAATAAATATAAGGTTTTTGTATGTACGTAGTGGAGTGGCAGCCTAGTAATCGTAAAAAAAAAATCATTTTTTTTTTGTTGTAATAGATTAGAATATCATGAAACGTCGTCTCTTTAGACCCTGTATATTTCTTGAAGGTATATTTAATATTAATACGACAAGGAAAAAGAATGTCAAAAAATGTCATTTTTCGTCCGTTCGTGCCGAGCTGAATTTTCGATTTGCGCCGCGCAATTTACGATGCGAATTAACTAGAACCCTTGCTCTTTCCGTCGCGACGCCGCACAGTGGGAAATTTAGCACTTTTTTGGACAAAAGTCCATTTGACGCACAGTTTTTGAGTGATTTGAATAATTTTTTTTTTTTTAAATACTAGTGAATGATTCTAGTTTAGCCTCCAATTGCTACAATTTAAATATCTATTCTTCTGATGAACGTATCTGACCCAATGTCGGAACATACAGGTTTTCAGGATCTTTTCGATATAAAATTTATTACTCTAGGTTTAATTAATTGTATGTGTGAATAAAATTCATTATAAAAAGCCTAACAAATATAAAAAATAAGGAGATTTACTCAAGGATGACGTTAAATTCAAGCTATATAAAATATAATAGATGTATTTGTGTTTACAATTAAGGAGCAGATAAGCAACTTTGAGGTTGCATATCAATGGGCTTCTTATACTTCCAACTTCTTATTTTTTTTTAGCTCTAAAATTGAAATTTGGTTACTTTTTTACCTTACTTGCGTTTTTAATTCAAATAATAGCTTCTTTTAATTACATTATATATATATATATATATATATATATAATAACATCAGGGCGCTGCTATTCCGATATTGAGTCAGATACGTTAATCAGAAGAATAGATATTTAAATTGTAGCAATCGGAGGGTAAACTAGAATCATTCACGAGTATTTAAAAGAAAAAATTATTCAAATCGGTCAACAACTGTGCGTCAAATGGACTTTTGTCCAAAGAAAGCGCTAAATTTCCCACTGTGCGCCGTACGATTGTTGGAAAGGTGTATTTCGAAAAATATGAACGTTTTAAGGTTGCACGTTTTCGCACCTTTTTCGCCATCAAAGAGCACATTTTATCTTTGCGATTTTTCGTCTATATCTCGAAAACGGTTAGAGAAAAATAAAAAATCTCGAAGGATAATTTCATTTCGTGAGGAATCATCCAGTTCCAGGAAATGTTTGTAAGGTTCTTCGTTTCGGAGATATCGACCGAAATATGCGGCGGTGTAAGGCGAAAAAGGGCAAAAAATGGAAAATGGAACAGCTTTAAACCCTCATAACTCCTAAACGGTGGCTCCTAGGACGAAAATGTTCGACCCTAACGAATTTGATTTGATTCACAAGCGCAAGATAGGGAGTTCGAATCGGGATATGTTTTTTTAACTTTTTTTTTTACATTTTCAGCCTTAACCTGTTGCTGAGATATTACCTATATATTACGTCTAAGATATTTTTCGATTTTTATGTTTCTAAATAATTTTAAATAATTGTTTGCTTTATCAAACTGAGTTTCTGGAACTTCTCAATATCAAAATAATTTTGCTGAAAAAAAATGTTGAGTCGTTTATATTAGATGCTCGGATTTTATGTATTGGCGTTAGAAATCCGGACAATTAAGAAACAAGCTGAATCTGATGCATTTTTGCCTAAAAACGGTACAAGGGGTAGTGGAAATAAAAAAAAAATGAAGAATTTTATAACTTATCTCATTGGACAAGAAATTGATATATGAAAATTATCGAGATTGCAGATTACAAAAAAAAAAAATTATAATTGAAACCTGAAAATTTATAATGGCGGCGTCAACATGGCAGACCAGTTTATTCATTTATCGTCTGATTCGACTGAAAATCGGTAGAGGAAGGTAATCAAGGCCGCCAATTACAAATTTGAGATCAAAACTTATAAATCCAAAATGGCGGCGTCAACATGGCGGACCAGCTTTACCATTTATAATCCAATTCGACTTTAAATCGGTAGCTGAAGGTACCTAATCAAGGTCGCCAATTAAAAATTTGAGATGAAAACTTAAAAATTCAAAATGACGGTGACAACATGTCAACCATCTTTATCATTTATAGTCTGACTCGACTGAAAATTGGTATCTGAAAGTAGTTAAGGTTCCGGTCGGATCGTAATTAAATTCTATAAGCTTAGGCTATATTTCGTTAAGATAATTAGTCGGGTGTATTCTTAATTAGTTTATTAAATTCGTTCTCTTTTTTCAGGAAAACCGGCTGAGGGGATAAAATGTAAGAGAGTACCGAGAGAAATGAGAAATTAGAAATTTATAACCAGTTCCAATAGAAAATTATCTCGAAATTTATATACAAGATTCATTAGATATTTCTAACGGTTTCCCCATGTGTGTATAGAATTACACATGACTATAGTGATATTAAAAAGAGTTACGAACGGTCAAAGTAGAGGCATATTTTCCATCCTGGCAGATGACGTCATAGCTGAATTTGTAGAAAAATTAATTTCATCGTATACGAGGTGTGCGAACAATTTACCGGAAATTACATAATCAATTTTAGTTAGTTAATTTACATTTGAAAAGTTTAAGTCATTATATTTTAATGTGACATTTACACTTTGCTACCTCCGACAGACAAGTCAGAGGTTAATTTTATAGGTTATTAAATATTTGACATTACAAGTCAATCAGTTTAGTCTTATAGGTTATATGTAGTGTTGACATTTAAAGGTGTCAGGTGATGTGTGCATTCCATGCACCTACTTCTTAACAACCTGTTCATAAATCTGTTACTCGCTAAAAAAATAACAACATATCTAAATGAACGTTCAAAATCGATATCTATTAATAATTCATTATGAGATTACACGTTTTTAAATAAATAACATAAAGCACAGTGAGACTAAACTAAGAATAATGATATTTCACTGCCGGCGATTAAATTAACGTGATTAGAAAATCACCTATTGCAGTGGTGACGGAAATCACTTCGCCTGGCCTAACTACACAAAAATAATTTTTTCAAGTAGAACATATACTTAATGAAATACGAAATAAAATAGATCGAGGGCGAGTTGCATCGATCAAGATTCATTAAAAGCAACTTCTATTACATGAATATATAAACTTTGATTAAACTGATTTTAGTTGAGACTTATACTGAATATATCCAGTTCCAAAAGATTATTATATACAAAACTCATTAGATATTTCTAACGGTTTCCCCATGTGTGTATAGAATTACACATGACCATAGTAATGTTAAAGAAAGCTAAGTGGAGTACTATTATCCATCCTGGCAGTGATGACGTCATAGCTGAATTTGTAGAGAAATTAATTTCATCGTATTCGGGGTGTGCGAACAATTTACCAAATTAGATAATAAAAATATAACAGGATATAGCGACCAAATCAAGTTAATAGCAACATAGAATCCGCTGCCTAAGGAATCACTACGTTCACATCCAGATTTCCCATCCAAGTCTCTTTAAACGACAACATCTTACTATTTTTCCACTCCAGTATATGGAAATAATTGCTCATAGAATTTTAATAATATAATATTTGAAATCGTCTGCCACATAGTAGTAATGCAGGTGGCTGAAGCCTAAAAATATTTGGAGAACTTTTGTTCTCATATACACTAAATCACAATTTTAATTTTTTAACTCCTTTAAGAATGGAGTGGGAATGCTGGAAGTGGTGGTGAAGGTGACATATGTCATAAATTATTTCTGGACTCTTACTAACTTGCTTTACTTACTACCCCTATTTTCCCCCAACCCTTCAACGGAATAAGCCAGCAGTAAAAGATAGCAGTAGATTTAACCGAACATACCCGAATGGGACGATTATACCTCGTTTCAATAAATTCCCTTTGATTATGGCTATGTTTAGATATTGCAGATTTCTAAATGAAAAAAGTGAGGAAACAACCCTCAAGAACAAATTGACCATTACCCTAACTGAAATATTTACTTTGAAGCTAAATACGGTGAATGTCGGGCAAAATGTAGAAACTCTTCTAGCATCTTAAAATAGGAAGATCATCCATTGCATGCATCTATTAAAGGTACAGCTGACCCTCAATTAATAAGGGCGAGAATCACCCTCTAAATTAATGAAAATACTGTAATGGGAAAAAGCATTAGATATGCATAAAATAATATTTGACAATAATTGAAGAAATACCTTTAGTTCAGAATATTTTAGAAAGAGCGAGTGTTGTAAACAAATCTTAAGGGCAAAGAAAAATATATGGTGTTATAAATTATCACCTGGTTAGAACATGAGCCCTTGCCTTCAATCCGGCAGCGCAAGAATCACCCCTTAAATGTAATATAATATTTTAAGAAAATCGTATCAGTTAGACATAAGGTAATTATTGTAGAAAATTGTCGAAAGGTAGCTAAAACTATTATCAGAAGCGTAAGCTTTGCAAACAAACCTTGAGGGTAAAATCAACCCCCGATATTACGAAAAATAAATTTATTCTGTATGGGCATCAGTTAGAAATTTACTGGTTATCAGTAAAATATATGGTGATTTCCAATATCATCTAGTTAAAACATGAACCCTTGCATTCAATTCAGCAGCTCAAGAACTACCCCTTAAATGTAATTATATGTATTTTAAGAAAAGTGCCTCAGTTAGACATTTATTTTTCGTAACATCGGGGGTTGATTTTACCCTCAAGGTTTGTTTGCAAAGCTTGTGCTTTTGAGAATAGTTTTAGCTACCTTTCGACAATTTTCTACAACAATTGCCTTATGTCTATCTGATGCGCATTTTTTAAAATATATATTATTACATTTAAGGGGTGGTTCTTGAGCTGCCGGATTGAATGCAAGGGTTCATGTTTTAACTAGATGATAATGGACATCACCATATATTTTACTGATAACCAGTAAATTACTAACTGATTCCCGAACGGAATAAATTTATTTTTCGTAATGTCGGGGGTTGATTTTACCCTCAAGTTTGCAAAGTTGTTTGCAAAGCTTGCGCTTCTGAGAATAGTTTTAGCTACCATTCGACAATTTTCTACAACAATTACCTTATGTCTAACTGATACGATTTTCTTAAAATATGATATTACATTTAAGGGGTGGTTCTTGCGCTGCCGGATTGAAGGCAAGGGCTCATGTTCTAACCAGGTGATAATTTATATCACCATATATTTTTCTTTACTCTTAAGATTTGTTTACAACACTCGCTCTTTCTAAAATATTCTGAACTATATTTCTTCAATTATTGTCAAATATTATTTTATGTATATTTAATGCTTTTTCCCATTAAGTACAGTATTTTAATTAATTTAGAGGGCGATTCTTGCCCTTATTAATTGAGGGGCAGCTGTACCTTTAATAGATGCATGTAATGGATCATCTTCCTATTTTAAGATGCTAGAAGAGTTTCTACATTTTGCCCGACATTCACCGTATTTAGCTTCGAATTAAGTATTTCAATTAGGGTAATGGTCAATTTATTCTTGAGGGTTGTTCATTTAGAAATCTGCAATATCTAAACATAGCCATAATCAAAGGGAATTTAAAATTTTTAACTTTCTACTATATTGAAATGAGGTATAATCGTCCCATTCGGGTATGTTCGGTTAAATCTACTGCTATCTTTTACTGCTGCTTTCACATTGATAGTTTCAGACCTCGTTAAAATACATACGTGTACTAAATTTCAACATCTTCATTATATTTTTTTAACTTCTTTACTAATGGAGCGAGAGTGGTAAAAACATTAAAAAAATGTTGACTTCTAGTAGATATACCAAATCTCAAGTTTCTGGACTCTTATTAGCTTGCTTTGCTTATTTTTCGCCTATTTAATGGGACCCGGTCAAAATATAATCTAATTCCATATATCGTTATAATTCAAACGTCTACCAAATTTTAACCGAATATCTAGCTTGCTTTACTTAATTTCCCCTATTTACCCCAAAGCCTTTAATAGAATGAGTTCAAAATTCGATAGTATAAAAAAAGAATATCCAGTTCCAAATCCCGTTATAATGTATATGTGTAGCAAATTTCAAGCCAATATCATAAACCGTTTCAGAGAAAATGTGCGATCAAAAAAATTTACAAACAACAAAAATTAAATAGTTTTTTACGATTACTATACTTCCACTCCACTAAGTACGTGGCTGTGGAAGTATTTGAAGCGATAATAAAAGTGTTATTATGTCAGATAATTACATACATTTATACCACCTGCTGAAGTTTTTGTTATCTGATTCATGTAATATAGTTGAAATTAGGTGAATTGGTGACAAATTTATAGAGGTCTAAATTATAAAACTAACAACATATTCTTTTCATTTTCTAGATACACAAAAAATTCCATCAACCAGGTGTTATACGTAAGGTAATATTCTAACCTCTATAAAGAACATTACAGAAACTACCTACCTGCCTTTTTAATAAGGTGGAAAGATTTAGGAAGGTATTTGCCACAGCGACGACTTCAAATGTTAGAGCTATCATTAATTACACTAATTTCGAAAGTTTATTTCTGCGCATAATAATTACTTGAGAGGGGGTCTAATCGCCAATCGGTACTGGTCCAGATTACACTTAATTTATGTGGAGTACACTGTTGTCCACTTTTTTAAATTGCCATCTAGAGGAATAAAATAGACCCATAAATGTCATGTTTAACGATACAGATTTATAATGAAACTCAACTTATACCTGATATTGTCAATTATGCATGAAAAATCGGGAATAACAAATTATTTGATAGTACCGAAGAAATATGACGGAAAAACTATCAATATCAAACCTACATGTAATGTGGCACTCTACTACTTGGTTAGTTAAAGACCTAATGACCTGCATTTTTTCTTAACATGCAGGGCAGTAAACGGCCTTTATATTGGTATATAGTTTATAGAGTCTAAATAAATTTAAAAACATATGTTTATTTTTAGAAAATTTTAAATCATTCTGTTATCTTTACATAGGCATATATTTTTTTCTTGATATCGTTGTTTTTTTACATATAAAATTCACTAGTCTAAAAGAACATTTCGTCTCATAGAATATAAAGGCGATTCAAAAATAAAGGATACCTCGGGATAAGATATGTGAAATGCCCCTTATCACAGGTTTTCTAATAAACTCAATAGGATCGTCTCATGGGTCTAAAAAATGAGGTCCACAGAGTCCGTATATCAAAATTTTCCCCCTGCCCAAGAGAGGGCCAATTTTAGTTTTTATTTTTTTAGCGAAAATGGAAGCAATTTAAAATTCCGAAAAAATTCAAGCATATGGTAATAATAATAAAATATTTTGTTATGACAAGGAGGTGCGGAGAATTCTATTTTATCATATTATTTGCGTCCAAATAACGCAATTTTTAAGGTAATTTACAAACCCCGTGCGTTAGGCCCAAAATTCAACTTTTTTCATTTTTTCATTTTTTTCACCGAAAGCTCACGATAGGATAGGAGGGGTAACGTTGAAAGCTTGGGTAATGAATCTCCCCCCCCCCATGCCAAGGGGCATTTCACCTATCTTATCCCGAGATACCCTTTGGAGATCATTTTTTTACGATTTGGAACAAGTTCGGAGGATGAGACAAGAAATATTTTAAACTTGATCTCTTGAGCTACCTTATTGACAAATATTAAGCTCTGTGGTATGTGGGAACTAGGAACTTCAAATACGTAAAATAGTGCTGTTATTTAATTTTAAATAGTTGTAAAAAATGTGAGAAAGGGATTGAAACCATAGTCATTTTACATAAATTAGCGTGGTCTTTGTAGAAAGTTGGGGTGTGTCAGTCGATGGGACCTAAAACAATAAAGACTACGTGATAATAGATGGTTTCAAATATTCGGTACGCTTGTAACTGATAAATGTTTTTCTGATGGGATATCGAGACAATCGGAAGTTGGACAATAACTACAAATTATTTTAAATAGTATAGTTGTATTGTGTTCATAATTCGTTGTCCGTGACATTTCAAGTTAAAAACTCAAAACACTGCTCTCTAGGAAAGTGTAAACACATAGCTCTGGTAAATTTATGTACAATCAGTGTTAAATTGCCGTTTTATTACAAACATTACAAGTGATTCAGGAACAGAGTAAAACGGTACTGTTTTAGCGAATATTTAAATTAGTTAGCACAGGTACACTCATAAATGTCATAATTAATCAAGAGATTCCAAATGATATTGTAAACTAGATAGGGACTAGTAGGGTTTCACTTAAAGAATGTGATAAAATAAGAAGGCATTGAAAACACAAAGAGGATTTTCTTTACCTAACTGGAATTGGATAGCTGTGACAATAGCACTGGGACATGCGCAACGCGCGGCCGGTAATGTAACTAAATAAGATGGCGGCTAGCTTGTGTTTGTGGGTCATTGAAAACATAGTAAACAAAGAGATTTAAAGGAGTTTTTCGATTAAAAATGCATTCCAGCCAACAAATCGCGAGTGTTTATACAATGCAAAGTTTTTATTGTGTTTCAAGATTGAAAATGAAATTTTTACCTAAAAGTTATGCACGCACTCGAAAAACGATACACTGATGTGCTCCGTTTCGTGAAAGCATGTACGGATTCCAGCCTACAGTTTACGTCAAGAGTGGTTTTGGTTCTTAACCTAAAACACAGTGACGATAATACTCTTGTTGTTTGTTCTCTACATTTCAAATTATATTTTTCCTGGTAAGTTTATTTTCAAGTCACGAATAAGCCAATAATCGACAAAAAAGTATAATCAATTATTTAGTATTAAACATGTCGAGTTCTCATAAAGATTCTTGAAAAAAAAAGCTGTTCCAGTGAAATGCGACAAAAAAAAGCATAGAAACCGACATAAGAAGGAAATAGAAATAGAATAAAAGGAATCGCAAAAAATTGGCAGAAACGCCGTCCATTGGATACAGACACGAAAAACCTGAAATGGACACAGAATGTTTAGAAACAACCAATCGATTAACCGGTGATACTGCAAATCTTATTGTTATTGAAGGAAATCAACATTTTGGGAGTATTACAGGTTCACAAAAATTGCATAGTAAACAAAATCTTGAAAATTTGGTGGAACCAGAAGAAACGAGGGTAGCTGTGTAGGTGATATTTTTCGAAATCTTGAGGTGATAATGATGGCGAAGAAGGTATTGTATAATCAATCGTGACGTTTCATCAGAGACTGATGCCCCCGTTTCAAATGTAAACTTGATTCATAGTAAGATGATTAATGGCAATGCTTAAGATAAAGGTGTTCAAGTTCAAAGTGAAAATTTGATTCGCAGTGCATCGATGAATTGTAATTTTCATGATAAGGGTGTACAAGTTCAACGCGGTGATTTTGTGTTTAACTTTTGCACAATTATAATTATTACAGATTCGAGGGCCAAAACGCAGTAGGTACCTCGTATGTGACAATAATGTCGAAAATTAGATTAACGCCATTGAATGTGAAATTGGTGGGTCATCTGCCGGTAAAGAAGTTTAACATAATTATCTGAACAGAAATCTGTAATTTCAAATAAACAGTACCTCGTAAATGAAGTTCCAAAATTTTAAATGCAGGGGCTCGTTTAATACTTAGTTGGCCATTATAATGCTGTCACCTTTAAGTACGAACACGTTGATCATTTAGTATTCACGGTAAGAATTAAATATAATATCGATATTTACATTTTGTTTTACTCAATAGTAGTTCCAAATTCATTTTTCCAATATTTTCAGCAGTTTAGAATTGATCATAATTCAAGAATCCTGTTTTATTATAGGTTGTCACGTACGAGGTACTGCATTTTTATGGCTCAAGAGTGATAATAATATAGTCTCATACGAGGTGCTACGCTGAGGTTTCGCACCATAATATATTTGCACCATGACATCGAGAACCGCAAGAATTATGGAATTAGCCAAGCAGACACGCCATCAACAGCAGATGTGCGAAGGGAACCAGTATAATAAAGAGAATAATAATATTATTCCAGTGAATTATATCATACAAAACAACACTGTTCTTGCGGATCATATTGTACTGAATGATGCACTTAGTCCAGAGGATTTCAGTAAGCGAGGCAGAAATTGTGTTTGACAGGGATTCATTAGATAATCCCATGATGTAAGATTTAGGGGATAATAATAATTTTGCGGAAATTATGCTCCATCAGGGTTCTGAACCTAAATTTTCTATTAACAACGAATTAGCAGGCCCTAATTTATCAACTTCCTTTTATTAAAAAAATAAGACAATAGTCGTAAATACAATTTGCTATAATTCAGTGTATGAAATGAATCAGGCTAGTTGCTCTAATAATATGGAAGTGGATATTGAATATTCGGCAGAAACGACGTCAGAACCGACTGTGATACGGATTCATTAGAAGTCAACGCAGAAAGAAAGCAAATTGTTATTCTTGATAATCAAGAGGGCAGTGGTTCGAATGAATTAGAAGAAAATGCAGAATTAAGTAATACTGATAAACAAAAGGTAAAGAAAGTTAAAGGCGTCAATAAACGTACAATTAATAAACAACTGAGAATGAAAGGTGAAGGACATCTACCAAGCCACGAACGCAAAAAAAATACATTTCATAACAAAAAACGGCCCGAAAGAAAATTATGAAACCGATGTAACTGTAATAGTAAGTCAAAGACGCTGAGTTGTTCGGCCTTGACTGACACGAGTAGACATACGATTTTTCACCAATTTTGGACAGATTTACACTGGGATCAACGAAAAATCTATGTTGTTAATTCTGTAAAATGTGTTAGTCCAAAGAGACCGAGAAAAGGTAATGAGACATCACGCCGTACTGGAACTTTGCAATACGAATTAAATGTATATAATAAAGCATTACGTGTTTGTAAAAAAATGTATGCCTTGGGGAATGGTCAGTTAGAAACTGGGCATCTGAAAGTACAAATGGTATGAGCGACAGTTTCGAAAATAGGGTTTCAAAGAGGCAGAAAAGGGTAGATATTCACGAGGAATTAAGATAATTTCTTAGAGAATTCTTGGAAAACTTAAACAAGCTACCACCACATTATTGCCGAAAGGACACTAAGAGACTGTACCTTGAATAGTGTTTTCAATCTTGCGCAGAGCTCCATCCAGTTTATGAGGCTATGTGCCAGAAGAATAATAAGAGTCCTCTGTCAATTGCAACCTTAACTAACCTATCAAACCAAATGAATATTGCATTATTTCATCCTCGCAAAGATCAGTGCGATACTTGTTTTCAGTATAAGAATAGTAATTTGAGTAAAGAAGAGTACGACAATCACATTGAGAAGAAAAATTTGGCAAGAGACGAAAAAGCTGCGAACAAAGGGCACTGAATGGGGAGTGTCACGTCATTACTATGGATGTTCAAGCATTTATATTGGCTCCTCAAATTGAAGCGAGTGCATTATATTATAAAACTGAATTGTGTTACCACAATTTCAGTATGTACAAGTTGAGAAATAATCAAGCCACATGCTATTGGTTCAATGAAACTGAGGCGAATGGCCAAGGTGCGACCTGTGCTTCGTACATAGTAGACTATTTAGAAAAAGCTTCTCGAAGAAAGAAAATGAGACCCCTATCGTTATGTATTCAGAAGGTTGTACAGCCCAAAACCGTAATTGAAGGGGCAAGTGGATAAAGGTGTTATGTTGCATAAAGTAGTTTTTCAGATAATCAGGTTTAAGGTTTTTTTATTCTACGTTTTAAGGGATTATAATTAAGCAAAACAACTATATCTTATTGAGTTAACTTTATTAATATAAATTAAATGGGATTACACAAACAATACAAATATAAAATAATAATAAAGACGTTTTATTATTATTGTTATTATTATTATTATTATTATATATCTATATAAAGAAAAAAATGTTTTTGGACATCAGACCTTCTTCCATTAACTAAAACCCGGAATACAAATCATTAGAACTGTTTGAAAGTGATATATAAGTTTACAGAACTAATTATTTTTATTATTAGCATGCTTTTTTCTTTCTTTTTTGGCGGAGTAGGATCAGTAGTAAGGATATTTTCATAAAACCAACGATCTTCTTCGTTGACGTACGGCAACTGTTGATGAAGATTTTCTAACTTTTCCTTTGAAATGGTACCTGTTTTCTGTTGCAATGCCTCCAATTCAAAATTTACCAAATCCTCTGTTTTTGTTCCTTTGATGTTTTTGCATTGATGCTTGATTTTTTTCCTGTATGCTTTCTTGCATTTTGTCTTGTACTCTGTCTTGTCTGCTGTTTGTTATCAGGATCGGATTGTGTTGTTTCTGTTTGTATTTTCCCTGGCATTAGGGTAACTTTCTGAAGGGCGTCTATTCATTATAGCTTTCTTTATATAAGTAGCGACCAAACTCTTCTATTCTAATCCATTTTACTCCGTCTCCGAATCGAACTTTTTGTTCATGAAAATCTTTTTTTCTATTGATAAAACCTAATTTTTGCGGTAGACTGTCAATATCCCTGATATAGTACCCATGTCATTCATTGTGGATTTTTTAGTAATTGCACTTCTGATCAAATTGCGATATTGTTCTGACGTCGAAATAGTTCCATGTTTTCTTAAAACTTTCTCAATTCTTCCGAAGTCCCTATCGGAATCTAAGTAGGTATGACCCAAATATAATTCATGCATTTTTGTCATATTTAAATTAGGGGCCAAGTATCGTTTATGGGGGTTACTGGTTCTAGAATAATGTGATTCTTCAGTGGGGAATTTAGTGATATGGTTGCTTATGCACTGATCGATTTCTGCTTTAAGTTTATGGGGCCTATTTAGATGTATACAACATATCTGCAGATGATCTACATTCAATTTCTCTTTTATAATATCCAATTTCTTTCTGCAAATTTGGTATACACTGATAACCCTGTTTTCAACTACTGTAGTATACTCATATGATGGCGTTTTAGGGATAATACTTTTAAACAGTAATGAGTTTTTTTGCATTGCTGTCCAAATATTGTCTGTAATTGTTTATTTGTGGCATATTCAGATTTTTTTACTTTTTATTGGGTATTTTGCCACTGAAAAATATTTAAAAATTTTAATGAAAAAACCTCTGCGCCAAACGGATCAGACAGAGGTTGGTTCTTGAGTAATTGACTGTTTCAAAAAGTCTCACACCTAAAAATATATAAACTAGAACAATGTTATAAACTAAAAACTGAAAATCAAAGCTATAGGTAGTTAACGTTTCGGAAGAGAATCTACTTCCGTTCTCAAAACTTTTTTGGCCGTCAACCATGACAGTTCTTTGTTTATGTATTTCCATAGTCACGTGAGACATTAAATTATATTTATCTTATTTTTACTTACTTCGTCTCTAAGGATGGGCACCAACTAGTACAAAAATCTATTGAATAATTAGAAACGCATCTATCCTCGTTTAATAAAATAATCGCGGATGTCCGAGTTATAATATCCTTCAAGTATTCGGTTTCGTTTGTCGTGATCAATTTGTTCAGTGCATTTGAGTCTACATTCACATAGATTTCCCACTGTCGCAGTTTTTGAGAGAACAACTTAGCCTTTTTGGTTGACATAATCCTGTCCTTTTTGGCGTAGATGGCTGCTTTATTTCTTTTCCACGAAATCGGATTTCTTGGTCTAACTTTTAAAATTTTTTGTTGCACAGGAAACGACTTCACTCGTTTGATACCTCTTGTTAAGTCAACATTCAGATTTTCCCTCGGGTTTTCAAAATTTTCAGCACGCCGTACGGTTAATTCGTCGTGGTTAAGTGGGTTTTCAATTTCCAAATCTTCAGCATTTAAATCTTGATCTTGATTATCATTTATTTTATCTTCATTGGAGGAGCAGTCGTCATCTGTTAGGTGCATTGTTTGGTTATTATCGGATAAATATTTGCTACCGCTATCTTGGTAGAGTTCCTTAAAATCATCCAGATCTGTATCTTCATTAAAATCAACCCTTTCAGTATTGCCCAGTTCCTCAATTTCGAAAAAAATAGTTTTCTCACCAAGTTGCAAGCTCGTACTTTCACAAACATCGTAACATATGAAGATTCACTATATTCTTGCGCATGCCTTATCATCTTGTTTTTCATCTGAACTATTGTCACTATCTAAAGACAAATAATAATATTAAGAATTTACTTTTATTAACCACCTAAATCATATGACATACCATCATTTCAATTTACGCCACTAGAACCAGGCTTTGGTGTGGCGGCACCATTATTAATAACAGAGCTATTAATATTTTCGCTAGTTTTCAGCTGCTGCCGTGCTAATAATTCTAACATGAGTTTGCCTCGTGAGCTCATTTTATTGCAGAGCTGACGTTTATTGATTGCACTTTATTCTTCTTAAGCCACAAAGCACGGACACTTTTAGGTTAGGTATAGTCGTTATTTTGGGTGATGTCACTCTTACTGTCAAGGTGATATCGAATATAGACCTATGCGTAGTGGATAAAGGAGTCACGTGCCCTTAACACCTTTTTCAAATCCGCATAGTAAAATTAAAAGCTATATAACTCCTTTATGCTCTGAATATCTCTGAATATGCGTCGTAGGATGACGTAGACCGGCGGGAAATTCAAATATGCTGATAACACCTTCATCCACGTCATGACCTAAATAAAGTATTGAAAAAATGTAACAACACCTTTATCCACTTGCCCCTTCAATTGTATCTTGTCAAATGCATTATTTCTCGAAAAGTGACATACGCAAATGGAATGCGACTCGGTACACAGTACCATAGAAACAAGACTGAAACAAACAAATTTATCTACCAAGTGACTATCTCAAAACGACGCAAGAAGCAAAATTGCAAAATACTTATGTTATCAAAAATATGGATTTTGATTTATTTTTGAACTACGGTGATAAGTCAGTACGGAAGTACAGCTCCATAAGACCTGGTGACCCCACAGTGACTGATCTACGGGTTGTACAATATTCTGAAAACAAGATCCAAATTAAATTAATCTTTACAGAGGAGTTTCAAGATTTGTCAATACGCCTAAAGACCACAATTGATTTAAAATCTGTGAAATTTCCGAAATTGTTTTCTTTAAAACTCCCGATTTGTAAAAAATGTATGACCATCTGCAAGAAATAAAAATGATTATACCAAGAGATTGCTGGTCTTTTTATGACCAATTGCCCTATAAATGAAAAAACCGCTGCCTAAGGAATCACTACTTCCACATCCAGATTTTTCATTCGTCACTTTAAAGAAATCATCTTGACTAGATTTGCACTCTAGTATGTGGAAATTATTGGTCAAAGAATTTTAACAATATTTGTGGCAGGTGTCATAGAAAAGTTTGAGGCGTTGATTTCTACCATATACGTTAAAAATAAAGTTTGTGATTTATCCTACTTAGCTTCTGCTATTCACAACCTACCACCTCCCACCGTTCAATGGAATCATATCAATCAGATCTCATTACAATACATATATGTACTAACTTTCAAGTGAATATCTCAATTTTATGTTATCAATCCCATTAATATATAATAAACAAGAAATCTGAGGCTTTGGTTTCTAGTATATACACCAAATCCCAAATTTCTGTACTCTTACCAGCTTGATTTACTTTAATAATGGAGTAGGGGTGGTGGGGGGTTGAAAAATATTATAAAAAAATACGAGGCCTTGGCTTCTAGTACATACACCGAATTTCAAGTTTCTGTACTACTACCAGCTTGCTTTTACTTATTTTCCCCTATTAACCCTATTTCATCCCCAACTCTTCAACGGAATCATCTCAAAATATAATCTAGTTCCAGATGTCGTTATAATACATTCGTGTACCAAATACCAAGTGAATATCTCAATTTTATTTTATCAACCCCTTTAATAATGGAGTAGGGGTGGTGAGGAATTGAAAAATATTATAAATAATCTGAGATCTTGAGTTCTAGTATCTACAACGAATTTCATGTTTCTGTACTCATACCAGCTTGATTTACTTCTTTTGCCCTATTTACCCCTATTTAACCACCAACCCTTCAACGGAATCATCTCAAAATATAATCTAGTTCCAGATGTCGTTATAATACATACGTGTACCTTTCAAGTGAATATCTCAATTTTATATTATCAACCCCTTTAATAATGGAGTAGGGGTGGTGGGGGGTTGAAAAATATTATAAATAATCTGAGACCTGGGCTTCTAGTACATACACCGAATTTCAAGTTTCTGTACTCTTACCAGCTTGCTTTACTTATTTTGCCCTATTTACCCCTATTTAACCCCCAACCCTTCAACGGCTTCGTCTCAAAATATAATCTAGTTCCAGATGTTGTTATACTATATACGTGTACCAAATTTCAAATGAATATCTCAATTTTATTTTATCAATCCCTTAAATAATGGAGTGGGGTGGTGGTGGTGGGGGGATGAAAAATATTATAAACAATTTTGAGGCCTTGGCTTGTAGTACATATATCAAATTTCTAGTTTCTGTAGTCTTACCAGCTTGCTTTACATATTTCCCCCTATTTACCCCCCAACCCTTCAAAAAACAATCCAGTTCCAGATCTCGGTATGATATATACGTGTACAAAATTTCAAGTCAATGTCTTAAACCGTTCAGGAGTAAATGTGCGGACAAAAAAAAGTTACAGACAGACAGACACACAGACAGACCGACAGACAGACAGACAGAAAATATTTTTTTCGCTCAAATTTAAAACTCGACGTTTCATGACATTCTAAACCTATCTCAAGAAGAAAAATTTTTGAATTTTTTTTGCGATTACTATACTTCCAATCCACTACGTGGATGTGGAAGTAATTAAGATACTTCATCTAAAGTTAACACTTTAAGAATATGATATTTTGTTAATTTTCAACAATTTTGTTTTCTTTAGATTGTTTCTTTAATAATTATAATACTACTGATACGTTTTTTTCGTTAAAAGTTGATTTTTCGATCGTTTTTATTATTTTATAGTTTAAATAATTGCAACGACATTAACACGTATGTGGCACAAAGTTAAAGGCAGCACATTGTAAGTCGCATTAGATTCATGAAAACAAAAATAGGTTATGATTTTATATCACGTAAATGTGTAGTGCATGTCATTTATACAATATTTAAAGTTTCATCCTAAAAGAGCGAGTAGATAAGTTTTAAATCGTTTTTTGTGCCTCCTGTAAAATTATCATTTTGTCACATACGATGCACTACGTTCTGGCCCTCGAAATGCTGATTTAAGTACATTCTGAAACATCATAAGTGAAAACTACCCTCCAATAAGGAAAACAATACGAAGGAAAAAATCATTTAACAACAATGAAACTAATAATCGATTTAACTTTCATTGTCCTTTCAAGATTATTCAAAACCATCAGTGAAAGTTCTACAAAAAAAATTTTTCATAACACTGTGCAAAAGTTATCGATAATATTAAAGCAACTTTGACTTGGGTTAGCAACGAGGAAATTCAGCGAAACTTGCCAATATGCTTTGAGAAATATAAGAGCACTGAAATTTATATACAGGCTCCTAAGTGTGTAAAATGTCGAATTATATTCTATTCTCATTATATGTCTCATTTTACAGTGAAGTTTATGATTGGAATAACTCCAGGAGGAATTATCAATTTTGTTAACGAGTCATTGGTGGCAGATATTCAGATTCAAGTATTTTTAAGGAAAGTGGTATTCTCGAAAACTTTGAACCCACCAGAGATGCTGTGATCGTCGATAAAAGGTTTTTAATAGATGAAGATTGTACTTACAGTCATATAGGAATGATTCCACCCCCGTTCTTGAAACATAAATCCCATTTTTCACAGGAAGATGTTCTATTAAATAAGGATATTGCTTCTGCCGGAGTTCATGTTGAACGCATGATTGCTAAAATCAAATGTATGCAGATTTTGAACCACAAGAGTGGCATTTAATATCATATTTTATGTAGAAATTTTTATTGTGTGCTGTGGATTAGCAAATTTGGTCACGCCCAATTTAGCCGATGATAAATTTTTATAAAACTGATTTATTTTCAGCCCAATTTGTGGAGTAATGTATTAAATAATTATTTTGGTTAATCCAGACATAAAAACTAGAAATCAATGATTTGTCGATACCAACTTGCTTATTTTAAATGGAACACCCTATATATTTTCGACTTTTTCATTTGACTATTAAATTCTGAGTCGAAACATCTAGCGTACCCTATACCTAAACGCGGCAGTTTCGGAGATATTTAACATTTTATAAAAAATTGCAATGGTTTGCAAGAATCGTTTTCTTCGTGTAGGAGGTCCTCAGTTGCTCTTTTGTGCGTAGAAAGAACACAAGATGAGCTAGTCTCTACAATAACAATAAATTCCATAATAGTTTACCAAGTGTTCTATTTTCCACGTTACATTTTGTCAAATTCAAACTTTTTTATTTCAAATGGAACATCCCGTATCTTTTAACGTCAAATTGTGTACAACTAAATTCCCTTTTTTTGTAAGTATAGGCATTGTAAGGGTTAATGTTACAACTTTTTGAAATATTGGCGATTTTCTGAAATATTCAAGAATTTTTAATAAAAATTGCCATTAACTTAGCCATAATTAGAAACAATCATTAATGTCAGTCATTCTCTTATGTAAAAAGATGCCAGCACGGAGACTTTTTAGATTTGTTTATTTATGGAGAATTTAATAAAGTAATATCAAGAATATGTAACACATTTGCTACTCGATACCCACAAGAACAGAAACCATCACCATACACTATAAAACAGATACTTCTAGAATATTTGGCTCTGTCAAGGCAGGAACTCTAAGGAGGAAGTCTTGGACACATTACCGAAGAGGCAATCTTTTTAACTTACTATTTAAATTTTCCTCAAAAAATTGTAATGTCACCAATCTCTCTTTTCTCATGGCACAGTAAATATTAAACTGATCATTTTCTTGAATATTTCGCCCCCTGAATACATAAGGATTCGAGATACTCCAATAATGAGGATTGTATCAATTAAACAATACGTATGGTAAATTTTGCCTCTTTTGTCCATATAATATTTCCCAAAAAATAATTGTCACCTTCATGTCTCATTAAAATAAATTCACAAACATTTTCTCTCGTTAGGAAATCTGTTTCTTTTAATTATTGAACTACATGAAAATAGAATGGATTTATGTGTTGACAAGATTCTGAGAATTGAGTTCTTGGATAATCCCGATTCCAAACCAGCTTGCCTTAATGACATAATTGGAAATGCCCGAAAATACCTCAGAATTGCTAATTCTATGTTTTCGTCATCAACAGTTGACTTCCTTTTTTAGAGTTAATTACATTTTTATCTAGTTGTTGGACGGGGGAATAGTCCTCCCACATCGGTAATCACAATGGACTCACCCCTGAGAGCCGTCAAGGAGGTGTTCGGCATCACTAGGATCACTGGCGCACTGTATTAATTCGTGATCTGTCACTAAGGAGTGCAAGGGGCGACTAGCACTTATCTCTACCCGGTAATATAATGTGCCATAAAACTAATTAAAATGTTGAACATACAGTTGCTTTATACTAGGAAACTTGGCGAATGGTCTTTGTAACCGTAGTCAACAAACCTGAAACACACACACACACACAGTTGCTTCCCTAGAGGGGGACGCTATCTTAAAAGCAGAATTAGCTATATACAATGAGAAGAGACAAAAGTAAGTAAAAAAAATAAAAATGAAAATAAAATAATGGACTCCTAGATCACGATCTCCTGGTATGAGTGATTAATCCTGCACCTGTGCCACCATTCATTCTATTCACTTAAGTCATAGTTGATAATTTAGTTACCGCGAATACTAGTAAATGAAATTGCGGACGTAGTTGGCTAGGTCCGGAATTATTGAACACCCGTCGTGTAGTTCAGCAAAAACAAATATTACGAAAATCACCAAAGCAAATGACCACTGAACCAGGTGGATGTATTAGGCAGTAGTAATTATTACTCAAACAATGCGGACCTCATACGGTTCCAGTCCGTACCGGCACCTTTATTCAGGTGTACAAGTGAGGACTTCACTCAAACTTATGATCTAAATTTGATTCCTACTCGTATATTCGTAATACTCTTAAACAATCGTATTTATGTAAAAAATGGACATGAACAGAGACAATTAAGAATTTAGTTATGATCATACGAGAATTAAATAGAGAAGTTATAAAACTTGCTTTATGCCACGTATTTGTCGTTGAGAAGGGAATTTATAAAGAACTTTCAATGATCGGTTAAGGCAAAAACTTTCCTTGAAAATTAAAGGATTATAAATGTACAAAGCATTAAGTTGTAAAATGAATTAATAAACTTGAATCGCAATGGTACTGTGTAATAATCATAATAATAGTTCATTACTAAATGACGCTTGAATATGCTGATGAAAAACACCACACATAAAACGAAATTTGATGAACTTCTGGCTCTATCAAAACACAAGGTAATATGAATGGAGTAGTCTATTACTAACACGTAACACGGGACTTAAGAATTTTCTAGTTAATGTTGGTAGAGAAGCTACCCACTTGGCGCGCTGTCAACTCCCTCACCCCGGCGGTTGGAGAATTAGTTTTCGATCTACCCACCTGAGGTGCGCTAGCGACGCATACGCTAATGCTCACTCACTAATCACTCTTAGCTTACATATGCGAGAGTCGAGTGTTTATTTAATTTTTTTTGAAGAATTGGTTCGCACTGTTGAAAGTATGAATTTAGTTGACCAACAAAATTCCGTATATGCCTCACGACAGATACCAAGACGTACTACTGGCGGCTAATTGTTTGATACTGAAAGAGTTAGAATCTTAATACTAAAAGCTAGGATCACAAATACTTAATTACTAAACGATACTTAGAATATGCTCATGAAAAACGCCACACATAAAATGAATTTTAATTAACATCTGGTACTACCAGACACAATGGCGCGTCTATGGCACTCAAAAAACGTGTGTCTTGCACTCGAAAATTGGATGAATTCTCTAAGGTTCTTGCCTAATTCGAGTATATAACCTGGGTATAGTCGCCGAGGCGTCTGAGGTTCAAGTGGCTTGCTAACGGTTTATTCGCGTCAGTCCTTTTGTCACGTAAGCCATTTAGATGATGCCAATTGGTATACAATGATGCTTTGATTAATTCCTCAATAACTCTTGCTCGGATCGAGATAAAACTACCCTCGTTGGATAGTGTGTAGTCGAGGCTATGCGTGGTGCAATTTTGGTGGTTTGCTGTAAGTGGCCTGACCGTGATCAATTATTGAATTAGATGCCGCTCCGTGGGCCGCTTTGAGGAGGTGTTTATCCCGAACTACGGCCGCGAGCTTTATCCTTCATGTATGTGACGCCTTGCTTGTTTGCGAGGACGTCGCAAGGTTTCCTTAGAGCTTACTTACATGCCCATGGACCGCGATTTGCCTGAATTATAATAACCCCTCCAGTGAACCCCTTTTAGATACCCTAGAGACCATGTCTAGCAAGCTACCGGATTGCGGTTTGAACGCAATCTTAGATCAAGGTTGCGCGAATACGGATGCGAAATTCCATTTAGGTGTGATTATGCTTTATAATTATTTTAATGAATTTAATGAAACGTTCTAATTGCTCTCGGACTCACGCCAGTCTGTGATAGGGAAACTTCAAGCCTAATACATAGGCAACCAGTCTTGTCGTCTTGGCATCGAAGTCGGGGTTGTGTTCATTGAATATACAAAAAGAATTAGGGGCTTGGCGGACCCATAGGATTCGACTGTACGTAGGTCATAATATTATGGAGCTTTAAAGCCGTATTATATTACTATTAAAGTTTGTTTTGTAAACAAATACCAAATATCACAACTTAATGGCCATATTTAAAATTCGGGGGGGGGGTGAGAATACAGGGCTTAAAACATTTCTTTGGACACGAGAGCGTTCGGTGCTATTACATCGCATACTTTTTGAAAGTTTCAAATTTGATTTTGGTCAAGTTGGGAAGAGAACGAACCAGGGCTCATTGATTCTGGAGTTTGTGATGCACGGAAGTGAAGTTGCAGGGGTGTAAAGTTGAGGTACGCGATGGGTGATTTTTTTTGTTGATGTTTTGATGAGCAAAAAATGTCGATTTGGATTTTTGGCACTATATGGAAGAATCTGTGCGTTTTTCAAAATTTTCGCTTAGAGATGGATTTATGGGTTGAAATATGAGAAAGAGTTATAATTGTCGGAAAAATCTGAAAATCTATATCTGTGGAAAATTCGGTGTTTTGAGACTTTTTACGGGTCGATTGTAATTTTTAAGAGTAAATGTTTGGAGGCAGGGGGTGGTAAGGCCGGGGATGAAATTTATTTTTTCGTGATGAAGTTTCGGTGAGAAAAATTAAGTGTAAAGTTGCGTTTTTGACAGTATGTGGATGAATCCGACAGTTCTTAAGAATTTTTTTGCCGAGTTGGATTTGGGGGTTGAAAAAATGAAAAACGTCATAATTATCAGAAAAAGCTGAAAATTAATACTTGTGTGAAATTCGATGTTTTGAGACTTACTGGTCGACTGTAACTTTTAAGAGAATTAGGGATGCGGTTGTTGGGGTGGTCGGGGGTGATTTCTTTTTGTTGATGTTTGAATGAGCAAAAAGTGTCGAATTGCGTTTTTGGCAATATTTTGACGATTCTGTGGGTTATAAAAAAATTTCTGACCAAGTAGAATTTGGGGGTTTAAAAATGGGAAAAAAGTTATAATTATCGAAAAAAGCTGAAAATCGATATTTGTGTGAAATTTGGTGTTTTGAAACTTTTTACTGGTCGATTGTAATTTTTAAGAGAATACCAGATGTGGCTTCGGGGTTTGAGCGGGGGGAAGATTGGGGATGAAATTTTGTTTCTTGTGAGAAAAAGTGTCGAGTTGCGTTTTTGGCAGTATGTGGACGAATCTGTTGGTTTTTAAGAATTTTTGGTCTAACTGGATGTGAGGGTTGATAAATGGAAAAATATTATAAATATTAGGCGACCGACGCGACGCCTAGCGTCGTTTTTATAAAACTTGTATATGTGATAAATTCTGATACCTTGATTTATATTCTTGCATTTCTACGTCTTGACACCGACCGACGCCAAGCGTCGATTTTGTAAAACTTTCGAATATGATATAGACTCATATTCTTGCATTTTTATGTCACTGCGGCGAGCGACGCCTTGCGTCGATTTTCTAAATGTTATGAACTTGATAAATTTTGATACCTAGATTCATATTCTTGCATTTTTACCTCGACGTCGCCCGACCCCTTGCGTCGCTTTTTGAAAAATTGTGTACCTATTTGATAAATTTTGATACTTAAATTCATGTTCTTGTATGTTTACGTCTCGACGCCGACCGACGCCTGACGTCGTTTTTTTAAAACTTGTGTATTTGATAAATTCTGATACCTAGATTCGTATTCTTGCATTTCTACGTCTCGACGCCGACCGACGCCTAACGTGGATTTTGTAAGACCCAAATTTGCTAAAATCTTGATAACTAGATTCATATTCTTCCATTATTACGTCTCGACGGCGACCGGCGCTTGACGTCCTTTTTATAAAACTTGCGTATTTGATCAATTCTGATCTCAACGGCGACCGGCGCCTGACGTCGTTTTTATAAAACTTCTGTATTTGATCAATTCTAATACCTAGATTCATATTCGTGCATTTCTGCGTCTCGGCGGCGACCGACGCAGCGTCGATTTTGTAAAACTTCCGAGTTTGATAAAATCTTAATACCTAGATTCATATTCTTGCATTTTACGTCTCGACAGTGACCGATGCCTAACGTGATTTGGTGAAACTTGTGAATTTGATAAATTTTCATATCTAGATTCATGTTCTTGCATTCTTACGTCTCGACGCCGACTGACGCCTAGCGTCATTTTTGTAAAACTTGTGTATTTGATATATTTAAATACCTAAATCACGTTCTTGCATTTTTATGTCTCGACGGCGACCGCCGCACAGTGGGGCCAAGATAAGTAATTCTTGGAAAAAACTCCAAATAAAAAAATAATAAGAGACCAGCATAAATGCCTCAATTCGAAAGTTAAATGCCTACTAAGTACTAATACTGTAGTAGGAAGAACAGAAAATACGAATGTATTCTTATCATGGCAGTCGAAATTTGTGCTTCCTCGCGACTAACAGAGCTTATTGTGATTTAGCTGAGATAAGACACGTGTTCTTTTTGAAATCTTATTTTAGTGTTTACAAATATTTTACTGTTTTTAACATGGCGTCATTACCTACAGGTAAGTTAATCATTTTATAATTATAGTTGTTAAATTATGTTAAGTAATAATGTTTAATCTTGATTAACAAAAACAGTTTAAAAATTCTTAAGAATCTATGTTAACAATTTTTGTTGGTAGAGTTTTAGTTGATATCATAGAATATCATGTCTGTAATTTTGAATTTATTTGCTCATTAATAGGTTGATCTTGCCGGAAAATAAAGAAAATCATGAGCATATTTGCGCCATTTTGTTTTGTAAGTTTCTAAATAAATTAAAGTTAAAATCGAAAAATCACCCTCTTTCTTATACTTAATATATTTAATTTATTTTTACTGCAGGATCTGGTTCTATGGGTATATATTTAACTAGACAAATATTATTTAATGAGACAATCTGGGTACGTTAAATTAGAAGATCAAGTGTCTAAAATGAAGAAATTTGTCGATGAACGTACAAAGTGTCCAATGGAGGAATTCTATGTTTTGGACCTGTTGATGCCGCCAAATGTTAGTATTACTTCGAATGTTTCGACTGTTTCTATCATTATCAGTACTGACGATTCCGAAAGTTGAGGAACCTCGTTAGAAAGTGAATAATTAGATATATTTTTATTAAATTTTACTAAATTATAAATGTATTTTATTTTTATTACACTGATAGAATATATTCATATGCTTGGCCCTAGCTCTTTTATTTTATTTTTTTTTAATGTATTTACGTTAGGTACATCCCCCGGATAAGAACCAACGCTAACGTATGTCATCAAAATGAGTTTCATTTAATTTGCAAGTCAAATTCTATATAAATCCCAAATTTTCGGATTATTACAGCTATTTTGATTTCAACCCCCAAAAACTACCTTTCCTTATAAAAGAGATTTTTTTCACTATTTTTTCATTAATTCAGAGGTCGAATTCTAAAAATTCCTGAAGTTTCAAAATACTACTGAATTATTTCGATTTCTACCCCCTGAAAACCACCCCAACTTAACTCTTATTTTTTAAATTAATTTTCCTATACTCACGAGGCTATTTTGGGCCGGCTTCAGAATTTTCTGAATTTTTTCCAAAAAATGTTGCTTTCGGCCCCACTGTGCGCCGCCTAACGTCGTTTTTGTAAAACCTGTGTATTTGATAAGTTTTGATATCTAGATTCTTATTCTTGCTTTTCTGCGTCTTGACGACGACCAACGAGTAGCGTCGATTTTGTAACCGTTGTGTATTTGCTAAATTTTGATGCCTAAATTTATGTTCTTCCATTTTTATACCTCGACGCCTAGCGACGTTTTTGTAAAACTTGTGTATTTGATAAATTTTGGTACCTAGATTTATATTTTAATATTTTACGCCAAAGAAGTTTCACTTCAACAGCGTGTAGAGGCTACACAACCCGTTTTTTATTTGAAGTATATTTTGCGATTATTTAAGTATTATCGAAGTTGTATGGTTTTTCGTTTCTTTCGTAGGCAGAGAACAAGAAAATAAAATAGAAGGTTGCGGAGGATGGCATATTTTTCATTTGCATTTTTTAGGAAATTTATAGTCTATGCGTGTATTTATCTAAGAACTTTTTATCTTTCACATAATTTTATTTGCTAAATCGAGTGATGAAGTAACAAATTTATATTTTTGGTTCCAATTTTACTTTTTATTAAAAGTTGTAGATTTTTGCCATTTTCGTTTTTCTTTACCATCTTACAATTTTTATTATTTTATTTAAAACTTTCCATAATGCCTGATGTTCGTGAGCGGATGTGTAAATGTCGTGCAAAATTGAAATTGCAAGGGGAGGCGAGCCGAAGTCGATACCCGAAAATAGTAGCGCACTTCGCAGTCGAGTTTGACGCGAAAAACAAAGAGTGAGCAAAAGGCGGGAATATCCGATTCGTTTCGAATGATGAGACCGAGGAAGGTAATGAAAATATTTATGAAAACGCTTTAATAGTGAGAATGGTTGCGAGGAGATGGGAGTATGCGGTGTTGTACGTAGGCGTGCTTTGAGTGTTGGTGATAGTGGTTCTGTTCCCGTTTCTTTGTTTTATCTTAACGCCCATCCGTATACATCTTCATTGTTGGGTACTTGTATGAAAAGGCATCGCGAGAATAAGCACCAAGAACGAGTTTTTGAAACATTTCACGATTTCATGAATGGGATTTTTTTCTGATACATTGGACGATTATTGCAGAGTGTGCAAGCGAATTTGATGGAGTAGTCGATATTTATATTATATAGGTGTCGACTAAAAAACTTTTTTCAAATTGTTAGAGAGATAAGAAACTAATATTTTGCTATTAGGTGCTTTTAGCATGTAAAACATTATGTGTGATTTACTTTGTCCCTGTCAAGTATTTAATAATGTGGGTAATTGGGTGATAACTACATTTTTTTAAAGTGTTAATGTAAGATAATATCATGTTCTTGTGGATTTAAAAATTACTGTCCAATTTCCCATATGGCAGGAACTGGGTGTGGGGATTTTGTACCGCCCACCACTCCATCGTCGGTGTTTGTAAAAAAGTAAGGGTCTTAATATAGTTTCATACATGTATGTACTATAATAAAATGTTGCTTAATTTAGAAAAAATCATTTTTTTTGTGGAATGTTAATGTAAAGCCTATTACAATTACTTCGAGGTGTGAAACTTTTGTACTTTTTTATCTGCAGCTTAATAAAAGTTTGAACATTTTTAAAATTTCTCTATATTTCTAGCCCTTGTACATTTTGCAGATTTCGTAAATATCACGTCAGACTTGAGTATTAGCCAACTTCATTTTCAATCTCTTAATAAAGCTTGCTAAATTGCAACTTTTTTTAAAAGTTTTCGGCCTCAGATATTACTTATATATCACTCCTATAAATAGTTTTTGATTTTGATGTTTCTAAATATTTTAAAATAATGTTGGCTGAAATAAATAAAAAAATTGTATTTTGAGCTCTTCGTTGCTAAAGGACAAATTACTTATGGCGTTTCAATCAAAGTTTAGATACGCGTTATAGGCGTGATAAATATATAACATCTGAGCAACAGATTAAGGCCGAAAATATGAAAAAAAGGTGTCGTACAATGCGACGGCAAAATCGGAAATTCGGTTCGGCACGGTAGACTGATGGGTGGGTATTCAATGGATTATCGACAACCTGTTAATGGACACTCTCTCCATTTGCAAATAGACCATTTTAGGATGACGTCACGATAAGTCGGTTATTATACCTGAGGGGCAACCAAACTTTTTATTCCATTATAAGCAATAGAAGTAATCAAAGTTTTGCACGTGAAAGAAAAATGAAATGCCATCGTTTTGTGCGGTAGTAAAGTGTTCAAACAGGGCAGAAAGAGACCAAGTGCGATTTTTTAGAATTCCTGCTGTTTTTAAAGGTCGAGGTGAAAAATTTGAGGCGTTATCAAAAGAACGGCGAGAATGTTGGGTTAGGTCTTTGAAACGAGGTGATTTAAGTGAAACCTTTCTTAAAAACGCTCGAATTTGTTCAAATCACTTTCTGACAGGTGAGTTATTTTGTAAACTATATATTACATGCTAAAATATGTGCCACAAAACCATTAAATATACTTGAATCGTAGTGTGGTCTTTAGCAAGTTACCTACAATTTAACGTGACATTTCTGATCTATGATTTAATGTTTTTTTTAGGGGAGCCCGCACAACTTGATGATAAAGATAATCCTGACTGGATTCCTACCCAAAATATGGGGTATGTGTCAATTAATACAAAAGATCAAGAAGCTGTTCACAGGCATATTAGGATTGCAAAGCTAACAAATCGTCTTAGAAAGGTATATTTAAAATTTGTCTTTATTGGTAGGTGAAGGAAATATTTTATCTTACATATATCTTTTTAGGATGAACCATACACATCACAGGAAAATATAAAACCTTCTGCGACGGGGCCCTCAACGTCGATGGAGCATATCGAAGAAGAAAGTGACAATTGTGTAGCAGTGCAAAGTGATTTGGATATGGAACATATAAACAAAATTTTTAGTGATTTACATTTTGCTAATGAAAAAATCCATGGTTTACAGCAAAAATTAAGGGCAATGGATTTATCAGAAGAATCATTTTTGAATAACGATTCAAAAGCACTGTATTTTACTGGATTCCCAAAAGCTGATATGATGTTTTTGGTATTTAATAATGTAGCTTCCTCCTTTTCAACCAAAAGTATTTTGTCACCATTTAAACAATTCCTTTTAACGTTAATGAAGTTACGTCTTAATTTACCATTTAAATATTTATCTTATAGATTTTCTATATCTCCAGCAACTACATCTGATATATTTTATAAGTGTATAGATATACTTTATGCACGATATAATAGACTTATTTTCTGGCCAGATAAAGAAGTATTGCAAAAAAAATATGCCAGAATGTTTTAAAGAAAACTTTGGCAACCGAGTTGCTGCTATTATAGATTGCTTTGAAATATTTACTGAAACCCCATCAGGCTTATTAAATACAGCTCATTGTTGGTCTAATTACAAACACCACGAAACAGTTAAATTTTTAATTGGAATCACTCCTCACGGTACAATTTCATACATTTCTGAAGCATGGGGTGGGAGAACCAGTGATAAGTATTTGACTGAAAATTGTGGATTTTTAAATTTAATTTTACCTGGAGATTTAATATTAGCTGACAGAGGCTTTTTAATAAAAGATTCAGTAGAAACTTTAGGAGGTCGTCTAGAAATTCCAGCATTCACAAAGGGCAAGAGTCAGCTCCATCCTACTGACTTAGAGAGTACACGGAATATTGCTAATGTAAGAATTCACGTTGAGAGAATTATTGGTCTTCTTAGAAGGAAATATAAAATTTGTCAAGGACCCATTCCAATCAGCATGCTCTCTGTATCTAGAGATGGTTTAAGTGCCGTAGATAAGATTGTGATGGTATGTAGTGCCTTTATAACCCTATGTTCCTCCCAAGTTCCCATGGAATAGATATATTTTTTATGTAACTTTTCAGTCGCATAATGCTTAAGTATTAGGCTTGTATCGCAACGTCATTGTCTATATGCGATCGTGATGGGTTACCTGTTAAAGTTCATTTTCTGAGATTAGACAGTGCAGGTAAACAAACTTGAACATGTAACAGTCACATAGACAGTTGCTTTCCAGTTTACTGTTGGCTACGACCAAGACTGTACCGATGCAGCCTTGATCATAGCGAATAGTAAACCAGAAAGCAGCTGTCTATGTGATTGTCACACGTTCAGGTTTGTTAACCCGCACTCTCCAGTCTTAGTAAATGAACTGTGTATAAAGAAATAAAAGGCAAATGTACATTTAAATGTCAAATTTTGTATATAAATACATCATATTTAATTTTCTATTACTTTATTATTATTGTAAATAAAGAATCAGATAGTTTAAACAAAGTTTAAACAAAGTGTTAACAAAGTAGTTATCCCAATCTTATGTAATATATATATATATATATATATATATATATATATATATATATATATATATATATATATATATATATATATATATATATATATATATATATATATACGGCATTAGTTGGCATACCACAATGTAAAATTTTAGGTTCAATTGGCTTCCACGAGTCAGATGGCATCCGGTATTCGGATGCCATCTGACCTGCTAGCGATATTAACGCAAGTGCTTCGCAGATGCCGTATTATATCATTAAAACTTATTTTAGGTTGGAAGTCAAATGACTCATTTTAACACCCTGGTGAATATTTTAGTTCAGCGGTTTGCAACTAACTGCCGTGCCTGTCGCTCGAAAAATATACAATTTTAATACCTGCTAACCGCAGAAACGGTTCAGATGGCATCCAGTTAACTGGCAACACCGTGGAAGAATGTTAATATATACCATGAGCCAGATTCTTTAGCTTGCATGTGTATGTTATTACTAGGAAAAATAAACTTAGTGGAGACAATTCATGTAGCCTATCAAAATGAGGAAAGTAAACTTCAGAAGTTGGAAAAAAGTTATTAGCTAAAATGTTGTAGATACGTAATAATCTACAGAATTATATTAATGTTAAAAAATTCTATTAGAAGTTATTTTAATATCTTTTTTTTTCATTTCGTATTTCCTATTAGATTCTATTTAAGAAAAGTATAAGAAGTAGGTGATCCAAGAATAATCTCTTGAAGAGAAATGCGTGGTCGAAATTAGACTAGAAGAGTAAAAATTATACGACAAAGTTTGATGGCTAAAATTATAATTCCTTTTTTATTTTATGCATGCTTTTATGCTTCAAAATTAATCAGTTTGGAGCGTCTACACCTTGTTTTTAAATGTAAGCTCATAGATATTTAAAATCTGTACAACTATAATTCTTCTAAACAAACAATTTTTTTCTGTACCATATGGAAAACTTTTCTATACAATTATTTTTTTTAACGGGTTTCTGCATCATTAACAGCCACAAAATTGCTAAACATATTTGTCATGTCACAACTATGACACCTCCAAAATGTCATTGGAAATTTTAAAATAGCGTGAAATACCCTTATTTATCAAAAATGAAAAATACCATAGGGAAAAGTTGTTTGTAATTACATTAGGAATCTAAGTGTGAAGTTTGGCTTGAATATTTCAATTTCGTAGGCTTTGATTTTTTTCCAAAAATATGTAACAATGATTTTTTATTTTTTCATTGTATTAATTTGAAATATATTGATGCAAAAATACATAAATGTTGCATTGCTTTAAAAAAAGAAATAGGTCAATCGTGGGCTATTTTGAGTAATTCTGACACTTTACTGTGGAATTTGTACGATAATGGGCTTAAATATTAAAGAAACGATTGCCCATTTAAACCAAATTTAGATCATATTAATAAAACTCAAAATTCCTATTAAAAATGACCTCAAATAAATTCGTAATAATAATAATCACTTTTAAGCTTTTTGAAGTAAATTGTAATAGGAATTTTCAGTTCTATTTATGTGATCTAAATTTGATATGAATGAACAATCGTTTCTTTAGTATTTATAGACCAGTTGTCAGACAGAAAATGATAAAAATCGGTCAGTAAATGTTATATGGCTGAATTTTTCAGAAAAAAAAATTGTTGATGTAGAATATGACAAAAAAATCGGTAAAGGTATTTACACAGAACTTCCCTCTTTATTGGTGCATGGCGGTCACTCTAAAAAATTAACAATTACGAAATGACATTGAAAATAATAATCGGAATATACTTATCACTATTATTACAAAGAAAACCTGATAAGTTTTGGTCAAAAAAATATACAGAGTGCTCATCCAACAACAAAAGTTCAATATTAAATGACAGGTGCCAAATATGAAAGGCTTGCGCAAATACCTTTACAAATATCCACCATGAGTGAAATATTTCTTGGGATGACCACCCTGTACATTTTTCAATAAAAGTATAATAGGTGCATATGCCAAATATTATTGCCATCTGTCACATTTTCAATTCCACATTCACGTAGTGGAGTGGAAGTATAGTGGTGGTTAAAAAATTTCATTTTTTTTAAATTTTTCAAAAATGTTGGTAAAAAAATTTTCTGATTTTTTTTCTGCTGAAATAGGTTTAGAATGTCATGAAACGTGGAAATTTTAAATTTGAGCAAAAAGGAAAGTTTCCTTCTATTCTATAGTAGTGGTAAAAAAGATTAAAAATTTAGTTTTTTTTTCTTTTTTGAAGTAGGTTTAGAATGCCATGAAATATGAAAATTTTAAATTTGAGCAAAGGAAAAAAAAATTCCATCTATTTTAGTGGTAAAAATTTTTCCAAAAATGTTGGTGAATTCAAAATTTTTTATTCTGAAATAGGTTTGGAATGTCATGAAACGTGAAAATTGTAAATTTGAGCAAAACAGTTTTTTTCCATCTATTCTACTGATTACATATTTTTCCAAAATGGTAAAAGAATGTTGCAAATTTTTTTTCGGTAATAGGTTTGGAATGTCATGAAATGTGGAAATTTTAAATTTGAGCAAGAAAAAATGTTATCTATTCTATAGTAGTGATAAATAGATTAAACATTTTTCAAAAAAAATTTTTTTCAAGTGGTAAAAAATTTTCAAAAATGTTGGTCAAAAAAATTTTCAATTTTTCTTTTTCTGAAATGGGTTTAGCGTGACACGAAACGTGGAAATTTTAAATTTGAGCAAAAAAAAAAATATTTATCATTATTTATTCCCTTTAGACCTTGTATATTTTCCAGTGAAAGTTTAACCATTTCTTCGCTGAGAGTAGGATCAACTACGTACCAAATTTGACTGTTCTCCGTCAAGTAGTTTTTTAGTTAATGCACCAACAGACAGACAGACAGACTGATGGAATTGAAAAACCTATATTTCCGTAATCTACGTGATCTGAAACGTTCAAATCCGAAAAAATCTAGGAGGGTGATTTTTTCTCGAATACAATACTTCCCTTCGGTATGCGAGGGAAGTAAAAAGTGTACAGCTCTAAGGTGCCGGCGAATCCTACAAAAATCGAAAATATTGGTCGGAATTCGGTTTTTGGCCAATAACTCGCAAAATAAAAAAAATGTATCAAAAAACCAACTCTATCGCCTAGTGCTATTTTTTTATATACTATTTTTATTTTTCGAGTTATTGGCCGAACACCGAATTTCGGCCAATATTTTCGATTTTTTTAGGAGTCGCCGGCACCTTACAGCTGTAAACTATTTATTATCATATTCTACACCAAAAAAAAAAAAAAACTTCTCCTGAAGAATTCAACCATATAATGTCACAGTAAGGGTTCAGAATTACTGAAAACAGCCCACGATTGTCCTGTTGTTTTTGTAAAAATGTTTTTTTACCATTATTAATTACATTTATAAAAGAAATTCAAAGAAATTCAACATTTATGTATTTTTGCATTGAAATATTTCAAATTAACCCAACTGTAATTTAAAAAAAAATAAATGTTACATATTTTTGGAAAAAAAAGGAAAAACTAGAAAATTGGAATTATCGAATCAAACGTCACATTTAGATTATTAATATAACTACAAACAACTTTTCCTTATGATGCTCTTCCATGTTTTGATCAATAAGGACATTTCAGGCCATTTTAAAATTTTTAATGACGTTTTGGCGGTCTCATAATTGTGACACGACAAATATTTTTAGCAATTTTGTGGTTATTAATCATGCTAAAACTAACAGTGAACCTCGTTTAAAAAAAACAAATGAATAAAAAAGTTGTCCATATGGTGCAGACTTTTTGGCGGACACTGTATATATAAAATTAAAATTTCATTACAGCTTTCTTTAAGTCGAAAAGCATACATGTTGGAAGTGTATTTTAGTTTCAATCAGATAAGTACCTAGCTTTCTTGTTGATGATATTGTTTAAATAATAATATATAATAATAATAAATAATTTAAGAATTTTTACTTCTATTTTGGTATTGTATAGCTTGAATGTAAATGACCGTGATATTTAGACCCTTGTATTCAGTGATCCGTTTATGACACTGGTAATAAATTTGTTTAGAAATTTAACACATGTTTACCATTGACTACCTTATTTAACTGGGAAGCTTATTGTTATCTGCTAATGTTAGTAGTAAAAAGGGCCGAGGCATTTTGGTTTAAAATGGATTTTTATAACCATGACTAAATTTTCTAACAGAAAGTTAAAACATTAAAGCTGATATATTTTGTCCTAATACCTATGTTACATTAGAAAATGTTATTAATTTCTTTTTATAAGGTGTGAAGAATATCCTTTTTTATCTAGTAAACAAATCTTTAAAAATGTATGAATTAATGGGTAATTGGATTTCCGGGTGTAGTCCCGCTTACTATTAGATTCCTATAGGGGCCCCAAGATGTCCAAACGACGGTGACGTTTCGGCATAATTATATCTTGCCATCTTCAGATGATAACTGCCTACTGATTAACCAAGTTGCTCAAACTGAACTGAGTTCAATTCGTTAACCAATGAGTTTTTGGAAATATCTTGAAAATTATGAATTATATCAAAAAGTCAATCGATCAATCAAATTCAATTTCAATAAAAATTGGCAAAGTTATGGCTACTTGTTAAAAAATTTCCTTTTTCATGATAATCGACATTGGAGTAGGTATTACTTTTAATTTCGTTGTGAAAAAAGTATTCATTCAAACTTTTTTGTAGATTTTGAGATAATAAATCAATTGGTATATATTTTTGTTAAAAATAATTTGTTTTTATCCAAATTTGTGATAAACACGTTTAATGAAATAAAATATTGTATATTTCTATTGTGAAATATAGTTCATTTGAACTATATGAAAATGGAATCAGTAGCGTCATTTAGCAAAATTAAACGTCTTCTATAGCCACTTCTGGTAAAAATTATAGAAAAAAACATTTTATATTTATTGCAGAAAATGTTTTGTAAGGCATATAAAGGAAAATGTGTAATTTCTTTAAGTACCTATATTAGTACAGCTAAACAATCAAGGAATAATTTTCTTTTATTACCCTTTAGTTATTTGCTACACGGTTGAAAAACACTTTTTGTGAAATTTGCGTAATTTTGCAGAATTCTCAATGTTTTGGAAGTATTTTGAAAAATTCACGTCTTAGGAATGTGGGTTATTACCTTTATTGATGCCGACAACATTATCTTAAATTTGTTTTATGATACGTCATGATCACATGTTTCTAGAGCAAATTAAGACGATTTAAGTTGGATGTATAGGTACAACATTTATTTCAAACCGCTCCTTGTCTTTTTTTCATTTGACTGAAAATTATCAAGTAATTTGGAAAATACTGGACATACTTTCAAGGGCGATAAACCACAACTTTATTCAAACTCACAAGATCATTTAGTAGGCTATTAAAACACATATATGTTGTAGAACTTGAGTCATGTTTAATTTCATTATAACATTTAACATTGCAAATTGTGTTTTTATAATAAACGTTTCCTTTTATATAAAATACACTTTCAGATGTATCAATCAACCCTAATGTCATAATATTTTAACTTTATTAAATCAGTATTGATAATTACTTAACAAACGCACAATTTGTATCTCACTTTGGGATAGAAAACTCACATTACTAGAGGGAAAAATGATTCCTTTGTAAATTCCCAAGACGAACTTCATGTTTCGTAACTTAAATTTTGACATAAATTAGTTTTTATTCCCAGGATGAAATTTTAATGCAAAAATGTTCAGATTTTTATGTAATTATACGTCGCGCGTCGATAGACTGCAGATTGTAATAATATTCTTTTAGGAAAATACGATAAAGCAACATAGCAGACATCTGACAACGCCGCGTGAAGTCAATTAAACCTGTAATTCTTATATTCGGATGTCATTTTACGCATCGACCAAAATATTCATAAGGACGCCAATTAAACCGCAAAATAAGTAGGATGCTAAGCTAGGCTGTAAATATATTTTGTGAATATCAGTGCGTATATTGACGGAAGCCAAGTGAGAACGTTATTAGGTTGGACGCCAATCAATACCGTATATAAGTATATATATATATATATATATATATATATATATATATATATATATATATATATATATATAACAAAGCACTTCATGTTATGTGTTATACAATGTTTTTATTGACATAGATTCGATATACGATATTTCTGTAGCAAAAATACATGTATCAATTCTACAATAATTTATTACATGAAATTTCAAATAATTTAATAAACAGTAAAACTCAGCTTTGGATATACAAATAAAAAATATTAAAACTAACACAAATTCAAATGATAAAAGAGTACAATAGCTCTAATAAATTAAAACTTTTATGTTTTAAATAAACTATAATTGTTCCCTAAAAGTTGTAAATCATTATCATTAAATAATTTCAAGACCAAGTACTACTACTCATGTCATCTTTAAACCAAAAAAGAGCTGGCCAAGTGAGTAATAACTAAATTATATTTTTTTAGTTATTTAAAAAAATAAAGAAATCGTACAAATAACATCAAATCCACATTTATAAGCAGTTTGCACAAAACCAGACGTTTTCTGGGGTAGTAATAATTCCTACACATTCAAAATGATACCACTCAATTTGACACTCGTCGTTGTCACATTTTATCATTTGTCGGCCATCATCTGGTTTTTTGCAAATGCACCAAGTTTCAACACAACCTAAACCAAGTTTACTTGTAAAATATCTTGACAATAATTCAGGCTTTACAACATATTTAAAAAATTCAAAGGCGTTTTTCATATTATCATTAACAAATTTCTCATTATACTCGATCCTTTCAATCATTAATATATCTTTGGACCAAATAACAAAATCACAAAATTTTAATTTAGTGACAAACATTTGTAGTTGCACCTGGAAAAAATATGTATGATTTTTATCAAGGTAATATGTTCCATTATTATTGCTTTTTAAGCATGAATATTTTCCTTGGACATAGTTTTCCAAGGTTAAACCTTGCAACACATATGGACATTTAATCTCCACACATCCCGAACCACAACATTGACAAATAACGATAGCATCAGGTGAAGCGCCAAACTCTGGATGTTCGAACGAAATATAAAATCCCACATTTTTTATTGATAGGTATTCGTGATGTTTTTCTACCACACTCCTATATTCTTCCAATGCTTTCTTCTCATTCACTAACCCATATGTGGTTTGTTTAGAAGAAAACATCATTTTTTTTGGATAACAAATACCCTTTAATAGAGAAAGAGGTGGATTATTTATCCGGGCTCTACATGCAGCCTTAAACTTTGAGGCAGTAATTCTACCAGCTCTATATTTAAACCATACATTGCTTTTTGCTTGCTCTCTGGTTATTATTTCTACTTGTTGAATTTCTTCCTCACTACAGGAGATTAAAAGTGAATTAGAAATTTTAAGGACCTCGTTATATGGTTTTTCCACCAAGTCCTCATTGAAAAGGGCTTCCAGAGTATTCGGCAAAGGTCTTGCAGACTTCATCATCTGCGATGCAAATGGCTCATAAACCCTTGCGATGGCTGGGGTGATTCCCATGTTCATAATATCTTGTATGAGTCCTTGTAGTTCATCGTCCCCTAGTGGCGGTGGTAATGTAGCAGGTGGTGGTACTACTTGCCTCCCTTTTTTGGCCCATTCCATGTCACGTATACGAAGCATTTCGGCACCTTTTGCTGAAGGAATTGGCCAACGAGCAAGACTTTCAGTGCATGACAATTCTGCACTACCCGTGGGGCTGCTAGTTGGACGTGCTTCCAAATAAAAAAGTATTGCCGCCACATGACTGCAAACCTCGCCCAAACCTGCCATGCAAGTACAATGTGCACTAGATACTGCTCCATCTGGTAATAAAATAAGCCACAATTGAAGCGACTTCTCTCTCATTTTTTGAGAATGCTTAACCTGAAATAGAAAACTATTGTTATTTCTATTATTAATAGTTAGCAACTAACAATAGGTGCTTTCTTTCTACCGATAATCTTAGCTAATCTAAGTAGTTTTACGTGCAAGCTGTGTCACACAAATATTTCACTCACCATCCAGGCGTGACTATACTTAGCTTAGCTCAGATTGTCAGTAGAAAGAAAGCACCTAATTATATAATAATTTAGTATGAGAGATAAGGTCTATTTTGAGTGTAAAAAAAGCTTAGGAGAAAGGTAAAGAAATCACTTTCTGGCAGAGCCTATTTTGACTACCTATACAGTACCTACATAAACATAATTAACATTTTATCACTGAAACCTAGCATTTTATTATTTAAATGTAAAACTTACCTTGCCCATAACAATGAATGCATTTGAGTTTATCTTTCTTGCACAAACCCCTTGTACAAATCCAGCCTCATAATATTTATATGCTTGCAAGGATTTGTAAGCTTTTAACTGCTGGCCTGTGTAGAAGCTGTGAGTCAACACTAAATAATTTACCATATCAATTACAGATACACGAGGTAAAATAGACAAATCTGCAGAAATGTCTCCAGTTTCCATTCTAAGGGTGTATGGGTCAATATTGTCTATTATTTCTATTTTCTTATCATACCGACACTTTACATCACCCATAAGGGTTAAATAATATTCACTGCGTAACATTATTACAAAAACACACAAAGTTTCTCAAGAAAAACTAGAAAAAAATATATAAAACCACGCAAACTGCTTCAATCAGAATGATAAACAATGAAAGAATTAATGTTTGGTTGCCCCTCAGGCAATATGGCCGACCTGTCAAAACCACGTGACCTAAAATGGTCTATAGTACAAATTTCTGTGTGCTCTCGGTGTATTATGTTTTATAATTATGGGAAACGATTTTGAACCCATACTCTACCTGGTACTTTTCCTAACGCCGCGCCGGTTATCGGTGATAAAAATGCTTAAAATAAGTCCACTAAAAAGGGGAGGTTCTCCAACCGTTAGTCCAGGCATTACAGAATTATTCCGCCTTCATTAGCAAAAATTGGACCAAAGTATTTTCGGGAGAGAAAAAGTCACTTTTAGTTTAGCTTTTCGCGTGTTGAGACTGGCATACATACAATGCAGTAATAATTATTTGTGTCGTGCGGGTACATTTGTGATTTTTCGTGTTTGTCCAAAAAGTTAACTTAACGTCATTTCAAAATAAACTTTAAACCACTTTTCAAATTGTCCCTGGCAACTGGCGTTTTATTAACGAATTTTCGGAATTACTAACGTCATATTGGTTAATTGTATCAGTTTCTTTTCTACCCTTCAAGACTAATCAGTTTTTATTTTATTGCAAATTAAATGATCATTAACAAACATTTTTGCTTAAACAAAAATCTGAACAGAGAATGCGAAGGATCGTGGTCCAGCCCACGGTCATTTTGATTCTCTGTGTTTAAATTTTTGTAATATTATAACGTTTTAAATATAACGTTTAAGTGTTGTTGGAAAGGAAGTTTGATTTATTTGCACACTAGTTGAGAAAGCCTGATCGGAGCCACAAATGTTAGAATAAAAAGGGGGCCTTGATGGACCAGTGATCATACCCGCGACCCCCCGTGTCGCGTGGCTGATTGGTAAGATAATAAAGTGCCACGACCTGTCATCTTGAGGGACTCCCTGTAAAATGCGCAGAACAAGGGTAAAACCCCGAAAGTTACATCTTATATCGATTTTTCGATACTAGGCTTGGCGCCAAATTTCTGCAGAGTGTAGTATTTGTGAAAATAGGAAATAAAATAAAAAAATATTAAATAAAAATTTTGCAAAAAACGACGTATTTTACTAAAAATTCACAAATTTCGGAAACATTGCAGCATTCAACTGAAGTTTTGGATTTGGACAGTACATATAGTTTGAAACAACTTTTTTATTTCACATTTTGTTCCAAAATTAAAAATAGAACTAGTTTACCCTTTCGGAGTTTTAAGTTTTTATAACTTTTTATCACCCCGTATAAGCAAAGAAATAGAATTTTCTCGAAAAGTTGCCCCTATTGTAAACTACATCCGCGGAAATACTCTATGAAAAATGAAATAAATAGATATGTTTGTATTGATCAATAACCTTCTCGTTTGTTTTGTTATAAACGTACTAAAGGATTCACTTTGCAGAGAGGTCTCTTTAATCACCAGGATTTAAAAGTAGTACCGGTTCATCAAGTTATCTAAAAAAGCAAGCCTACTATCGAAAAATTTTAAAAAGTGGTGTTATTTTCTGACCTAGTTGGGGAAAGGTAGGGGGAAAATGTTATCATTGTGATCTCCTCATTCAAAAACTGGAGTAACTATTTTACATTCCGTTCGTGGTATTTCAGTATTTAGGGAGCGTTAGTTTCATCCCCAGGAGGTTGCCTGGGCCTCCTCTGGTCAATATCTACTCAATTTATTTAAATTCGTCAAGAGTAAATCGATCCGACAAGCCATCATATTCCTGGTGGTATTTTCGTGGTATTTCTGTATTGAATAAGGACGTAGTTTCAACCCCCGGGAGTTACTTGGGTCTCTCCTGGTTAATTTCTATTCAATTTATTGAAATTCTTAAAAAAAAACGATCTGTCAAGCTCCCGCATGCCTAGTATCGAAAAATCTGTAATATGGGTGGTCTCTTCCTATTAGGGGTGGTTGGTGAAGCAAACAATTGGCTATCACCATCGTGTTCCCTGCTCTCGAGAACGGGGAAGGAGATGTCTTACATTCTGGTCTCAGAACTTTTGAGGTTAACATTTTCAGGGCGACTATTCGTATAGACTTTGTGAAGAACCCCGGTGTAGATTGGCGATCCTTTCTTGGTAGTGTCACGTAGGGTAGTAAATTTGACTAATTAAGAAAAGGGTAAGCTAAATTCGCGAAGATAATCAATAAAAATGGCAACCTCAGATTAATATAAACAATGTAACGGTCCTGTTACATAGTCAAACTGTATTATAATAAGAATTTCAATGTTAATGTGAATACATAATATTCTCCATAATAATACGTTGATACGAGTTTTTTTTCTTAATCAGTTTAAATCAATTTTAAAACAGAAAAAAACTGTTTTAAACAAATGAAACAATTATTTACTTATGTTTTATTTTAAGAAACATGTATTTTCAACCCTTAATAACTAGATTTTACTATTCTGTACATGTACCTACATTGGCGAATAAAGATTTCTTCTGCTTACTTTCTTACAGTCAATGCATTTTGAAAACCAAGTTTATTCGTGTTAACTTTTTTCTTCAAAAAGTGGAAAATAGTTTTTCAAATAAAAGTTGTAGACAAAGAAATTATCTATTGACGTATTTAAATCCAATGTGAAAATAATTAAACCTAACTTCAGAACCAACTTATTATTTTACCCAAAAGTATTCGAAAAAAATCGCGATAGAGTTGAAAACTTAACCCAATAGAGCTAGAAGTGGCTTCAAAAAGCTGATGTGTACTGATTTTGAAAATAATGATTTTTACTTGACTTAGTCTCAAGAGATTGGTATCTGCAAACTCGCTACAACTTTTGGGATTGATCACCGATGTAGACATTCCGAGGCTCAAATTGCAGGTTTATGTCTAAGTGTATTTTCATAATCCGAAGAAAAATGGGCTATTCAACTTTTTTCATCACTTTGAAAATTTTTAAAATTCATATCTTTTTCAAAATTTAGTTTCTTTTCCAGTAACTTATTACATTTTATTGAAACAAATATTTTCATCTTTGGATTTTAAAAATATGGCCAGTTTAATAGCAAAAGTGTAAAGAATGTTTTAAACTAAACCATCCATCATGTTATTAACTTTTGTTATAATAGGTTACTTCTAAAAAATATCGATATCTCGGATCTTCTGGTCGAATTTTAAAAATCCAAAGCTTAAAATATTTATTTCGATGAAATTTAATAAACTATTATAAAAGAAACTAAATTTTAAAAATTACTGTGAATTTTAGAGCGATTTAGAGTGTCAGAGTTTTTTTTATATTTCCCTCTACTGATTTTCAAAGTAAAGATAAAGATCCACAATTTCAGCACGCCAGAAACGTTTATTGGGGCCCGATTCTGAAAATACCGATTTACTCTTTTGAGATACATCACGCAACACAGTAATATTTTTAAAGTCGGTAACAGAAAGGGCTGTACTTAGAGATAGTTGTACCTACGGACATTCTACATCAACGCAGGATCGAATACCAGAAGAAACTGAGATTTATAATGCAAGTTGATAAAAATGGCCACCTCCTACCTATTTAGTATTGTAAGTCACCGAAGAGTTAGTACGTGTAATATTTAGTTTAGCGATTTTGAATGTTGGTATTATTTTTTTTCACATATTACTGATTCATTTTTTGAAAGTAACGATATCGCATAATGGAAGGTCAGAATAATGGCTATTTATTTTAATAATCAACCTGTTGCATTTCTAATCTAAAACATGTTTTTGTTGTTTATGAAACTGTATTATTTCTGTTGTGCCTAGGGACAAAATTGTATGTTGTACCCAGGTACTGCTCTACGTATAACTTATAATTTTCTTATGTTTTTCTTTCAGGATTCAATATGCCTAGAAGTAAAGAAAAAAGAAAAAAGAAAAAACCGGTTGCCTCCAAAGTTAATGTAGAGGCGGCTGTTCTGAAAAGTAAGTGGTTCAAATCCTTAAACATTGATATTCCAACAAGGTAACTGATTTTTGAGAACGAATTCAGAAAGATGGTCCTTAGGGGCATCAGAAATGGCTTGTTGAACTTTTGTTGATTGCACAACTTCTTCATAAGGAAAAAAGATGGCGGAGTATTATTTCAAGAATTCGTGTTTTTAAACGTTTACCTCTTGCTGAAAAATTAATACGATATTGATCTGGTTTTTTATATCTATATACTACGGACATGGGCGCTTCTATCTGTACTAATAGAATTTCATTCATAATCACTCACGGCTTTTTTCTAAATAAATGCAGAATCACAGGAATGAAATTTGTGTGTTTAAAATTTCTATATATGGACAACTACATGAAATGTTAATTTTGTATATGTTATATGCGAATGAGATATGGTATAAAGATCTACAAAGTTTTTGCAAAAAAATTAGCTCTATATCTTACATAGTTTTCGACTTACAGATTTTTAAATTCGACCGTGATAATGTCTTATTATGATAACACGCAACGTGACAGCTACGGCAGGGTTCGTTCTGTGTAATTGTGGATAAACATTAGTCAAAAGCCTAAGTTTGTTACGGTATTATATTATTGTTGATCGCTGAGAGTCTGAAAATTATTAGACAATTACTGTGTTATAAATACGTGGTTTTAAATTATGGTGTAATTTGTTATATGTAACTATAAATTAATCCAAAATGACGTAGCTCAGTGTCTGCTCATTTTGAAATAATTGACATTTTATGCGGCTGATCTCAGCGCTACTTGATTTAAAAAAAAAGATTATTCTTCTATTTTTGGATATAATTCTATGAAGCAGATGCAAAAATAATGATTTAACGATTGTTATTGAAGAAAGTCAGGCAACTTCGAAGTACGTCCAAATTGCTTTGGAAATTTTGAGTTACGGCATTTTGGCTTAGGAGGACAGTATATCTAAACGTGCAAATTAAATATAGTACGAAATCGTTAGTTATAAAAAATTGAGTTCAAAAATTAAAAATTGGCCGAAACTTTCCACCATAACAGACACAATTCCTATTTCAAACTGAAATAACTATAAATAATAACAAAAACAAAACGGATCATCTAAAATACATTTCTGAATATTGGTGTAAGTAAGGACATTGCCAAAAATGTGAACTTGGATTCCTCCAGTGTAGCATCTTTATAATAAAATTTATGTTTGTTCATTCAACATTGGGTTTAATTTATTGTTCGCTTACGGTATCCTGATCGTTGAGCATAATTAAACCGATTTCTACCCTGAGAAGAGTCAATCTATTGAGGACAGGTAATCATGTTGATAATATTTTGTAGTCAGTATTTTTAGTAGACTTTACTTGTCGTCTAACATTCTTTCTTTTCTAAAATTTAAATTTAATTTTAAAAGGAAATATTGTTTGAAATGTTATTAAAAGATGCATCCAAAATAATAAAAACCGCAAACAAGTAAAAGCAGTACTGATCTGCTAGGCCAACAAAAGTCGACCGCTTCTTCTAGAGATAAACCTAGCAAGGGATGGTATAGTTTGGTCGCTAAAACTGAAATGGTGTAACAAGATAACTCCATATTTATCAAATCACGCAATATAGAACACAAACCAGATGACTTATGTAAAATGATAAAATCTTCAGTTAACCCGTCTAGATTATCTGTTGCTGTTAATAAAATCAGATTGGTCAACAATGAAGTATTAATTCATTGTAATAATGTCGTACCTGCAAATAAACTCAAAAACACTTTAACACCTCATTTGCTAAATAATTGTGATATAGGGATTTCCAAAGATGTAAATCCGAAGCTAATTATTTATGGTACCGAAAAACCTGATGAGCCAATTGATGACTTGATGTTGGTAAAAGATATACCTACAGCAAATAACATTTCATCAGACGCAGACAAGTTTCTGTTCAAGATTGTTAACGAAATTAATCATGATGGCTTAGTCAACCTGATTGAGGTTGTGGATGCAAAAACGAGAAATTTAATATTAAATAAGGCATAGTATATAAATTGAAAATTGTGCACTGTTGCCGGCTCATATCATATAAAGTGCTGTAACTTTGCAGCGGTTTTGGTCATCTTTCTGATAATTGTCAAAATAAGTTCCCTGTGTGCTATTTATATGCTGATAGCCATGAACCTATCAACGATGTGCAAATTGTAAACGATTAAACATAAATAATTATTTCACCATAAACAAATTGGTAATGAACCAAGAAAAACCATTACACTATCATCCTGTTACAGCTCATTACATATCGAGTTTGGTTTTACAGCATTGAACAAGGGTCTACTTTTAAATTATTAGGTCTGTAGATTGATTTATCACATGTCTCGTATATTTGCAATACATGTTAATGTCACTGAAATGATTACGTCGCATAACCAATTTAAAGACCGTGAAGATATTTTGTTTCTCTAATTTAGAGTTTAGACTGCGTTAGGGTATTATTTTTTGTGGAAATTCACCATCACCGACTTTTTGTTAAAATTTGGGGAATCCTTGAATATTGTGTTCAATAAAAATCAGCCTAGCTATGTAATAATTTGTGGTAATTTAACATACATTTTTTATGTAAAAACACAGTCGTGTTACCGAGCTTCTGGACCTTTTAAAATCCTACTACCCTGTCTTCGATCAACCTTCGCGTATTCAAAACAATAGTATAATGGCTCCAGATTATATATTAACTAATTTTAATATGTCATGTACACATATGCCTGTTTGATCACAGTGGTAAAAAAAATTCTTTTGAGGTGAATAAACCGAAAAATAATAAGTCACACATTTAGATCGTTTTCACAAGAAAACATATTAAAATTGAAACATTATTTAAGTAGTGAGTCAAGGCATAGTAATCTAAGATCCGAATTAGAAACGACCTTCACCCATCTGTTTAATTGATGAAAAGTATTTTTTATCAAATTTACTATGTTAAAAAATATATCGCGAGTGGGTTGGCTAAAAAATTCCTGGCCAGGCTATGATTAATTAAAAATTGAAAAATGACTTTTTATTTAGCATTGCACACATAAGGTTAACGAATAAATTTAATACCAATCGAAAGTATGAAGCCTATAGAATATGCAAACGTTGGGTTGTCTATTTTTTTCCTGGCGTAACTACTGGGTTAGCAGGTATAAACAGGTATGTTGATACTAGCTATTTTCACCCATTTGTTTAATAAATAAATCTTATATCAAAATAAGCGCTATTTCATTGCGAACACGATGATATAAGGTTGTCTGCAAAAAGCCTGGTTTGAATGACGGTTGTCGAATTTTAAAAAGTGAAATTTGAAATTGAAAATTTGCTTTTTTATTTAACATTGCACTCATGAGTTTAAGGAATAAATTTAATACCAATCGAAAGTATGAAGCCTATAGAATATGCAAACGTTGGGTTGTCTATTATTTTCCTGGCGTAACTACTGAGTTGGCAGATATAACGATGATTAGACCTATTGTCACCTACGCGTCGATGGTATGGTGGACAAAAACAAAAGAAAAAACAGCACAAAACAGGTTGCAAAAATTGCAACGGTTAGCGTGTCTTGGAATTACAGGTGCAATACGCACCTGTCCAACAGCAGCAATGGAGGCGCTACTGGACCTGCCTCCCTTGCATATCCATGTTAAAAGGGAGGCAACTCTTGGCACCTACAGGATACATTCTAGTAAGAAATTCAAACCAGGGGATCTGGTTGGTCATCTGACTGTCCTAAACGAAGTTCAGTTAGACTCAATGACCAACCCCACAGACTCCACCCCAAAAATGTTCGACTTTGAGAGAACCTTTGAAGTGGTAATTCCTAGCCGCCAGGTATGGAGCTCTGGAGGTCCACAATGGGAAAAAGGATCACTCATCTGGTACACGGATGGATCCAAAACGGATGAGGGAGTATGCGCCGGTGTATACGGCCCAAACTGCAGGCTGACAATAGCCTTGGGTCACACTCCCACCATCTTTCAAGCAGAAATATATGCCATAGATCTTTGTGCTCGACAGTGCATAAATAAAGGCACACGGGGATCAAGAATCTATATAGTCTCATACAGCCAGGCAGCACTCAAAGCTCTGAGTTCATTCACCTTTGAGTCACAAATTGCCTGGGAATGTCTACAAACAATAAAGCAACTGGCAAGAAACAACAAGGTCAACTTGATGTGGGTGCCAGGGCATGAAGGAATAGAAGGGAATGATATTGCGGACGACCTTGCAAGACAGGGTGCTAAATCGTCATTCATCGGACCAGAACCGTTTTGTGGGATAGCAAGAAGTAACACGACGGAGGAGGTAAGAACATGGGAGGATGAACAAAAATCCTCCTACTGGAACTCAACTCCAGGACAAAAACAAGCGAAAAAGTTCATTGCTTATTCGCAAAAGCGAGCTAAAGGGCTACTTGAACTTAGCAAAAAGGAACTAAGACTACTAACAGGTCCTTTCACGGGTCACTGCCCATTAAAATACCATCTTTAAAAAATGGGCAAGGCTGAGGACGAAAGTTGTCGATTCTGTACAAAGACAACCGAAACGTCGGAACACATACTTTGCACATGCGAAGTACTGGTCCGGCAAAGGCTACAACACTTGGAACAGGTGATTTTGACACCTGCAGAAGTGTCAAAGTTAGCCCCCAGGAAAATTCTAGGATTCTTTAGAAGCCTAGGATTGGATGGGAACATATAGATATGGGGTAATCACAAAAGATCTTTATAGGTCGAGGTGAGGCGAGGTCAAACGTCTGAACAACCCAACTGTAATCTGTAATCTGGCAGATATAAACAGGTATGTTGATACTAGCTATTTTCACTCATTTGTTTAATAAATAAATCTTGTATCAAAATAAGCGCTATTTCATTGTGAATACGATGATATAAGGTTGTCTGCATAAAGTCTGGTTTGAATGACGGCTGTCGAATTTAAAAAGTGAAGTTTTAATGCGAATGGAAATTTACGACAAGGAGGTCCGAGCTAAGTATCTCGTGCGATAGAAGAGAACACAGCATTGCAGCTTCGCGCGACGCAACCGCCGCGCGCCGGGTGAGAAGGAGTGCGCATGCTATTTGTTCATACAATAGAGAAGGAGAGCGATACATCAGTAAGTACTGAGCATTATTTTGGAGTAGTTAGTAACCTAAAATATCAATATTGAGAACACGCGCTACTACCAGACTTTTTGCAGAATTGGAGGCAGTTGAAGTGCTAGGATATGTCCTTGGCATCGAGTATTTCTTGCTGGGAATCTTCAGATTGTTTCCTGTTTTTTTCATTGTCTGGCACGATTTAATTTTTTCTTGCAAGTGTCACCCGAAAAAGAAATCGTCGATTGGGCTCTCTTCAATAGCTTTATGTTTTCCTTGTTCAGCAGTGGGGTTATGAGGTATCTTCTGTGGCTGGACATGGCGTGATGAAGATCTGTCAATATTTGGATTGCGTCTGCCAGTTTTGCAAGAATATCTGTTTTTAGGTTAAGATTTTCTCCTTGTATAATTTTTCCCAGGCTGATATACCCGCCGCTAATTGTTCCTGCAATGTGTCAAGAAACTTGTCTTGTTTTATTATGTTTTCATTCAGACAAGTTTGAACTTCACCGTTTAATTTTGACGGGGTAAGTCGTGGGACATTTTCTGGTAATGGATATTTTTGAATAGTGTTCTTCCGAACCTCTTTATCTAGACCATTTTCAAGGTAGTTTGTCCATCTTACACATATCTCCTCATGTACTTTTGGCCCAAATGTTTGGGCGTTTGTTGGTGTACTTACTAAGGGCTTTGATTGTCTCTGCGTCCAGTGGCGGTACCGCGTCGACAGACACTATTGGGTAGTGCTTTTCCTCATTTTCGTCTGAGTGGCTTTGACTTTCCCTTTCCTCTTCATGGTCACAGAGGAGAAAAGAGAAATTTTTATTAATTTATGCACCAATTAAGTCATGTGTGTGTGGCAAGTCATGCAACTGCTTTGAAAATTTAAGTGAGTCATGTGACCACTTGCACCTCCTGTATGTAATGATATAATATATATAACTGAGGTGATGTGCGAATAAAGGAAGCCATATGTCTTCTACGCACTTTTTTCTCATTTTCCTTTAAAGAAAATCTTATGATCACGCTGCATATATTAATGCACTATATATTTTGTTTTGTCGGGACGTTTAATAATTTAGGAAAAACCCCGTAAGTTTGTCTCAATTTTAAGCACGAAAGGAGAGTTAATGATGATAAAGCATTCTAGCAAAAACCTTATCTGTGTGTTTATTGGTTCATATGTTAGCATATTAACACAATTTAATGCCTTGTATGAAAATAGTTATTCTAGTTTGAATTGCCGTATTTATAATAAATTTAATTGAACCTTTGTTTATAAAATTTAGGCACGTATGTATGAGTGCATTGTAATATGTAACAGGTACTTACGGTCTGTTTCGTTCGCGTCTTCTGATGACGACGACGCTTCCGAATGATCCTATTTCTCCGTAATTTCCTTTTCTAATTTTCGAATTTTCCTCTTTAGCTTCTAGAGTCGAGATTCGTTTTTCCTCTTTTGGGGCATTTTCACCAGTTTTTTTGTTCACTTTGTTCATTTCGCACTACGACTTGACCGTTCAGGCACAATAATTGTAATGACACCGGAGAGCGTTGGTATGGATAGGGTGGGAGCGACAAGCGACCTTACAACTGACCCAAGATGAAATACACCAAGAACCAGCAGAAGGGGAAGGAGAGGGAGCCACAACAGAGACGCTACCATCATGAGTAGAGGAGGTAAATGCAAAATACGACGGTCGACTGGCCAATTTTTTAAACAATAGAAAGGGGTGACAAACAACCCCGATATCTTAAAATGTATACAAGGGTATGCCATACCATTTAGGTGACACCCCATACAAAAAAGTAAACCAAAAATAAAAATGTCAGTCTGAAATGAAGTTATATAATTAGTCGATCACCAAATTAATAAATATAAATGCTACTTCTTTATGTAAACATTCTAAAAATGAATTTATATCACCATGCTTCTTGAGGAAAAAAAAGCAAATGGGGAATATAGGTTTATTTTGAATCTAAAGGCACTTAATGAATTTGTTAATGCCCCCCACTTCAAATTAGAAAATTATAGGACGGCCAGAAATTTAATTTCTTATAACTGTTTTGTAGCCACTGTGAATTTGAAGGACGCTTATTTCTTAATGCCGATTAGGAAAGCTCATAGAAAATTTTTGAGATTCGAATTTAACAAACATCTTTATGAATTGAACTGTTTACCTTTTGAATTAAACATAGCACCATTTGCATTTACCACTTAAGACAGATGGGTCATACATCAGTGGCCTATCTAGATGACCTATTACTTACCTATTAGTCCAACAAAAAAATCATGTCAAAATAACATAAAAGACACCATGGACCTTCTAACTTCTTTAGGATTTATAATAAATAAAGAAAAAAGCCAATTACTTCCTTCCAGAGAAATAAAATACTTGAAATTTTTATTTAATTCACGAAAATTAACAATAAGTCTGACTGTGCGGTATTAACTTAAAAAATGGCAGCTCGAACGAGTGCCCTGATTTGGACTGTAATTAGTTGCGTTTGAATGGTAAGAACAGAGGAATTTCGCAAACTTCTTACCTTAATAAAGGCCCGCCTTGGTCTCCTTGATGTCTTGATGTTGGGGTGGTTTTGGGGGGAGAGCTCTCACACCACCGGGACTGGATCACGTTGCTAGCAGGCACGTTGAACACACTTAAGATCGGCAAATTTGCGAAACGTATAACAAATTTGAAGCAAAATAGCAAAATAGACAATATAAAATACAATTAATGATAGCTGCGAGTGATACTATATATGCGTCCACGAACGTGTGGTAGCAATCTGACTTCCTTTTGCGTGAGGCGCATGGCCGTAAGAAGTCACAAAAAACCCTGACAATACCATTCAACGGAAGAGAATTTAAAATGTAACGCGCGAAAGTAAACTAAACACTAGATAAATAGGTGTATATTTATTATTGCTAATGCGGACGAAACATACCGCTCACCTAAAATGCAAAGTATTTTACAAAATAAAAAAGGAAAAAAAAAACAAAAACCAAAAGAAATTAATAAGTAATTATAAGTAAATTTTTACAAAACTACGAGGATATCGGCAAGGGACACAGCTTGACCAGAGGGCGCTTGTAAGTACCATCAGTCGTGCGAACCGAGGCAACACGTGCCACCCCATCGGCACCGGGATATAACTCGGTAATGCGTCCTAAAGACCAATTCAAAGGCGACACTAGATCATTTTTAATTAGAACCAGCGTTCCTGGTACAACCGAAGTAGTGGGTTCTGTCCATTTGCCTCGCTGTTGTAGAGTATGCAAATACTCTCTATGCCAACGCTTCCAGAAATCTCGGTGTAAGCGTTGCACTAGCTGCCAACGGTTCAACCTACCAAGTGGCACGTCGGTTAGATCCTCATCAGGGGGAGCGGTAAGCGGTTCTAAAGTTAAAAAATGGCCCGGAGTTAAGGCAGTGAGATCAGCAGGATCAGAACTCAGTGGAGTTAAAGGCCTAGAATTTAGTATTGCCTCAATCTGAACCAGGACAGTATAAAATTCTTCAAAAGTTAAAATCTGTTGCCCAATAACCCTAAGTAAGTGTGATTTTACGGATTTGATGCCCGCCTCCCACAGGCCGCCAAAATGCGGAGCAGAAGGTGGGTTAAAATGCCACTGAATACCTTCTTGCGAGGTAGCGTTTTGCATGAACTTAAGTAGCATTTTGTTAGCACGGACAAAATTAGTGCCACAATCGCTGTACACATGAGTACAACGTCCGTGACGAGCAACAAATCGGCGAAATGCAGCTAGAAATGCCTCGACAGACAGGTCTGAGGCGAGTTCAAGGTGTAAAGCTTTTGTAGTCATACAAACGAAAAGACACAAATAGGCTTTGTGTGTTTTGGCACCTCGATGCCTGCTCATAGTTACCATAAAAGGACCACCGTAGTCCGTCCCCACTTCCAAAAAGGGCTTTATTTGAGAAATACGTGAGCGTGGTAAATTTCCCATAGGCGGCTGATAAGGTTTAGGCTTAACTTTCCAACAAGTGATACATTTAGATAAAACTTGGCGTATTGCACGTTTAGGAGACAATATCCAAAACTGTTGTGAAATTAAAAATTGAACAGTTTGTACCAACATGAAAGTATTTGATATGTACGCTTTCGATAAGTAGATCGGTCAGGCGACTGCATCTAGGTAAAAGCGCAGGAAATTTTTTATCGTAAGTTAAATTTGAAAAATGTAGCCTACCACCTACCCCCAAAATGTCCTTATCGTCCACAAATACATTTAATTTTCTAAGAGTTTTAGAGGTTCGTTGCCCTTGCTTAATTTTCTGCATTTCTTTGGCAAATTTTAATTGTTGAGTATGCTTAACTAAAACTAATAAAGCGTTTTGCAGTTCTATATAAGTAAGCGTGCCAGATTTTTTCTGGTTGGGTTAGCGACTGTTGTGAATAAAGCGTAAAATATAACATAAAAGGCGTTGTATAGTAGCAAGAGAAGAAATATTCTTTAACATGTTTTCGACAAAATTCGAGGGCGATAAAGCAGGCAAAACTATCTTGCGTTCTTCCTCAGAAACCGCAGGTATGTCCAAATTTCCTACCGCGGGTAACCACGAATTCTGAGGATTTTTCAAAAAAGCGGGTCCCGCCCACCATAACGAATTATTTAACAACTCGGAGGGAAGTGAACCTCTCGAGGCAATGTCAGCGGGATTTTCTTCGGAAGAAATATGGTACCAACATGAAGGCGATATCTTTTCTTGGATAAGCGAAACTCTATTACTAACAAAAGTTTTCCAGCGGTGTGGAGACGATTTTATCCAAGTTAATACAATTTGTGAATCGGACCAGGCGAAAACTTTATCAAACTTAAGACTAGAGCTATAAACATTAAAAACATAAGAAAGTAAATTTGACAAAAGTACAGCTGCACAAAATTCTAGGCGTGGTATCGAAATAGTTTTTAGAGGTGCGACTTTAGATTTTGCACAAACAAAATATACATTAACCTTTTGAGTATCTGTATTAAAAAAGCGAAAATATATGACAGCCGCGTATTCTTTCGAGGAACTGTCACAGAAACCATGTACTTCACTTATGTGATAATTATCATCTATTACTCGCCGAGGTAAGTGAAATTTAGATAATAACGGTAGGTCTAACTTATATTGATTCCAGCGACCAAGTACATCATCGGGGGGTATCGCATCCCAATCTAGGCCTAAACACCACAAATACTGTATTAAATGTTTAGTAAAAAATGTGATAGGTGCTAACATACCAAGCGGATCGAAAACGCGAGCTAATTCGGACAAAATATTACGTTTAGTGCATGGTCTGTTAAGCATATCTACTTTATACGAAAACGAATCATTTCCAGGATGCCACTGTAAACCTAGTATTTTCAAAGAACTATCAACATCAGCATCAAATGAAAGAGTATTTGTGCCTAAGTGTGACTCTGGTAAATGTGATAGTAAAGACGGATCATTACTAGACCACTTCCGCAGCTCAAATCCTCCATTATGTAGGAGATTAATTAATTGCGTTTGAAGCTCACGGGCTTCTGCAAGCGAAGAACAGCCAGTTACTATATCATCAATGTAAGTATCTGTTAAAATAACTTTCGCTGCTAAAGGAAAACTTGATTCTTCCTCCTTTGCTAATTGGAGAAGTATTCGAATCGCGAGATATGGAGCAGAGGTAACACCATATGTAACAGTATTTAATCTAAAGTCTTGCAAAGGTTCGACAGGAGAAAAGCGCCACAAAATTCTTTGATAATCTTTGTGATCAGAGTTAATCAAAATTTGTCGATACATCTGTTTGATATCGGCAGTAAAAACAAAGCGATGTAATCTAAAATTCAACAAAATAGTTATTATATTTGTCTGTAATTTAGGTCCTACTAATAAAGTATCATTAAGGGAAAATCCACTAGGCGATTTAGCAGAAGCGTTAAATACTACCCTCAGTTTTGTAGTCGAACTTTCAGGTTTTAACACACAGTGATGTGGAATATAATAAGTATGAGGCGTTACAACGTATTCAGAAACAGGCTCCATATGTCCTAAGTCTAAATATTCTTTCATAAAGTCCGAATATTCTTTATAAAGTGCAGAATTTCGAACTAAGCGGCGTTCTAAAGACAAAAATCGATTTAGAGCAAGCGAGCGCGTATCCTTAAATGTAGGATTATTTTGTCTAAATGGAAGCGATACTACAAATCGACCACCATCGTTCCTAGAAAAAGTATCTAAAAAATATTGTTCACAAGTGCGATCATCTGGGGACACTGTTTCTATGTGAGGTACAGTTTCAAGTTCCCAGAATTTTTTAAGCGTTTTGTCTAAAGAAATGGTTTCAGCGGTGCAAAATAAAGATTGGACCGGTGGTAAAACAGAACTCTCTATCTTACCTAGCAAAATATAGCCGAAAATCGTATTTAAAGCAATCGGTTCATTTACATTTCCAGTTAACCGACCATTAAGTAATATTTGAGGAAAAATATCAGCGCCTAACAATACGTCAATAGCTCCAGGACTATGAAAATGTGGATCGGATAAACGTACATTTTTTATGTGAGACCACGTTTCAGTAGATACATGCGACATCGGCAATTCACTACAAATTTTTGGTAAAATAACCGCGTCGACATTCAACATAGGCGACAGCTGTCCGAGGGGGCGCAAACAAATAGTTACTCCTCCCGAATTCGTTGCAGTTTCCATTTGACCTAAGCCCTGTACCGATAGCGACAAATTATAACGAGATAATCCCAAGCGATTTACACAATTTTTTTGTTTTAAAGGAAACTTGCGATCCAGAATCTATAAGCGCTCTAACCTTTTGATAATTACCATGGCTATCCAAAACTTCGATGAGTGCAGTTGCAAGTAAAACACTAGCTTTTTTTGGTAATAACCCGGTAAGCGAATTGACAGACTCCGAGGTTGACGCAACTGCAGGCGCCTCCGTAAGAGGTTCAACTTGTGTAGACGGCAAGTTACTTTTATCAAAATGCAATAAAGTATGGTGCTTTTGTTTACATTGGCGACATGAAGATGGTGACCTACAATTTTTAATCATGTGCATATCACTTAAACAATTGAGACACAGACGAGAATTTTTTACAAATTGGAAACGTTCGAATGAAGTTTTTGTAGCAAATACAGGACATTTGTAAAGCATGTGACTATCTTTACATAAACTACAAGTCAAATTATTGGTTTTTACAAAAAATGAAGAACTAAGCGTGTTACGATTTTGTGATTTTTGTTTAAAATCAACTTTCTTATTTTTAGCTGTCTGTGTTTCAAACGTTAAATTATCTAAAGCTATACAATGTTTATTTAAAAAATCTACAAGTTCAGAGTAAGTTGGAATTTGTAGAGAACCATGATGCATTTCAAAACGTGTAACAGTGGACGAATCTAAACGTTTCAACAACATATTTACTAAAATAAAATCCCACTGGTCAACAGGGAATTCTAAAATTTTTAATGCAGCCAAATTTTCCGAAAATATATCTAAAACTCGTCGAAGCGCAAACGGATTTTCAGTCGTTACTTTTGTACTATTTTCAATTTCCGTCCAATAGGCAACAGCTAACAACCTTTTGTTTGAATATCTGTTTACTAAACTATTGTATGCAGTTTCATAATTGCTTGCAGTCATGGGCAAACATTTAACTAATGAAAGAGGAGGTCCGCTTAAAGAAGAAATCAAGTAATTAAACTTTTCAATATTTTTAAGACTTCGATTTTCATGGACTAAAGCGTTAAACATATCCATGAAAGTTGGAAATAATTTAATGTTCCCATTAAATTTTATTAATTCGACTTGCGGGAGTTTTATATTTGAATTTTGCACTTGTGGCATATCCAAGTCTTGTGTGTCATCGGAAATACTTTCAAAAATATCTGTGTAAATTGTTCTGATTGCGAAATATTCTTTATCAAAAGTTTTACGTATAGCGTCTTCGTCCTTTACGGTGGCGTCCTCACTAGTAACTAGTAAGGCAAGCAATGCATAGTGTTGCTTAGTGAACTCCTCTTTGATATGATCGATTTCGAGAAAACGTAATTTAAACAGAGTGCGAATGTTTCGATCATCCACAGCGGTTTGTGCTACTTCATATAATTCATGAATTTTGTTTAGTTCTATAGAACGAAAAGCCTTACACCTTTTAACCTTATCTGTAGTTGATGTTGACATATTGAATGTGAATGATTTCGCGTAGGAAACAATAAATCTCAGTGTATTAAATGTCAATCGACAAAATTTAACTATGTGTACCAGCGAGACTCTAATCCAAATGATCCCCACTCCTTTCTCAGTTAATCCACGCAGCTACCAATTAATGAAGTGCGTGCGCTAGTCAAGCTGAAAAAACCCTTAAACGGCTCCCGTGGTTGTATATTATCTTTAACTGATAAGGAATACCAAATCAATATGGCAGAAACTAAATTTATATGAAATAATATGACCTAATAATAAATATACACACTTAGATGAATTTAAGACACGATAATAATGTAGAAAGGATCAGAAAACAATTAAATTCAATAGGCAAACTAAATTAATTTTACTTTAATGCATTAAATGTAATACTACTAAGCTATTACTACTAAAACTACTAACTACTAAAATTATTTAAACAACAAAAAACCTATCCGTTGGTCGAAGGGCCAAAAAATGTGCGGTATTAACTTAAAAAATGGCAGCTCGAACGAGTGCCCTGATTTGGACTGTAATTAGTTGCGTTTGAATGGTAAGAACAGAGGAATTTCGCAAACTTCTTACCTTAATAAAGGCCCGCCTTGGTCTCCTTGATGTCTTGATGTTGGGGTGGTTTTGGGGGAGAGCTCTCACACCACCGGGACTGGATCACGTTGCTGGCAGGCACGTTGAACACACTTAAGATCGGCAAATTTGCGAAACGTATAACAAATTTGAAGCAAAATAGACAATATAAAATACAATTAATGATAGCGGCGAGTGATACTATATATGCGTCCACGAACGTGTGGTAGCAATCTGACTTCCTTTTGCGTGAGGCGCATGGCCGTAAGAAGTCACAAAAAAACCCTGACAATACCATTCAACGGAAGAGAATTTAAAATGTAACGCGCGAAAGTAAACTAAACAACTAGATAAATAGGTGTATATTTATTATTGCTAATGCGGACGAAACACTGACAGTGGAGAAAAAGCGGCAAATAATCTATCAACTTGAAGATTTTTATAGAAAATGTAAATGTAAAATTAGGGATTTTTCAAAACTTGTAGGTCAACTAGTAGCCGCATGCCCGGCTGTCAAGTTTGGATGGCTTTACCTAAAAGGCTTTGAAATAGTTAAGTATAGGTCGCATTAAATCAATCATAATAGTTATGGCCGCAAATGAACATCCTAGCGAGCCTAAAAATAGATTTTGTTTGGTGGTTAGAGCATATAGGAGCAGCCAACCAAAGTATGAGCTCCCCAAACTTTGTTCTAGAGATTTTTTCAGACGCATCCAAAACGGGATGGGGAGGGCACTGTAATGGCGTGGCCGCCCACGGGTTCTGGAGTCAAGCAGAAAAAGTAAATCACATTAACTATTTAGAACTATTATGCACTAAAATCTTTTGTAAAAAACCGCTGCCTAAGGAATCACTACTTCTACATCCAGATCTTTCATCCAAGTCACTTTAAAGGAAACATCTTGATTAGATTTGTACGCTAGTATGTGGAAATTATTGGTTATAGAATTTTAATAATATTCGGGGCAGATGTCATAGAAAAGATTGAGGCGTTGGTTTCTACCATATAAGTTAAAAATTAAGTTTCTAGTTTACCATCAATCCCATTAATAATGGAGCGGAGGTGGTGGGGCTTGAAAAATATTAGAAAGAAAACTGAGGCCTTGGTTTCTAGTATATACTCCAAATTCCAAATTTCAGTACTCTTACCAGCTTGTTTTAATTATTTTCCCCTATTTACTTCTATTTAACCCCCAACCCTTCAACGGAATCATCTCAAAATATAATCTAGTTCCAGATGTCGTTATAATACTTACGTCTACCAAATTTCAAGTGAGTCAATTTTATTTTATCAACTCCTTTAATAATGGAGTAGGGATGGTGGGGAGTTGAAAAATATTATAAAGAAATCTGAGGCCTTGGCTTCTAGTACATACACCGAATTTAAAGTTTCCGTACTCATACCAGCTTACTTTATTTATTTTCCCCTATTTAACCCCGTTTAACCCCCAGACCTTCAACGGAATAGTTTCAAAATATAATCTAGTTCCAGATGTCGTTATAATACATACGCGTACCAAATTTCAAGTGAATATCTCAATTTTATTTTATCAATGGAGTGAAGGGTTGAAAAATATTACAAATAATCTGAGACCTTGACTTCTAGTACATACAGCGAATATCAAGTTTCTGTACTCTTACCATCTTGCTTTACTTATTTTGCCCTATTTACCCCAATTTAACCCCCAACCCTTCAATGGAATCATCTGAAATATAATCTAATTCCAGATGTCGTTATAGTACATATGTGTACCAAATTTTAAATGAATATCTCAATTTTATTTTACCAACCCCTTTAATAATGGAGTAGGGGTAGGGGCGAATTGAAAAATATTATAAAAAAATCTGAGGCTTTGGCTTCTAATACATACACCGAATTTCAAGTTACTGTACTTACCAACTTGCTTTACTTATTTTCCTCTATTTACCCCTATTTAACCCCCAACTGCCTTCACAGTATCATAGTCTAACTTAAATTTGTATGCATTTCCCCCATTTTGTTTATTACCCAAAATTCTAGAAAAAATAAAAGACAAAGCAACAGGCATACTTGTTGTCCCACAATGGGTTAGCCAATCATGGTACTCCAATTGGTAGGAAACCCGTTAGTAATTGGGCCAAGCAAAAACCTACTTCTATTTCCTTTCAGAGAGCATTGCACAAGCTCCTTTCCCTGGTTGCCGGGAAATTCTCAGGATGGCATTTCTAAAAAAGTCGACCCCAGACGACAGCATTCCAATTCTAATTTCATCACTGAGTGACAATACGCTGAATCAATATGACTCGTGCTACAAAAGGTGGTGGAAATTATGTTGCCAAGAACACATACATCCTTTTTCGTACTCAATAAGTAGCTTATTTAAATTTTTGAAATATATCCTGGATGAAGGAGCATCCTATTCATCCTTAAACACGCATAGATCCGCTCTATCATTAATTTTGACCATAAAAAATGAACACGAACCACTCATAAAACGATTTCTACGTGGGGCCTACAACATCAGGCCTGCTAAACCAAAATATTCATCTACATGGAACCCTAGTCCGGTACTAGAATATTTAGGCAAACTCCATCCATTACATTCATTAAGCCTAGTAAATCTCAGAAAGAAACTTGTCACTTTAATTGCATTAACGACGGCCCATCGTGTTCAAACGTTTTCAGAAATAAGCTTAGACAACATTAATAATTTTGTGGACAGAATCGAAATAAAAATATCTGAAAAAATAAAAACCTCAGGACCAAATAAATACCAGCCAGTATTAATTCTCCCCTTTTTTAATGATACAGAGGAATTATGCATGGCATCAACGGCTCTGGCATATATAAATCTTAGAGGTAATGAGTAACGTCTGATCTTAACCTGTAAGAAACCTCATCACCCAGCCTCAAGTCAGACAATTAAGTAGATGGATCAAAACAGTGGAGTAAATACCGAAATTTATCAAAGCCACAGCACAAGGCATGCGGCGACGTCGGCTGCATACAGGTCAGGTGTTAACATAGAAGTCATTTTACAACAAAACTGTGACTGAAAATTCCACCAATTTTGCAAATGTCATTTTAAATTTGAGGAATAAAAACTAATATTATTTACCAATTAATTAATAATTAATTATATTTACTATTATAGGAATAAAACTTTCCTATAATTATTTTGAAATAATATACAGGATGTACACTATTTCCTCATGTCGTTAAATAATAATAATAATAATAATAAAAGGTCTTTATTTCCAATACAAGTATAAAAAAAATTAAATAATATACAGTTTCTGCAAAAAAAATAATAATACAATTATTGGAAAAAGCCGAAGATCAGGTAGTCATGCGCTGCATGACTTCTGTTTTTCATCTCAAATGATAACTGGAAATATATTTCTTTTTTCTCAGATGCAATTTTTGTCATTTTCTTACAAAATATTTTTCAGATCGCAAACTATTTCTCTGAACATCTACAGGGTTATGTAATTGAGGACAAACCTATGAAGAATAATTAAAAGATTAATTTACTTACCAGTAGGAAGATCGATCTTAATTATTCGAATAGTATTGTCCGAAATAATTACATCCCACCCACCCTGTACCGGTTTGTTTCAACCCCCTTGCGATCTGAATCTATATAAGCAGTCACGTAACAATTGCAATGACACCGGAGAGCGCCTGTATGGATAGGGTGGGAGTGGGGATGGGATTATTAGTGTATACAGCTCTAAAATATGTGCCCAGTTCAGGTATAAGACGTTGCAAACTACAGGGTTATGTAATTATTTCGGACAAAACTATTCGAATAATTAAGATCGATCCCCTACTGGTAAGTAAATCAATCTTTTAATTATAAGGTTATTATAATGTATCATTTAAGTTCATTACTAAAAATGTTGACGACAGAAATAGAAATTGGGGTTATCCAAAGTAATTCCATTGTTTAAAAGGTGACCGTACACAACTCTGCAATTACAGACCAATCAATTTTATCCGTTTTTTCAAAATCAATTCTCTCAACAAATCCAGTATGGCTTTAGAGAGGATGGATCAACTATGTCAGCTTTAGTAAGTTTTTTCAACTATATTTTGTATGAAAATCTTGACAGAGCTCGTGAAGTTATGGCATTATTGTTTCAAGGGCATTTGCTTGTGTTAATCACGACATTCTCTTGGATACTATTGAAATATATGGTATACGAGAACAATGTAAAATGTTACTAAAATCTTATTTAACCAACAGAGAACAACGTGTCGATTTCTTAGGTTCGAGGTCAGAAATTAAAGCAACAGATATTGATGTATCCCAAGGTAGTGTTTTGGGAGCGCCACTCTTTCTCCTTTACATCAGTGACTTGGATAATTATGTAAATCAATTTTATTTCTCCTTTGCTGTTGATATTACTGTTGCCATAGGTATCAGAAACATAAAACTGATTGATAAGTTAAATTCTATCCTCTTTAATATAAATAATTATTTCACCATGAAAAAGTTGGTAATGAACCAAGAGGAAACATTATCGTTGCACTTTCATCTTGTTAGAGCTCATTACATATTGAGTTTGCTTTTACAGCTGAATGGTAAATACATTGAACAAGTGTCAACTTGTAAATTATTGGGTCTGTATAAAATTTATGTTTGTTCCTTCAACATTGGGTTTAATTTATTGTTCGCTTGCGGTATCCTGATCGTTGAGCATAATTGAACCGACTTCTACCCTGAGAAAAGTCAATCTATTGAGGACAGGTACTCATGTTGATAATGTTCTGTAGTGAGTATTTTTAGTAGACTCTGGACTACTTGACGTCCAACATTCTTTCTTTTATAAAATTTAAATTTGATTTTAAAAGGAAATATTATTTGAAATTTTATTAAATGATGCATCCAAAATAATAAAAACTGCAAACAAGTAAAAGTGATGCTGATCTGATAGCCAACAAAAGTCGCTTCTTCCAAATAAAAACCGCAAACAAGTAAAAGTGATGCTGATCTGATAGCCAACAAAAGTCGCTTCTTCCAAAGATAAACCTAGCAAGGAATGGTATAGTTGGGTCGCTAGAACTGAAAAGGTGCAACAAAATAAGTCCATATTTATCAAATCACGCAATATAGAACAAAAACCAGATAACTGATGTAAAATGATAAAATCTACAGTTAAACCATCTAGATTATCTGTTGCTGTTAATAAAATCAGATTGGTCAATAATGAAGTATTAATTCATTGTAATAATGTCGAATTTGCAAATAAACCCAAAAACACTTTAACACCTCATTTGCTAAATAATTGTGATATAAGTATTTCCAAAGATACAACTCCGAAGCATTTATGGTACCGAAAAACCTGATGAGCCAATTGATGACTTGATGTTGGTAAAAGATATACCTACAGCAAATAATATTTCATCAGGCGCAGACAATTTTCTGTTCAAGATTGTTAAAAAAATTGATCATGATGGCTTTGTCAACCTGATTGTGGCTGTGGATGCAAAATGAGAAATTTAATATTAAATAAGGGATATATATATATATATATATATATATATATATATATATATATATATATATATATATATATATATATATATATATATATAAATTGAAAACTGTGCACTGTTGCCGGCTCATATCATATAAAGTGCTGTAACTTTAAAGCGGTTTTGGTCATCTCTCTGATAATTGTCAAAATAAGTTCCCTGTGTGCTATTTATATGCTGATAGCCATGAACCTAAAATGTGTAGCTTCACCTATAAACGATGTGCAAATTGTATACTATTAAACATAAATAATTATTCCACCATAAACAAATTAGTAATGAACCAAGAAAAACCATTACACTATCATCCTGTTAGAGCTCATTACATATCGTGTTTGGTTTTACAGTGTCAAGTCTTAAGTTCTTAGGTCTGTATATTGATCTGTCACTTGATTGGAAGTCACATGTCTCGTATATTTGCAATAAATGTTCATGTCACTGTTTTGCGCTGAAAAGATTACGTCACATAACCAATTTAAAGACCGTGAAGATATTTTATTTCTCTAATTTAGAGTTTAGACTGCGTTAGGGTATTATTTTTTGGGGAAATTCACCGCCATCAAATTTTTGTTAAAATTTGAGGAATCCTTGAATATTGTGTTCAACAAAAATCAACCTAGCTATATAATAATTTGTGGTGATTTAACATACATTTTTTATGAGTTTTTGGACCTTTTAAAATCCTATTACCCTATTTTAGATCAACCTACGCGTATTCAAAACAATAGTATAATAGCACCAGATTATATTTGAACTAATTTTAATGTCATGTACACATATGCTTGTCTGATCACAGTGATAAAAAAATTCTTTTGAGGTGAATAAACCGAAAAATAATAACAGTCACACATTTAGATCGCGTTCACAAGAAAACATATTAAAATTTAAACATTATTTAATTAGTGAGTCAAGGCATATAGTAGAGACTCAGAATATGAAAAAGTCGTCTAGAAACATGTTCCGTGGAACATTGAAAGGTAAAAATGTACTAAGTACTTAACATATACTAGTACTTAACATGTATTTACACCCCCTAAATTCGTCTGGCGATACCGGTGTCCAAGCACCCTCCAAGGGTGAAAATCTGAAAAAAAAACGAAAAATTAGATATTTGTCTCATCATGCTGCAATTTTTTTTATTTTTGATAAATTATATATGGTAACAAAGTTGTGGCTATTTATAGGTAAGAGAAATGTGTTGTTTAAAGCGTACACTGTTTTCTAAGACCTAGCATAGTTCTCTTATTGCGCAAATATTTATTTTGCGATTTTCGTAAATTCATCCCACTTGTGATTGTAGGCAGACGAACGAAAATTTGAAACATTGACGAGAATAAAAGTTGTAGTCTATACTATCTGGATTAGACTAGTTTTTTCGGTTTCAGTTTTGGATTATAAATAAGCGAGTTATGGAGAAAATAGATAGTTGTTGTTAAAAATGTAATTCAACCCCCAGTTGCAACTATCTTTACTCTGTCGTTTTCCCTCGCACTTTAACACGTCTTCCCGCTCGTCACCTCGGCCCGCGAAGCTGTATATGCTCACATATGAATGCATACTCCTGTGTAGAATGTTGTTTCAATTACATGTTTTTAGTGGTGTTTAATATTGTTATATATTTATAACGTTATTGTGAAATATGGAGTCTTCATCAAGTAATACCGAAAATGAATTAAATGCTGAATTTAAATTGCCGATTAAAAGTCGAAAATCACTTAATTCAAGGAATTTATTACCTTCTAATCATGAAGAGGCAGATACTAGAATATTGCTGCACATATTATCAGCCAAATCAGAAAGTTTTATAGAATGCATTATAAGCCGTAAGGATACTGATGTACTGGTTCTCTTACTTCATTTTATAGAAAGTCTTGACGTAAATGTTTACATGCAGACAGCACAAATGAAAATAATAGATATAAATTCTATCAATATTGATAACATTTTAAAACAAAATATATTATTTCAGGCACTAACTGATTGTGATATCACTAGTCAATTTAATGGAATTGGGAAAAAACTGCGAGCAAAATCTTTAAAACAAATTGCAGTCTGCTATTTGTTTCTTTAGAAGTAACAAAATTTAAGGAGTTGGAAAAGTTTTGTATTTTACTGTACCCTCCTACTAATTGCGATAATATTAATGGCTTGAGGACGAAGATGGCATCTCAAATCAGTATAGACAAATTGCCCCCTACAAGTGACGCCTTGAATCAACACTTTATGAGAGCATTTGACCAATTTATTATATGGAGTACGGAAGCGCTGAAGGGCCAAGATAAACCTCTTTTTTTAAGTCGCTTGTTAGTCGCGTTTAATTCGACTAACAGTAACATTATTGTTAGGCGAGTTTTATTGTAACTAACAGATGCACGATTCTTAGTTGCGTTTATCTCGGCTATTAGACGTGTTTAATTCGACTAACAGATGCATTACTGTTAGGCGAGTTTAATATCGACTAACAGGCGCGCGACTCTCAGGCATGTTTTATCTCTACTATTAGGCGTGTTCATTGTTCTGCGCCACTCCAAAGGTTTGTTTTTGTTCTAAATTTCTAGAACTGTTCCTGTCTTGGGCAGTTTAAGAAATCATCAATTTTAGTGTACTACGCACGGCTATTTCTTTAGGCCTTAGATTTATTGTGAAGATGGATTTGAGTATGGAGTAGCGCAGAACAATGAACACGCCTAATAGTCGAGATAAACTTGCCTAAGAGTTGCGCACCTACACATACTACAGCATTGTTGAAGGCTATTTTTGGCTAAAATTTGATTATTAGGGAGATATCTCCTCATTTGGAGCTTTATCCCCCTCCCCACTAGCCTTACGTGGTGTTCACTCTTAAACCCAGTTATTAATATGCCTAATCCTTTGGAGTACGGGTGGAGAATAAATGAAGATAATTCTTATTCACCTATATGGACAAATAAATCGCCAATGCCAATTCTGACTGCAGAAATGTCATTTTGTTATTGTAAAACAGGTAAAAATATCGCAAATCGTTTAAAGTACGTTTTTTAATATATGTCATTTCGGGATGCGCAACCATGGGGTGTCAGTGAAAAAATGATAAATTGTCGTATTTGGGAAACTGATTGTTCGGGTGGGAACTCTTACCAAAATGATTACACAGACAAAATTACAGTTGTAGATGAAGAAACGGACGATGAATTATATTAGCAAAATGATAATTTCTGGGATCGTTACTTTTGCATTTTATTATAATGTGCATTTTTCAGTTAATATGAAAATGTAATACCTTGTAATAGCTTCAACATCAATTTTATTTGTTTAGTATTATTCTTAATTGGTTTATAAATAATGAATATTTCTTATTATTATTGCGGCATTTATTATTATTATTATTAGCACTATTTTTATTATTATTATTATTATTAAGATAAGTAAAGGGTGTGGGTAAATAATCATTAATTATAAAAGTAGTTTTTCTTCCCAAAATTCATCATTCTATATTTTAAAAACTATGTAATTTAGGTCATTGGTATCTGCGTTAATGTATTTTTAACTTATTTTTGTTAAGACAATTACCTCCTAAATTATTGTTATGTTCTATTAAATTACATTACATTATTCAGGTTAATTTCTAATGAATAAATTTAAATGCCAATTCTTTTACGACGAGTAAGAGAGAGAGAGAAATAGACAGATCTTGCGATAGTTGCAACAGGGGAACTGCGGGAATTCTATCAACAGGTTAGTATTTCTTTTATAACTTTCTTATTTATCAGCGAAATATAAAAATCAAAAAATGATTATAATCTAGATAGTACAGGCTACAACTTTTATTCTCATCAATTTTCTAAAATTTTCTTTCGTCTACCTATTATCAGGAGTGTAATGAATTTGCGAAAATAGTAAAATGAATATATGCATAATAAGGAAGTTACATAGGTTTATAACAACCATTATCCGCTTCAACTAATGCAATTTCTTTACATATAATTTGCTGTAACTTTATTACTATACATAATAAAGTAAAAATTTGAAAACTATTAGAAAGACTAGGGAAAAATCTAATTTTCTATTTTTTTAGCTTTTTGACCCCTGGGGGTTGTTTGGACACCGATATCGCCAGACGAATTTAGGGGGTGTATATACAAGCCAAATACTATGAAATAGCGCAATCGATACATTTTTAATATTCAAAAAATTGGTTTAATCAGTTATAAATCATATAAATTAATTTACATGCGAGTTATACGTAAGGCGAAAAAAGTGTGCTTTGGCAATATCATGATAAACTCCTTGAACAAATCGAATGCTACTTGGAATATAATTAATCAATTTTTGAAAAGTGGAAAAAATAATAATAGTCCTAATGTATCAATAAATAATGAACTAACTACAGACAAGATACTTATCGTCAATGAATTCAATTGATATTTTTTAAATGTAACTAAATCATCAGCACAATGTCAGACAATTATATAATTAATCATAGAAATAGAACCGATGCGCGCATTATTAGAAATTCACTTTAGGTATCACCCACTGATATATCTGAGGTTATAAATATATTTAGCAGATTAAAAAATTCTAATTCTTTCAAGATCTCTTTAAATTATCCAAAGTAATTCCATTGTTTAAAAGGTGACCGTACACAACTCTGCAATTACAGACCAATCAATTTTATCCGTTTTTTCAAAATCAATCCTCTCAACAAATCAGCATGGCTTTAGATAGAATAGATCAACTATGTCAGCTTTAGTAAGTTTTCTCAACTATATTTTCTATGAAAATCTTGACAGAGCTCGTGAAGTTATGGCATTATTGTTTCAAAGGCATTTGCTTGTGTTAATCACGACATTCTCTTGGATACTTTGGAAAAATATGGTATACGAGAACAATGTAAAATGTTACTAAAATCTTTATTTAACCAACAGAGAACAACATGTCGATTTCTTAGGTTCGAGGTCAGAAATTAAAGCAATAGATATTGGTGTATCCCAAGGTAGTTTTGGGAGCGTCACTCTTTCTCCTTTACATCAGTGACTTGGATAATTATATAAATCAATTTTATTTCTCCTTTGCTGTTGATATTACTGTTGCTATAGGTACCAGAAACATAAAAGAACTGATTGATAAGTTAAATTCTATCCTCTTTAATATAAATAATTATTTCACCATGAAAAAGTTGGTAATGAACCAAGAAGAAACATTATCGTTGCACATTCATCCTGTTAGAACTCATTACATATCGAGTTTGCTTTTACAACTGAATGGTAAATCTATTGAATAAGTGTCAACTTGTAAATTATTAGGTTTATATATTGATCTATCATTGGATTGTGTCACATGTCTCGTATATTTGCAATAAATGTTCATGTCGCTGTTTTGCGCTGAAAAGGTTACGCCACATAACAAATTTAAAGACCGTGCAGATATTTTATTTTACTAATTTAGAGTCCAGACTGCGTTGTGGTATTGTTTTTTGGGGAAATTCACCGTCAACAAACCGTGTGTTCTTACTGCAAAATGGAGCTATTTGTAATATTATGTTTAATTTAAGCTATAGACAATCTTGCAAGCAAAAATTTATCAAACCCAAAATTTTACATTATCCTATTTGTACATATATGAAATTCAAAAATTTATAAAAAAAGACTTGTCCACCTTCAATTCCTTAAATGCTAATCATAATTATCCTACACAGTATGGATCCAATTTACAATATTCTGGAAATGTATTTGACAGATCCTATATTATAGTATTATCTCTTGGATAAATAATGCATTAATATTATTATTATTATTATTATTATTATTATTATTATTATTATTATTATTATCCCGGTTTATCCGTTGCACGACCTGTGGGGTTGGTGACTATAAATACCAGAATCGTGTGCCCTAAGTAGGCGGAGGGACCTCAAGATAACCGCCTGCATTTGGCCTGCCAGCCATTCTGCTGATTTCTGGCAGACAGGTATGGTCTTAAGTTATTATTTTTTTTTTTTTTTCGGTTTTCCGATGCTGGACAGACTTCCGTGGCCTCCGACATCACACGGAAAGAGCGCCAGCAATATATCCACAGCCACTCCCTACATCCCGCAGGGTTAGTGACAGTAGATTCCAGAGTCATGTGCTCTAAGCAGGCGAAGGGACCCCAAGATGACGGCCTTCTGCATTTGGCCTGCCAACCAATCAACAGACTTCTGACAGGCCGGTATGATCTTCAATCCTGAGAGCAGCGTAGGCTTTATACCCCCCAGTACACCGATTATGAGGACGACCATCTTGACCGAGTAACCTGGGTACAGCACTTGGAGCTCGTACCGGAGATCACGGTATTTGCTCTTTCAAAGCGATGTTTGGCTCAGCAGGTGCCGAGAACTCGATCACAAACATCACCTTGTTTTGATGGGCGAGGAGGACTATGTCAGGCTTGTTGGCTTGAATTAGCCTGACTGTCGGAAACGAGTAGTGGCAATAAATTCGGCACCTCTCGTTTTCGACAACGGACTCAATATCTCCGGGGGCGTAAGGCAGCACTGGTGCTTGGTCTATCCCGTACGAGTGCCGTAGATGATAGTACAGCACCCGTAACGCCGCGTTATGGCGTTGGATGTAGGCCGAAATCGCATACACCGGACATGCAGAAAGTAAATGCATGAGCGACTCCGGCGCCTGATGGCAGGTCCTACAGTTTATATCAGGAACCTCTACACCCATTACGCGGCTTCGGTAGACCAACGTGTTAATTACACCATCTTGGCAGGCCACAATGAATCCCTCGGTCTCCGACTTTAGCCCGACTGACCTTAAAAAGGCAAATGTCAGCCTGGTCGATAAACCCAGTGTTTGTACGTTCTTATAGTACACACCGTGCATAAGTTTATCGACGTGCTGCCTAAACAGAAGTTCCTGCTCGGCAGCTTTTATTTGAGCCTTCAGACGAGTTGGATCAGCACCGCGCCGGCCTCCTCGCCTATCGTCGAATACGAGACCAAGTTCATCTGCGGCTCTTTTTGCCGCCTTAAACAATCCTGCACCAACCCCTGCGTTTTCGTGATCTCTCACTAATTGCAGGAGTGGGTCTGAGCTCCTAAGGACATTACATGCCATGCTCAGTGCCACTCTGCCATGCATACACTCCAACCCCAAGAGTCCTCTGCCCCCGATTTCGTGGGAGGTACACACGAGGGACGGACGATCTAGGATGAATGCTCCTATGGATATTCATCATCTTGCGGGTACCTCTGTCCAATTGGTGCAGCTCATCTACAGTCCATTTGACTACTCCAAAGGAGTAGAGCAGAACAGGAACGGCAAGCATATTAGTGGCAGATAGCTTGTTTTTCCCCGAAAGTTCGGATGACCAAATCTTTCGGAGTAGGCTTCTGTACTTACCGCGGAGAGATTCTTTCACTTGTTGCACATCCTGGATGTGATGTTGCTTCACAGTCAGGTATGTGTAGATCCCTCCGGCATCCAGATGTCTCAGGATGCTTCCGTCTGCGAGTTGCGCGTCTTCAGTAAAGTCCCCGCATAGTCCTCTCTTGAGTTGAACGACCGCGCACTTGTCCTACCCGAACTCCATACCAATGGACCGCGTGTACCGCTCGACCACCCTTAGAGCATTTTGAAGTTCATGCTCTCCGGGGGCATACAGTTTAAGGTCATCCATGTAGAATAGATGAGTGACCTTATGCCTCCGGTTGCTAGGTGGTCCACAGTGATACTCGCGAGTTTGCCGGAGCTCAACAGATAACGGCAGCAGTGAGATGCAAAAGAGGAGTGGACTCAGAGAGTCTCCTTGGAAAACTCCTCTTCGGAATGCTACCTGCTCTGTTGTAACCCGCTGTGCACCGGATGTTATGGTGAAGCGAGTTCTCCAGAGAGGCAGCAGTTGTTCTATGCATCTCACTAGTGGTTCTGCTACCGCAAGACTTGAGCAAATGCAACAATAGTTCTTGCGATGTTGTGTCAAATGCCTTACGATAGTCAATCCAGGCCATTGATAGATTCCGCTTGTACTGCACTGAATCCTGCACAATACAGCGGTCTATCAGTAGGCTGTCTTTACAGCCCGCCATGCCCTTCTTGGCACCACGCTGCTCGTAAATCTGTTGGAAGACCGGATCAACCTGCCGTAATGCCCTAGCATACAAGATACGTGTAAATATCTTGTAGCAGGAGTTCAGACAGGTGATCGATCTATAATTCCTTGGATCGGACAGATCTCCCCTTTTGGGGATTAGCACGGTACGTTCCTCGACAAACCAGTCAGGAATCTGCTGCCCCTCGTTCAACCACGTGTTGAAAACTCGGGCCAGACGACGGTGGGTGGAAGGAAATTTTTTCCACCACCAGTTGTTTATGCCGTCTGGGCCCAGAGCAGCGAATTTCTTGGCTCCAACAAGAGCTTGTTGAACTTCCTCTGAACTGATTGGCGGGCACACCTCTTCTGGCTCTTCTAAGGTTCTGTGGCAAAGAGCCCCGAAGTGTGCTATTGCTGGTGTGTTGCTATCGAACGGACGTGGCGTTTCGTAGATTCCCTTCCAGAAGCTTTCGACATCGGCTACAGCTGGCGGATTGTCGACAACACGCTGGGGCTCTTGAAATAGGCGGAAGGATTCGTACGGAACAGTGTATTTTGCTCCATACTCCTTGCCCGCCTTATTAGCGTTTTCTTGATAGCCATGAGCGCTCGAATCCGATCTAAACAGTGTTGCTTAATAGTAAGCATCACCGTTAGATTTAGTGTGTGGTGCTGTCGTCTTAGGCCGGCTGCTGTTCGCCGGACTTTAGGCGTGAATGCCTTCCCTGCTGTTACGCATTCCGCTACACTTTGGATTCGAGAAGTGTGTTGTCTGGCCAAGTGTATTTTGCCTTCGATCTTTTGTACACGCCGCTTAGCCTTCTCGATACCGTTTGGAGCTCTGGTTGCCCTTTCGCGGGGGACGAATTGGCTAGCAGCGTTGTACACGGCAGTGTTGATCTGCCAAATGTCCGGCGTCTTCTGGTAGTTCCTTATTCTTTCCTTTCTCTCGCACTGAGCGGTACTTTATCTCATGCATATCGGCCTGACGGCAAGATGTGCAATAAGTGAGTCATATCTAAGCGAGAAACTTGCGGACGATGCTTCAGGTGTTCAATATAACTGATTTTTGAATATCCCTCACGACGCTAGGATTTATATTTAATGCGGTCAAGCTGTCCTTTAAATTATTTGAAGTAACTCCAGTGGACGAGATGATTATGGGCACCACTCGGACGTTATCTTGCTGCCACTGTTGCTGGATTTCAATGGCAAGATCCATGTACTTTGTAACTTTTGCTGCGTAAGTGTCACGGAGATTATTAGTGTTAGGTACCGCAACATCTATGATAATGGTATTTTTCTTATTTTTATCGACCCAAATAATATCAGGTCGATTTGCGGTAACAGTTCTATCCGTGAGCACAGTTATATCCCAGTACAATCGATGATCTTCGCTTCAAGTACACTTTGCGGGCCATATCGGTAATATGGCACGCTTTCCGTATTCAGTCCGATTCTTGTTGCCAATTGCAACACAATTATGGCGGTGCAGGTACTCGGACGATGATAGTAGAGTACAGCCTGCTCAAAGCCGCAAGGCGGGGGAGCTAATAAAGTAAAGCCTGCAATGATGTGCTGAATCGTTTCTGGGGAACTTCTGCATTTTCTGCACCGATCATCTGTTGTATCTTGATCCCTAACAATGTATCTCATGTCATTTTTCGTGGCAATAACTTGATCTTGGATGGCCATCATGAATCCTTCAGTTTGCGGAAACAGGTCTCCGTGGCTCAGCCAATAGTTTGACGCAGTCTTGTCGACATAATCCAAGCCGAGGTCACTAGGATACCTGCCGTGGAGCTGTTTTTGTATCCACTGCTCATGTAGAGATCTTATGTGGGTCGCTTTACTTGTGACTTCAGAGGGGGCAGCACAGAGGGGTGTAGTTTTGATCAGCTGCACATACCGCAGTGTAGAGAGGGGCTGAATCTTTCTTACTTAAGAAGTATTGTTGGAGATCATGTGTGAGCTTTTTATGGAGGAATACCAGATTAATTAAGCCACGGCCACCCTCTTCTCGGGGAATTGTTAATCTCTCAACTGCTGACTTGGGGTGGTGGGCGTGATGTTTAGTGAGAATTGTTCTTATCTTTCTCTCCATTTCTGCTATATCAGTGCTCGTCCATTTAATCACGCCAAAAGTATATGTAATGACAGGTCACCAGTCCCATTGTGACTCGATAATAGCGCATAAGATCTGTGTTTAAGGTATCGGTCCACTTCATGCGCTGCCTGGGTAATCCAGCTTTGGAGGTTGCTTCTTGCTGATGCAAAGCACGTTGGACTGGTTGAGCTAGAGGCTGTTGATTGCTCATATGGTCTCGGTTTGGAGATTGAGGATTTCGCATGGTGACGACCTGGGAGACCTCAACTCCCCTGCCGGACGCGGCAACAGTTTCCATGGAACTGGCACCGTTAACGTCGTTACTTTCATCCGAAGCTATGTTTCCATTGTACTCCATTGTTAAATGGGTTTTGCCATTTCCCTGTTTGCCGTCAGTTCCTGTTTGACGTTGCCCGTCTCTCACGTGGCTTAGTTTGTTTATGCCGGGCGTAGGGTTGGGCTTTGAGAGACTTATTATTATTATTGTTACTATTATTATTATTATTACTATTATTATTATTATTGTTATTATTATTATTATTATTATTGTTTTCTCCCTTTTTTCTCTTCTATTGGATTTGGCCTGTCAACCAATCAGCAGATTTCTGACAGCCCGGTATGATCTTCAATCCTGAGAGCAGCGTAGGCTTCATACCTCCGAGTACATCGATTATGAGGACGACCATCTTGCCCGATAGCCTGGATACAGCACTTGGAGCTCGTACCGGAGATCACGATATTTGGTCCGTTTTTTCCTCCTCTTTCAAAGAGATGTTTGGCTCTGCAGGTGCCGAGAACTCGATCACAAACATCACCTTATTTTGATGGTCGAGGAGGACTATGTCAGGCTTGTTGGCTTGAATTAGCCTGACTGTCGAAAACGAGTAGTTCCAATAAATTCGACACCTCTCGTTTTCGACAACGGACTCGATATGTCCGGGGACGTAAGGCACTGGTGTTTGGTCTATCCCGTACGAGTGCCGTAGATGATAGTACAGCACCCGTAACGCCGCGTTATGGCGTTGGATGTAGGCCGAAATCGAATACACCGGACATGCAGAAAGTAAATGCATGAGCGACTCCGGCGCCTGATGGCAGGTCCTACAGTTTATATCAGGAACCTCTACACCCATTACGCGGCTTCGGTAGACCAACGTGTTAATTACACCATCTTGACAGGCCACAATGAATCCCTCGCTCTTCGACTTTAGCCCGGCTGACCTTAAAAAGGCAAATGTCAACCTGGTCGATAACCCCAGTATTTCTTATAGTATACACCGTGCATGGGTTTATCGACATGCTGCCTAAACAGAAGTTCCTGCTCGGCAGCTTTTATTTGGGCCTTCAGACGAGTTGGCTGTAGTTCAGTGACTGACTCTGGATCAGCACCGCGCCGTCCTCCTGGCCTGTCGTCGAATACGAGACCAAGTTCATCTGCGGCTCTTTTTGCCGCCTTGAACAATCCTGCACCCATCCCTGCGCTTTCATGATCTCTCATTATTATTATTATTATATTACACTCTTTGGTAACCATAATAGATATATGTCATTGTGTAAATAGCGGTGCTATTAAGCTGTGACGAGGGGATGCCATCAATTAGCACCCTCCAAAGCCTCCCATCGCGAGCAATCCCTTCCCGCCAGATCAATCCTGTCTATGCCTAACACACGATTGCAATACCGCCTGCTTGACGACCATTTTGGTTGCACATTAACCCTGGTAAATTTACCCCTACAAGTTCGATCAAAACATCCAATAAAAAAAATAAGTACACACAACGTGTATTATAGGAGATATAGGGCGTGCACAAAAGTAGGTACACGTTATTTAATATCAATAATAATTATTATCCAATTTATTCACACATGTGGTTAATCGACTCACAATATCTTATGAAACATGTATTGAAAACCGCTGCCTAAGAAATCACTACTTCCACATCCAAATTTCTCACCGAGTCGCTTTAAATGATAACATCTTGATACTATATTTACACTCCTAGTAAGTGGAAATAATCGCTCACAGAATTTTAACAATATGATATTAAAATCATCGCCCCCGAGATGATAATGTCTGACTGATGAGATAAAATGTCTTGAGAAGATTTGTTCTCATATAACCACTAAAACACAATTTTATTTTGATCACCACTCTAATAATGGAGTGATGGTGCGTGTGGCAGATGCTATAAAGGAAATTGAGACCTTGACTTCTAGTATATACACCAAATCCAAAGTTTCTGAACTAGCTTGCTTTACATATTCACCCCTATTGTTTCTCAACTCTTCAGCGGAATGATCTCAAAATATAAACTTTTCCAAATCTCATTATAATAGTATGTGCACCAAATTTTAAGTCAATATTTTAATTCTATTTTGTTAACTTCTTTAATAATGTAGTGGTGTGGTGGTGGGGGTGACATATCATAAAGCAAGTTTCAAGTTTCTGTATTTACGAGCTTGCTTTACTTATTTTCGTTTATTTACCCCTTCAACTAAATCTTCTTAAAATATAATATAATTCTATATTAGTGAAGTAAGACTGATAATGTAAATCACCTAATAAGGAACTGTCTTACTATAGCAATTTTATTAATGGAGCTTGTTGTAGACGTTACAAGAAGTTTGGGACAATGTCTCGGATTAAATCCGTGTCCCGGAAAGCTTTTGTTTAAACGATCATTAAACTCGAATACGCATCTGTGATCTAGTCCAATGTACCTATACACATTTCGTCTCTTGAATTCAACGACGTTTCTCTAAATCAGCTACACTCACCTTAGACAACTTTTATTAACCTATAAGGTACTCCACAAGCGTTATTCTACGAGAAGTTTAAAAGGTGTAGCTTAATCAAAAGGTGGACTATGCAGTCTGTTATTTTTTATACAAAATAATTCACAGTAAAATTAACTGCGAGGCCATCTAAGCTCTACTTGATATTCATGTGCCTAGGTTTAATGCCAGATAGTCCAGTAAGTCAGGGATTTTTACCTACAAAAATTATTAACAGCAAACCGAGGTATGTAAAAAATCGGAAATTTTCCGTAGAATTCAATGAACTATTTTTAAAATAAATGACGAACTTGCGTCCTCTTCAAAATGGCGGCCATATTTTGCGAAAAACAGTTTTTTGCGTTAAAAAAGACAAGTTGGCGTTGCACAAAAAAAAGTTTAATAGCAGAGTTGTGTAACTTTTTAATACGGATCGAGCCGGCCCAGTCCAATATCAGAAAATTGCAAAATTAATTAGTTATTGCAAAAAAGACGCTAAAAATCGCATTTTTTAAAAATACCTGTATCTCCGTGAAGAGAAGATATTCTGTAACAAAACTCGGTGAAAGCGTACTACAAGATATGTCGAATAAGAGCATTTTTACAGATTTGCAAAATATTGCAAATTTTTTGCAAAAATCGATTTTTTCGAAAAAAACGCATTTTTTTCAATGTCCAATAGCTGATACAGGCCATCATTACTCTATACCGTACTGGTCCGAATAGTTTCTCCAACAATTGCGCTAACTTGTACAATTATTGCGCATATCACGAAATGATCCCTAATATGCGAAAAATCGGTCAAAAAATCGATGATTTTTTTTACCCCAAAAAACCTTGAATATTTTTGAGATTTTAAATTATATTGGAATGCCATTATTGCCAATAGATAGCTGGCATTTTTCTACAAATTTACAAAAAAATAATTGCTCTCCGACCTTCTGGAGCCGAGATAATTTTTTTTAAGAAATTCTTGTGGCGCCATTTTTTAAAGTAAAGGACTGAAATTTGCAGTGGTTAAGTATTGTATAATATTTACATTTTCAATAAAAAAATGTCAGCACTTGATCGGCCATTGCTGAGCATTGCAAAATCAATTAAACTCGGAGCTCGATGCTGCGGCGCGTGTTATCTAGCGCTAGCGGTGAAGTGGGGGGAGAGCCAGGTCTTAGTGAAGCATTGCGTAAAACTGATCTCTTTCCTGTTTACACTACTTTGGGTGGTTACTATGTTTATTGATTGCATTCGTGAAAAGTAATGTACCCCTTTCAAATGAGCCCAATTTACAATATGTGCGACTACCAAGGAATACTCATGCATCAACATCGGGCCTATCTTTACGTCTATACTCACAGTACCCATGTACAGTGGGCCACGTAGATCTATACTGTTTTATACGTGGACCGTTCTCAGAGATATGTGTACATTTAAAAGATTATAGTTCAAAACTTACCCCTGTTTCCCTTGTCAGGCCTGTTGCTTCACTACGATTATCTAACCTTGATGACTCGAGTTTCCACTAATAAGCAAGTAAATGAAACACGCATTTTCAACAAAACTTAAACTATATTTTACAAAAGAACACGTTACAAAAGAACAATCGGTTTGGAAAATAGAACATCAATAATTAACACTTAAATTAAAACAAAAGAAAATGCAACTTAAAAGATAAACAAATAAGAAAATTGGACCGTAGTCTCGAACTTAAGCAAGAAAAATTACTTTGTTAAAGGAAAAAATCATTTACACTAAAATTCAAACTGATTTCCAGAACGGCCAAAAAATACAATAGCCTTAACTAGCATGGAGTTAATTATTTCTGAAAACTATACTTTATAAACTAGTGCAGAAACGCCAGTTGCCAGTGACAATCTGAATGAGATAACGTTTAATTTGTGAAATCTGATGACATGAAGTTAAATTTTATAACAGAAGCTCAAAAATACAAATACCTATACCCGGTAACACTAAAATTATCACGATAAAAGTAGGCCGATGTCACACCACCAGTAGCTGATCGGAAAGTGTCTTTCTTTCCGGACGGGATTATCCTGGTCAATTTTTAGTTAGTGTTCCTTATCCACCCCAAAGCAATCTAGACCAATGAATGAAAGTCCGCCCCTTTTTAGAGGCCGCAAGTCATCCGGAAGGTTGCGTCCTCTATAGTAGAAATTATGTACCGAAATATTACTCGCCTGGCAAGTTGCGTTCTCTTTAGTAACTATGACCAAAATGGCTTCCCTTAAATATAACACGTCCATTTAAACAACTCTACATCTGAGTCAGCTAATTATACCTAATCGGTGATAAAACCTATTTGTTTTACGAGTGGAGGAAAAACCAACTAGTGCCTACCTAATGTACAGTTTGGGGAATTCTTGTAATCAATTACCCCGTTTATGATTAGATTATTTTACACATTCACCTCGTTTAATTACCCGCGCGTTTGTTACATTTCTAATAAAAAGCAATTTGACGATGATATCAATCGTAACGGATTTTTATCAGTTTATGAGGGGTACTGGTAATAAAACATTTCCGATTTAGCAAATTTACTACAGATTACTTCATAGCTATGGCCCAAAAAGTCTTTGTCATAGGCTCGGAACGACTGTTAAATTTTAAATTTATACTCTTGTATAATCTTTAAAAACTGTCTAATAGTACATCGCCGGCCTCGATAACATTTTAGGGTTTGTCAAATATCGTCCCAAACTATCTACGAAATCGTGCTATTGTATGGCAAGTAATTTTAATTCCTGTACGCTTTATTACAGTTATTACATTACCAAAGAAACAGCAATATTTTATTATGTCTCATTTATGTATTCCAATTGATTTTGTAGAATACGTTGCATTAATATATATTTTTTTGCTTTTTAATAGGAGACTCGTCTTAATTATCACTACTACTGTCACTGTAAACGTTATTTAATATTATTTCCACATTATCGTCATCACAGTCATCATTATCGTTATCATCATTTGAACATTCATCTCTTTCTAGCACAGTCTCTGTGATACTTGGCTCGTCTATTTCTTCGTCGATATCATCAGCGACGACTCTATTCTCCTCAATATTTGAGCAACTTTCATCGTCACACGTTGAACACACATTGGAACATTTTATGCCGTGTTTTCGGCAGTTGCAGACGTACGCCGCAGCATCGAGCTCCGAGTTTCATTGAATTTGCAATGCTCAGCAACGGCCGATCAAGTTCCGAAGATTTTTTATTGAAAATATAAGTATTGTACAATAACCACTGCAAAGTTCAGCCTTTTACCTTAAAAAGATGGCGCCACAAGAGTTTCTTAAAAAAAAATTATTTCGGCTCCAGAGTCCGAGAGTATTTTTTTTTTTGTAAAATTGTAGAAAAATGCCAGCTATCTATTGGCAATAATGGTATTCCAATATAATTTAAAATATCAAAACTATTCAAAGTTTTTTGGGGTAAAAAAATTTATCGATTTTTTACCGATTTTTCGCATATTAACGATCGTTTCGTGATATGCGCACTAGCTGCACAGGTTAGCGCAACTGTTGAAGTAACTTTTCGGACTGGTCCGGTATAAAAATATGAAGACCTGTATGAGCTATTGGACATTGAAAAAAACGTGTTTTTTTCGAAAAAATCGATTTCTGCAAGAAATTTGAAATATTTTGCAAATCTGTAAAAATGCTTTTATTCGATGTATCTTGTACTACGCTTTCACCGAGTTTCGTTAAAGAATATCTTTTCTTCACGGAGATACAGGCATTTCAAAAAAATGCGATTTTTAACGTCTTTTTTGCAATAACTAAATAATTTTGCAATTTTCTGTGATCGGACTGGGCCTCTTCGATCCGTATTAAAAAGTTACACAACTCCACTATTAAACTTTTTTTTGCGCAACTCCAACTTTTTTTTAACGCAAAAAAACTGTTTTTCGTAAACTTTGGCCGCCATTTTGAAGAGGACAAAAGTTCGTCATTTGTTTTAAAAATAGTTCATTGAATTCTACAAAAAATTTCCGATTTTTTACATACCTTGGTTTGCTGTTAATAATTTTTGCAAAAAAACGCGATATTTTCGACAGATTTATTGGACTAAGAAGTAACCATCTACTTTGCGTTAAAAATCATAGAACAAATATTTATAAATGCTCTACCTTATATCAAATAATAAGTAGTTTCACATTGAGTCACGGCCTGATACACTCCACTGTAGCATAAATGATATTAAGAAATTATTTTTGTAATTTTAATATTTTCCTTTCATCTTCCCCGTTTGCACATACTTCTATTGAATGTCTTATTGAATGGTTACGTTTGTTATTTTTTATTTGTACCTGTTTTTCTTTTTTTTTATAGCACTTATATGTTTAGGTATGTACATGTGCACGATATGTACTGGATGGCCATTTTATCAGGGCCCTCGAGAATATGTCGCTTAATGTCCGTCATGCAAAGAAATTGATTGTATAAAAATTGTGCCGATCTTTATCAGCTACTAAGTGGCTTAAAGACATTCGATATCCATGGCCTGCTTTAAGAGTTATGAAGGAAAATGTCGAAGATACGGAAATTGTCTAAGCAAAATATCTCCGTTATCTGAAGAGATACGACGAAATTTCTAAGGCGACAACTCTCTATTTCTACAGCGTTCTACCTTTAAGATGTTAAAATTTATATAAAACGGGCGGAAAGTGGCGTCATTAATTAGAGTATTTTCCTCCATTTTCAACGATATATCACATGTCATATATATATTCATTTCAACTAAGCAAGTAATCATAAACATAATTATTTAAGGCAATACATTTTATTTTAAACCAGCATCATACTTGCCGTAGAGGAGTATGATTAAATAAAACGATTAGAAAATTCAGTAACTTCTTCAAATCTTTACTATAATCAAGCATTAACACAATTAAAAAGAATAAAGTAAATTCAGCTAACAAAAAAAAATATATCATGAAAGCCACATGAAGCAATTATGGGAAGAGTATTATTCACAGTTACGTCAATGTATAGAGGTCATCTATAAAAACGTCATTCCTTGCTCTGAAAGTTGAACTATCTTTGTCAATTAATTTAAGTACAATATCCATTTGTCTGTATTTCATGTATATACTAAACTTTAATATGACATTTTAAAAATTATTTTGAGGGTTAAATAAATATAAATGTTCTGTGTGCTATATTCATTTTTATTGTTACTTTCTTTTGTTGGCTGAATTTACTTTCTTTTAAATTGTGTTAATGTTTGATTATAGTAGAGATTTGTAGAACTTACTGATTTTTTTAATCGTTTTATTTAATCATACTTCTTCACGGCAAGTAAGATGCCAATTAAACCAAATATTGGTTTAATTTTTTTTTGTAATTAATGCTTAGTTCCAGTAAATAAATATGGCGTGTGATAGATATATCGTTGAAAGGGAAGGAAAATACTCTATCGCCGCCACGTCCCGCCCCACAGTGGGATAAAAATCGAAAAAGGTGGTCATAAGCATATGTATTTCATGTATATACTAAACTTTAATACCTATGACATTTTAAAAATTATTTTGAGGGTTAAATAAATATAAATGTTCTGTGTGCTATATTCATTTTTATTGTTACTTTCTTTTGTTGGCTGAATTTACTTTCTTTTAAATTGTGTTAATGTTTGATTATAGTAGAGATTTGAAGAACTTACTGATTTTTTTAATCGTTTTATTTAATCATACTTCTTCACGGCAAGTAAGATGCCAATTAAACCAAATATTGGTTTATTTTTTTTTTGTAATTAATGCTTAGTTCCAGTAAATAAATATGGCGTGTGATAGATATATCGTTGAAAGGGAAGGAAAATACTCTATCGCCGCCACGTCCCGCCCCACAGTGGGATAAAAATCGAAAAAGGTGGTCATAAGCATATAACTCGGCTGAATATTAAAAAATCGCCTCAAAAATCGTTACTCGGGGGTTTTTGAGGTCGCTGAATTCGAATCTGACAATATTTTTTCAATAAATAAAATGGCGGATCCAATATTGCGGCCAAAAATGTCAAAAGTCGATAAATATTTACCACAATCGTTACTCGGGGGTTTTCGGGGTCGCTGATTACGAATCTGACAATATTTTTTCTGAAAACAAAATGGCGGATCCAATATGATGGCCAAAAATGTCGAAAGTTGATAACTATTTACCAAAATCGTTACTCGGGGGTTTTCGGGGTCGCTGATTACGAATCTGACACAATTTTTTTTTCTGAAAACAAAATGGCGGATCCAATATGGTGGCCAAAAATGTCAAAAGTCGACTTTTTTGTAAATAAGTGAAACTATAAAAACTTATGATTTATGCAGCTCTTCGCTTGTTCTAATATAAAACAACCCAGAACTCCCACGTGGAGGTGGCTGCATGTCGAGTTCCAGCCACCCACCCTCCTTACTTATACTGGCTCTTCAAATCAAGGCCTTTAAGAAGTAATTTAGTCTCAAATTTCAGCAACATTTCTCGGGAAGCTATTCTACATCTAATAAATCCATCTCTTACCCACAAACAGATGATGAAGCTTCTAACTAATTTCACACACCTTTCTACAGCCTGGGTATGACAAAGGACATTCAAAAGTGACATTTGGTCTGGAATATTAGCAATCATTTCTTTAAGTTCATCTGTAGAAAATTTCTTAGTGATTGGTGGCTCGGTAACAACAACTAATTGCCAGTATATTAGCTCATAGTATTCAATGGCTTCAAAATTAATTTTTGGTATTTTGAACTTTCGCATTTCCGTCTCAAGAATATGATCTCTAGATTTTAGAATCCACCTCAATCCCAATTCTCGGATGTTAACTCGTGAATCAGCAAGGATTGCTAACAAAATATTCTCTGGATGTGCAAAATATCCATTAACTTGAATTATTTTGTAAACAGTTTGTCTCAATTGACATGGCATATATCGTGACCGCTGGGTTAGTTTGAATAAATGTTGTGACCCATATTTAACTTCAGAATGTACTTTAATTGAAAACCATGTTGGAGCATAAACCCTCAAAAGGTATTTTGTTAACCACTGCAATGTTCAGAAGGGTTTGAAGTTGCCACATACAGGCGCAACACTCTATTCGCAGTAGTTATTCACCTTGAGTGAACCATTTTTCCAAGTTTTGTGTTGGTCAGATCCTCCGATATGCTACCCTTCGATATAGACAAACTCATGTTATACAAATATTTTTGGTCTATGCTTAACATTTGGGGAAGTTTTGTGGTAATCTTTTGAAACTCTGTGACTGGTATAGATTCGCGAGATTGCAATGCTTTTCCGATTTCACCAGAAAACCCACATGGTCCAGTAGTTTCCCCATATAAATGTTTTATTAAATGACGCAAAGGTAATTCATTTGCGTGTAACATACAAATGAACCACTGTAGTGGCCTTCCAATAAGCATTTATAGCTTTCTATTTACACCATTATGAATTCCCGTATTGACAGCGGTCCCATCACATCCAATAGCAACTAAGTTCGTCAATCCATATGTTGCTGCAGAAACTGTATCAATTTTTCGGAGATTGCCTCTGCTGTGCCACATGGAACAGTGATATGTCCAAAATATTTAGATCCGGGTTGTAAAAAATCCTTGTCGTGCTTGGTTCTTAAAATATTTCGTCTGCTTTTTCTCTCTCTTCTTATCTTACTTCTATCAATTATTTTACAAGTCTCTTTTTTGGTTACCAGTCCAATATATTTTAATACAACAGACGCAATAATAGCAGCGGATCTATCAGAAACACCTGTGCGATCGCACGCTTCTGCGAGACTTGATAAGTTAATACGCATTTATTTAGATCGTAGGCGTTGTAATTTTTGGCTAGCCCCCTGCTTTGCATTAGAACTGCCATCAATATCATCTGTCTCTTCACCATCTGACAGTTCCATATCCAGCACATTGGAAGTAGAAGTTGAAGTTGCGATCTTGTTTCCAAGACTCTCCGATGTAAGGATCGCTGAATGTTTCGCGTAGCTACTGGATCAATTGTGCCAATAATCATTTGTCTCTCAGTTCTCTGGTCTACTAGAAATTATCTTTCTCTAATTGGCATTTTGTTTTTACACTTACACAATGAAAAGTTCACGCACTTGCAGGACGAAATATCGAAACGTTCTGTTTCTGCAATTTCTTTAAATATTTTCACTTTTTGTCTAAGAGCATCATTCAATGGGGATTTTAGAGGTTTTTTAAGGTTTCTCAATTTTTCGTGATATTGTCTTATCATGTGTAAAATTTGTTGATCTGTCACCACGGAAATAGACGCCTTAGACCAAACAAGTTTCAGCTCTGCAATCAAAATCTCTGCAATGTTAATTAAGGTCGGTTCTGCTTTGTTTTGAGCTGAGTTAATTAAGGTTTCACGTATATATATGCATAGTTTTTCATCACATCCGCATATGTAGGTAACGTATTTTTAACGATAGTCGCTGGAGAACTAATTGAATCGGATTTGTTTCTGGCAGTCGGCGACAAATTTTGAAAGTGGTGGGGGCACCACTAAACGTCATCCAATCGACTCCAAGTTTTGCAGGGAATTAATATTACTTAGCCCACCACTTTTCCGCATATAGGCGTTCAGAAACTAAAATGTCAGATTTTTCACTCCACCCTAGTATATATGTATGTATATCAGGGTGGCCACTTTTCTGGAAAGCAGGGAAAACCGGATAAAGTCAGGGAATTTCATGTGGGTCAGGGAAATCAGGAAAAAGTCATGGAATTTTAAGAAATAGTCAGGGAAAAATGCATTTATTTATATACAATTTGATTCATACTTGCAGTTAAAATTTTTGTATTCATTGATACTTTTATGCAAGTCAATAGAAGTTGTTTTCTTTAAAAAATTACACAACTAGGCAACATATATGTTTACTAGGGCGGTTTTTATTATTTTAACTTAAAAGATGATTCTCATCCGCTCAAGATAAAAGATAAAATATTTACACCAAGTTTAGGGTGGCTAGCTAAACTCCTTCCCGTACCTGTAAAGGGGTAAGTATTCATAAAATCCCTAATATTAGGTTTTCTTTATTTATTTTAATCCCAAAAACGCATCCAAGAACCATTGTTGTGCTAAATAAAGTGATTATTAAAGGTATTTTTATAAACGAAGTGAAAATTCCTTGAATGAAGAAATTGGATAAAAAATACCTTTATGCATTTTTTTACGAATCGGTAAATTTTACAACAAAAATGCATTAAACCATTTCTAAGATCATCAATTGGGGAGTATATATTATTCTGCACATTTTTACTTTTTTTGAATTCTGAATTTCGTCAAAATTTACTCTTTTAGAGACACTGGGAGGGGTTGAGCCAACCACAATTTTAGTGATTTTATTTTCTTATATTATAATACAATGAGTGAGTGGGGAGAATCTAATAAAAAAATCTCTATATCTAAGGACTACCCTAATAATGTTGATAGAATTTATATTTATTTTATTTGTTTTTTTTAAGGTTTTTTATCGAGTGATATTTATTTACAGAATTTACATTTTTACATCATTTATTTACAAATCTTTTTTAAAGCTTATACATGTATTTTCACTTCACGTTTAGGGGATCATTTATATGTATTGTGTTGTTTTTAAATATTTTTATATTTTATTGTTATCCAATTCACTTTCTTAATTTTTATGTATTCAAAGCATAATATTTTATTATTAATTTGGAAGAAGGAAATTGAAACCGATTGTCTCAAAGAAGCGGCAATTGAAAGGATATTAAACATAATATATAGGTAATACACGTAATACATAGGTGATGAAATGGAAAAACTGCCCAAAATTGAAACCGATTGTTTCAAGGAAACGACATACAGGGTAAGCAAAATATCCCTTCGGATCTCTTTTCTCATAACGCGAAAAAAAATGTTACCGCGAGATAGAGCCTTTCCCAGCAACTCCACCGTAGTCGGATATTTACTTGTGGAACGGTTAATAAATGAAAAAAAAAAAAGAAAGGTAAAAATGGGAAAAATACAAAAATAAAATAAAATTAAAAGCTGCCAGATTCAGAGACACAAGAAGCAGAAAACTTAGGAGAAGAAAAATAAGGAGATGGCGATAGATGTTAAAAGAACTCCCAAACTTAACATTGTATAAAAACTAAAAAAACTGTTAACTATATCAACAGTTCTATGTAAATAGTAAGTATCTATGGATATTGAATATAACAAACATTCTTAGAGCTGTGTATTTATCATACACAGCAAAAAAGATTTTCCAAGAAAAGCCTTGAAAAAGGAAACAGAATAGATTTCAGAAACGTCGGCGAAATATTTAATTTCAAGTTTTTATACTTGTTTGTGTTGTTTATTTAAAAAAAAACAACCTTTAACTGATCCTTTGGCTTAAAAGTCACATGCGTAGGAGTTATTTACCAGTAACATACTGGTTAATTGTGATATTTTCCGAGCACCGCTTAAAAGGAAAACATACATGTGGTAGGAAGTCCCAAAGAATTGAAGAAGGAAAAAAAAAAGATAGATGGAAACTTAAAAGAAGCATGGATACTGAAAAGAAGCATCTCGCAAAGAACTGCACCACACCCCAGCCGATGATGACAAATGGAAACTTAATAGAAGCATGGAAACTTAAAAGAAGCATCTCTCAAACACCTACACTTCCCATCCTATATTCCCACCCCATACGTCATGCGGCTCTCGCTGCTGACAACAAGCATGTCCAATATCCAACCCGGCGTATGCAGCTGGTCCGGTGGTATACAAAACATCCGAGATTTAGTTCCGGCACGCGGTTTGGCCGTCCGTTGGGCGTATTCGACGGACGACCGGGCTGCGTGTTGGAACGAACCTCCATGGATGCCCGGAATTGGCAAATCAATCAATCACAATCTTTATTAATAAAATGTAAAAAGCAGTTGAAATTGACTTTTGGGTTATAAACAGGCTCGACGAGTTGGGGAGATAAGAGGGTGATTCCTCCCAGGGCTCGTTTGAGGAGGCCCGGAATCGTTTGAAGGGTCCGGTGGAGAAATTTTTTCTACTCTATTTTACGCCCTCTGCTCCTCAGGCACTTTCTTCGCCTCACTCATCAAAAAATGTTCCACGGCCCTGGTTATAAAAATTAGTCAGGGAAAACTGAAGTGTATTAGTCAGGGAAGTCAGGGAATTTGAGGAGCAATTTTAAGTGGCCATTATGCATGTAAATGTATTTACACATGTACTATGTTAATAATAATTTTTCTATTCTATATTGTATTTACTATTTACTTGTGTTGTACTTATCTTGGTTATTGGGTTGTATACCTGCTGGATATTTTACTGAATAAATAAATGAATAAAATAAATAAATAAAATATTTATAACACAATTTTAGTGAAGAGATAAAGAAACATTCTATTAAAACAAAACAAACATGTGTCGATGACGAAGAAGGAAAAACGACCCAATTAATGCAAATATTTTGTCAATAATATCCCATTAATTGCACAAATTATTCTAACAATATATGCAAATTATGCAAACAATTCCACATTTAATGTATAATTTAATCTACGAGACTTCCTGAACAAAAAAATCTCTTGATATCGAAGTCATCAATCAGATACCACACAGATTTTTATCAAATTTTTCCATCATTCGTTTCACCCCCTTGGACGGGCTGAGAGATGATTTCATCGGATAAAAACATTAAATCTTGTTACACACACACACACACACACACACACACCATTACCTGTTCACCAATGCATATGGCACCTGGGAATAGACCGCACAAGTGGCACCATGGAAACTGCGCATGTAGTTAAAATATCGGGAGCGCGTATTTGTAGCTCTTTCCCGTTTGTTGATACCCTCGCTAAAACTCAAAATAGTAAAATACCTGCATAAGGCACCTGATGCCAAAATGATATCAAGGACATACCGCGGGTGTACCATACCATAAATATGTATGAACATACTTGGGTATAATTGTGTATTTGAAATACATACTTATGGTAAGATAGTGCCATAAGTAGGTGAATCAAAACAATACATATATTCTGTAAATGTGTATGTGTGTATTAAAGAAAACAAACTAATAGCAATATGATGTAATGAGGACCAATTGTGTAAACATACTTATGGTAAGTTAATGCCATAAGTAGGTAGATCGGAATTATACATACATCGTATATGTATCTTAAAGAAAATTTGCTAAGAACAGTATTATAAATAGTACCTACGTTCAAATTTAAAGTGATTTAATTATGATTGAAACTCAAGACAGGATATATTATGACAAGTAAATAATAGATTTAAAATAGTTTTAAATATATTGATATGGTTAATATGCATACTAATAATTATATACTACTACTATATTGCATACTAATAATTCAAAAAACTGTGAAATGAGAACAATAGTCTAATTACTAAATCCGAAAAATTGTATTTCAAGAGTTTAGTCGTTAGATCAGATAAGTTTAAAACTGATCCGTCAAGAATTCGTTTTGGAACAAAATAGTAATTCCTTCAGCGATGATGTTGAACGTGCAATAATTAAAATCTTGAAAACTGAAAAGAATAAAAATCTCTATCAAACATCATTGCAGTTAGAATGATCAATATATAAAAATGCAATAATTAAACATTTTTGTTTATAGACCTAGATGTAGGCACGTAAGATGTGAGTATTATCACTGTTTTACATACAAATATTTTAATAATTCAGAAGATACTTACATAAAAGATGTAAATTGTCCTAGATGTGTTTAAAAGTATAGTTAGAAAATTTCTAAACATATTTTTTTCGCGAAATGAATAAAAAATAATTTTGATCCAAATTCGGTAAGTAAAGGTATTTACCCAAAACTTCCCCCTGTGGCGCACAGCCTCATTAAAAAAGCACAGTTTGCATCCTTTAGTCCTTAAGGTGCTTTTATACTGATAAGAGCGAGGTGAATATAACAAATTAAAACGCGAGAGAGATGGATTAAAAGATTTTCCTTATATTTAATAAAATATCATTATCGCTTAGTGAAAATTTCGTTGAAATGTTCAAAAAACTGAATGTTCTTAATGAGCAATCTTATTAGTAAGTATAGAAATCGTAAAAAATTTTTTTTTTTCGTGAAATAGGTTTAGAATGTCATGAAACGTCGAGGTTTTAAATTTGAGCGAAAAAAAAAATCGGTCTGTCTGTCGATCTGTCTGTAACTTTTTTATCCGCACGCTTTCTCTTGAACGGTTTAAGATATTGACTTGAAATTTTGTACACGTATATATTATAACGAGATCTGGAACTGGATTGTTTTTTTAATATATCCGATTAAGGGTTGGGGGTAAATAGGGGTAAATGTGTAACGCAGGCTGGTAAGAGTACAGAAACTTGAAATTCGGTGTAAGTACTAGAAGCCGAGGCTCAAATTTTTTTTATAATATTTTCCATCCCCCCACCACCACCCGCTCCATTATTAAAGGGCTTGATAAAATTAAATTGAGATATTCACCTGAAAATTGGTATACGTATATATTACAAGGGCATCAAGAACTAGATTATATTTTGGGATTATTCCGTTGAACTGGGGATTAAATAGGGGTAAATAGGGGATAAAATAAAATTCAGACATGCATTTGCAGTTTGGTACACATATGTATTATAACGACATCTGGAACTAGATTATATTTTGAGATGATTCCGTTGAAGGGTTGGGGGTTAAATAGGGGTAAATAGGGGAAAATTAGTAAAGCAAGCTGGTAAGATTACAGAAATTTGAAATTCGGTGTATGTACTAGAAGCCAAGGTCTCAAATTGCTATAATATTTTTCAACGCCCCCCCCCCCTCCCCTACTCCATTATTAAAGAGGTTAAAAATGAAATTGAGATATTCACTTGAAATTTGGTACACATATGTATCATAACGACATCTGGAACAAGATTGTATTTTGAGATGATTCCTTTGAAGGGTTGAGGGTTAAATAGTGGTAATATTTTGAGTACTTTTTGTTTCCACGGCAATCTTTGTTAAAGTTTCTGTATAATTTAAAAAGTAATTTCAGGACTATTAAAAAAGTGAAAATAATCAAAATGCTCACATTTTGATGACATTCGGTGCCTAGGAATATTTCTTGGTTTTGAACAAGTTTTCTTATAGTCTAGGGAAATAGCTTGCAAATTAGGCAATACAAGGTTACCGTCTGCCAGTCAGTAATCGAAGAGACCATATAAGTACCAAACTTTTTTCTCTCTCAAAACTTTTGGTATAGTGAGCGGATAGGGAGGCGGGAACATTTTTTTAAACCGGATGGTTACCGATATCTGTCCGCATAGGTAGATATATGTACTTCACATATTCCAATTACACCGACAGACAAAACATTCGGTCGGTGCCCGGCAACCGGAAATTAAAAAGAAAGTTATTTACCGGACTAAACTTAGCACAAACTGTTTATTTTGGCATGTACAGTACTGTATTGTAGTGGCAGACATTTCTAGCGGTCGATTTTTGAGCAATTTGCAAAGTGGCAAAAAATGGACCAAAACTTGGTATTGGTGGTGGGTGGCTAGCCGCTCAGTGACTGTCCGCTTGAGGCTGAAAACGTAGCGCTCGACGACTGATTTGAAAAATCAAAAACACTGAGAAATCATTGAAATAAAAAGAAAATGAAATTTGCATATCATTGTTCGATCCCTTAATCCAAAAAAAATGGCATTGATATTGTAGCAATATTTGGAGCAAAGCACGGTTGAGAGAAAGTTGGTTTTTTATTAATAACTTTACTAATTATGAACGGATCAAAATGAACCAAAGCTAAAATTTTTCGTATTTCCTACTATAATAGCATATCCAAATGACGCGTCTCAATATCTATAAGAGAAGAATAGAGACGTGAAAATCTGAACAAATGTTTTTAACCCTCTAAGGGGTGGTTTGAGGGGGTTAAATTTGGTAAAGAATATCTGCCAGTCAAGGTTACGATTTCTTAGTGCCTTGTGAACCATAAGCTGGCTGGGCAGACGTTTTTTCAATTTTAACTATTTCTTGTCAAAATAAGGTCCATGTTTCCATTTTTCTCCACTTTGATGGCAAATTGTTAAAAAACCGATCGATAGAAATGTCTGGTACTACAATACAGTATTGGCGTGTACAATACATTTTGTGCTAGGTTTGGTCCGGTAACAATTTTTTTTTCAACTTCCGGTTACTGCGCACCGACCGAAAGTGTCCTCTGCCAGCATAATTGGGATATGTGAAGTACATATACTAACTACCTATGCCGACAGATATCGGTAACGATTCGATAAAAAAAATGTTCCTCTCCTCCCTATCCGCCCACCATACCTACCAAAAATTTCGAGAGAAAAAAGTTTAGTACTTATATGGTCTCTTCGATTACTAACTAACAGGTGGCTACCTTTCATCGTCGAATTTGCACGCTATTTCCATGGCTATTAGTATATTTTTTATGTATCTCTAACACTAAGTAAAATATAGAAAATCTTATTTTTGAGTGAACACAGTGTGTTGGTCTGTTGGTGTGACAATTGAAAATATATTTAAAATCACGAAAATATGCGGCCTGAAGAGTTTCATAACTGAGAAAAATTTGAAATCAATATGTCGAATAATAACCGCAATATGAAGGTGCTTCCACTTAACACGAGACACTGTATTATGTCCGCTTTTACCATCTTGGACTCTCTGGAGAATGATTTCAGTGACTAGAAATAATCCACTACCCTAATAGTAACAAGTCTACTTTAAAATATCGACAGTTCAAGAATTAGTTGCAATTTTTAAATATTTCAATGGTGAAAGGAGGGGGCCTTCACCCTCTTGACCAGGCTGGCAATGATTTCAGTGGTTGGAAACAATTAATCCTTTTATTTGTCACACGTTTGTCTTATATTTTATCCAATTCATTAACTGTGAGCGTCATTGTTGATTTTAATATATTATACCCCTTTTAACCGTTGTGGACGCCCTAAAGAATGATTTTGGTACCTAGAAATAATCCACTACCCTAATGGTAACCAGTCTACATTAAAATATTGACAATTTAAGAATCATTTAGAAACTTATGGTTTTTAGGATTTAGAATTATTTATTGAGAAATTATACTTATTCACCCCTTTTATCAAATACGCAACTTGAGTTTGTCAAAGTTATTTAGCATTAGTAAAAAATCAATAACATAAAAAGTGCGAATTTTGCAAGAAAATCCGGACATTTTTCTTTTTCAAATAACTTTTTCCGATATCTCAGAGATATCGTGATTTTGCCTTCGTTGTAGTAAGCTGCATTTAGACACTTTGCTTAAGATAAATGTCTCAAAGTATGCAGTTTATGAACCTCTATTGTTGTACCAGAAATTATTTAATTACCTCTAAAAGCCGCTGCCTAAGGAATCACTACTTCCACATCCAGATTTCCCATTCAAGTCGTTTTAAACGAAAAGATCTTGTTATATATTTGCTCTCCAGTATGTGTAATTAATTGCTCATAGAATTTTAATTATATAGTATATGAAATGGTCTGCCCCAAGGTGGTGATGGGAGTGACTGATGCAAAAAATTTTTAGAAAGTTCTCATACACACACTAACAGCATGCTAAGTCGCATAAATGAGGGGTATTTACATCCAGACGACATGATATAAACAAAATGTTAGATTTATTACGTTACATTTACCCAACATCAAAATGCGATAAACATTTGTACTATTTTAAATACAATTAAATCTTTTATAATAATGATTACTTTTGTCTATCGAATATACCTGAAATATTACAAGTAATACCATAACCGAAGTGTTTTAAAATGTGGTTGTCTAGGGTCGATCGGGATCTACACCAACTTTATTACCTCTTCGCTTTCTTATTCACAACCCTTTTTATTTAAAAGATAAGTATGCATACATTTGCATATTTATATATACTTCTAGCACCTTCGGTTATATTTAACAATTTTTCATCGTTATACCGAGTCATATATTCGTACCACATATAAAGGAATTGCCATGATATATTTTAATTTTATGTTAACTATATAACGGACTCATTTAAATACGTATAGATAGGCGGCAGGTTTACTAAACATACAAGGATGCATAATACAATTTGGTCACACGATGGCGATTTAACAAACAAACACTAAACACCCTTTGCTACATTCAGTTCATTATATGAAACATACAAATAGTTATTATCTTACATATAATTTCATATTGAAGAGATTTTCTGAATTTAATCACTAATAAAAAGAATATATACCGGGTGATTCAATTTGGTATTTGCGCCCCTGTATCTTTTTTATTTCAACAATAAACTACAACAAATCATATATATTTGTAAATCGCTTGTCAAGCTCGGTCAAATGACGTCCTTAATTGCTCTATTTTCTTAAAACTTCCACTTGCTAATTTTGCAAATATTTTTTTTGATGACGGCGATGACGTCGGTCTATTTCGAAAGCGCTCATGATATAAACGTTTGGCTGCTTTACTGTTTTTTCCGCACTCTCCATAAATTAATATCATGTCCAATTTTCCTTACTTAGAGTAAATCTATTTATAAATTATAGCATGAAACATACACTAATAACATAATCACAAATAACACTATTTTCAATTTGACGTTACTAACAATGTCAAAATTTAATTGTTTGCATGGCTAACTATGTTGATTCAGAAACAAAACCTTTAAATGAAGTTTCATCATATTTCGTTAATTTTCTCGATATTTTTATGGTAGAATGCAGAAAAACAATCTCTACAACAATCGGAAACAAAATATAGCATACTATTTTTTTTTTGTAAATTGACTATCGTTACTTTGTAATATATGATCACAGAGATGGCTTAAGGATGTCCTTTGATAGAGCTTAACAAGCGATTAACAAATATATATGGTTTGTTGCAGTTTTTTTTTTAAATAAAAGAGATGCAGAGGCGCGAATACCAAACTGACTCACCCGGTATATACATGTATCGCAAGTTTCATGGAGCCACACTTATATCTCAGAAACTGCTAATGCGATTTTTTTGAAATTTGAGTGGTTGATCACTGCCCCCAATTAGAACTTAAGACGTAGTAAAAGGGTACCTCGGGATAAGATAGGTGAAATGACACGGATTTTGAATAAACCTGATAGGATCGTTCCTTGAGTCTAAAAAATAAGGTCAACAGGGTCCATATATCAAAATTCGCTGTCCTCTTCAATCACAAAATAAATTCTTCAAGTCGAAGAGACTCGTTTTGGCTGAGCAGATTATTTCTTATAGATATCTTCCATAGAATAAATAGTAGGTAATTGCTGCCACGCGGGAGCAACATCCTACGGTGCGTAGGCCATTCGCACAGTTGCGGCAATACCAGCCTCCTCCGAGTCATAGTGGATGTAGGACTTACTTAAGTATGTGTTTTTGTATATGTGTCATAATTTTACCTCGAATCTAATTATACCCGGTGAAACTTTTAAATGAACATACTGGTAGTTCCGGATTCCATCGCCCTGAGGGCGCTGCGGTTTCCTCGCATGGAGCCCATTACGTTTCACACCTTGTAAGTGTAACGATATGATTCCTAGTAACACGAACGATCGACGCGCCATCTCACGGCTCTTAAATTTACTTCTCTAAGGATAGCGATTTTTCTAGCGCCATCTCAACCCTTCATAAAGAACTATTTATAAGAAATAACACTACAAAACAATGCACTTTCATTAAAATATAAGTAAAGTAATTAAATGAAAATGATCTATGTAAATATCAATTTCATATTGGGACCAACTAATAATAAAATATAATTTAGTTTTATATTAATATATTAATATATCTCATTAATAGTAATATGCATACCATTATATATACATTGTTTACCCATACATTAGATGTTCCCGTACATCTTTTAAATTGATAACTTAATTTCATTCGATTATATTAGTTATTGCCACCTCATAAATGTGAAATAACACAGGTCTACAAAAAAAAATTGTCTGTGTTTGCAACCAGACCCATCATTTCCTAGGTATTTTGATGCGCTGAAACCAAATTTGGCAAACACAAATTTTTTGGCTGCGTCAATTTTTCTCTACACCCCCATATAACCCCTATAAACTTTTCTCTCGATGGGTTTTTTGGGTCGCTGATCACGAACCTGATGTCAAGAATAAATTTCGACTTAATGGCAGCTGTTAACAAGCTGTTAAATTTCACCAAGATGTAAAGTTGATATTAAATGTATATTATTAAGTTTTTTGAGTTGCTTATTACGATTCTAAAGTCAAAAATGAATTTTGACATGATGACAGCTGTCAATAAGCTGTCAAAAAGCTGTCAAGTATCATCAAGATGTAAAATGTTGATACTAAATGTATATTATTAAGTTTTTTGGGTTGATGATTACGATGCTGATGTCAATAATGAATTTTGACATGATGACATCTGTCAATAAGCTGTCAACAAGCTGTCAAGTATCACCAAGATGTGAAAAGTTGATATTAAATGTATATTAATAAGTTTTTTTGGATTTCTGATTACAATTCTAAAGTCACAAATGAAGTTTGACGTGATGATGTAGATGAATCTAGTATCGTTTGGTCTGAAGGACACGACAAGGATTGTATATAATCTAGGCCGGAGCCGTGTCGCCGCTACGATACTGATCAACTCTACTCACAAGGGGGATTCGATACCCTTCAGACTCCCCAAGACGAGAATAGACAAAATTATACTTACGGTGATTGCTACAGTCTGCTCTCTCCGTCGAACTCTTATGTCGGGTACTGCACTTTTGATGAATATGGCTTATAATTAGCACTTTCTCAGAAAAACTTCTTAATAATTAAGACCGTCGATGGATTCTATGAGTATTCCAGACAAGTACACAGACATGGCGGGATCAAAGGTGACCCGCGGAAAGTAATTATCCGACTCACGCCACAGAATCGCCCGTCCGTCACAAATCTTATAATTAGTGGATCAATAAGAAAGCGAATTCAAAATATATTTTCATTTATTGAAAAATTCATAAAATGTAAAAAATATAAATATTCAATACTTAGCTAATGTGTATAAGGCAAACATCAAAGAGCACCACCACTTGGCACGCCGTTACCTCTCGTAGGAGTGTAACTCATCCAATAAGAGAGGGTAATATTTGTAAAATGTATGCAAAACTTTTTGAAAATTATTCACTTTGAATTTGGCACTAATATCGAAATTAATATCAAGATGCTTAAAGAAGCTATCTATGTGTGTCAGATGGTTTTCCTGCTTTTATAAACGTACTAATGGCATCGAACACAAATATACTTTTTTTCCGTCGACTCGCCTTCGAGCGATTAGTATGGCGTTGTCCGCCTGAGCCGGGATAAAAAGTATTTTGTGTTCGTCGGAATCGACCCTCCGACTTTGAATTCTTTGACTATTCTTCTGTATGTTTTTGAGGTTTTGTATTAGGATTATGCTCCAACCCTTTGAGGAATATTGAATGAGGATTTTGATTTTTATTGGAAAAACCGTCCCATTGATTTTATCCTAAATTTTGACGTTTAAAATAGCTACTCGCTACATCATGGCTAACGACTTCGACTTGTGAAACACCAAATTCGTGGTACTTCGGTTTTCGGCTTTATTTACGTCTTTTTATTGTATTCTAGTAAAAATAATGTTTTGAGATTTTCAAAAATTAAATTCGTTGTACTTCCGAAAAAAGTTGTTGTGCGGAGCACTTTTCCGTTTTATGTGATTTTATTCGTTGTACTTTCGAAAAACAAATTTCGTCTGGGGGAGCGGTTCTCCGCTTCGTACAACTTGAAATTTTTGGAGTTCTTCCGAAAAGTTCGTCGGGCGGAGCGGTTTTCCGCTCCGTGTAACTTGAAATTTTTTGTAAGTCAATTTTTGGAGTACTTTTGAAAATTCGAACGACGGAGCCCAAAGGCGATTGACCGTCGTCCTCGAGATGAAAAATTTTTCTGTCAATATTTTGATCACTTTTAGTAAAATCATTTTTTACGTAGATTTCGATTTAATATTAGACCAAAGGTGTTTAGAAGTCTTTTTAATGGTTTTAATATTATTTTTATGGGAGTTTTGTCTGATTTTACTTTTATAGTAAATTTGATATTTTTTCAAATGGATCGTTTTACTTGGTTCAATAACACCCCCCTTCTGTTGGTGAATCTTTTTATGTACAGTTGAATGTTTTTGATAGTTATTAAGAAGGAAATATTTGGATAAATGCTCTTGCCAAGGGTGGTACTTTAAATATTCAGGAATCAATGTGAAATGGTTAACAATTTTATTGGTCTTAAGCACAATGCCAATAAGTATAAGCTTTAGAAGCAATTGGTTACAATGAAAAATAGAAACACTACACTCGTAGCGATGCGAAGATTTGAGAATGTTCTTGCCACTATCTCTTCGTCTTCTGTCTTCGATTCGGGCTTGACTAAGGACTTGGATATTAGATTGAATCCTTGATCCATCGAATAGCTATTGGAGGCGGTCTCTCTTGATGGCTAGCCTTGGATGGACGCGCTCTTGCGTCAGATCCTGCGGTCTTTCCAATTCAGCTCATGGAACATAGAAATATCTCATATCTGTAACTTAGAGGCACATAAGTTTTCTGTTTGGTGATCAACACACTTCGACATATGTCGACGAGAATTTTGTTGACTTATAAAGATGCAAAAATGATAAAAAGAAAAATTCTGGAAGATCGGCTCTCAAAACTCGTTTGGAACCTCGTAGGGTGAGTCAATCGTTTTGACGGAAACTTTAAAATTGGGAAATATCGGCTGTCGAAGCTCAATACGTACTTCATTGCATGGTTAATGTAAATACGATAATTTTGTTGACATAAAGGTTGAAAAAAATATAAAATAAAAACAATTCTTCCGACGACAAGATAGGCTCACTGCGGAGCATGGCTTGTATTGTCAATCGTGACATAAAACTTTTAAAATTCAAACATCGGCTGTCGAAGGTCGATGTAATACCTCCTTGGGTATAATAATATGATACGAAAATTTTGTTGACTTATAATGATTGAAATTAGTCTTCTTTAACATAAAAACTGCTTGCGAAGCTCGTACTCGGAGACTATATCCTCTTGGTAGGAAGGTCTGCTCACGAAACTCTGGGCAAAAAAAATCTGCTTACGAAAAAACTTAAATTTTGTAGACTGAAAATGGTTGAAACTGAGAGGTCCTCTTGATAAAAAGAACAGGTCTCGAAATTCGTCCCTTCATCGGGCTTAGTGGTTCTCGCTCTTGAGAAACCAAGTCGATCCACATCGCGCCCTTGCGTGTGAATCCACCGTCTATAAAGTTTTGATAAAAAGAACAGCATTCGAAACAGCTTTTGTAAAATTGCTAACTTTTCCGCATAAGGAATAAGTTACTACTAGAATTTTGGGGAATTTTAAATTGGCTATCAGGACATCTGCCTTTAACCTGGATCGATTTCAATGTTGTCGTAGGCATTCGATGTTGCAGGACGGTGGACTGCATGCTGTCGAGGAATTGGTGCTGCCTCACCTTGCACAATCGTAGGTGCATGTACTTGGACTACAGTTGTACTGCTTCATCGCTCTGACCTGTTTGCAATCTCATCTTCAGATGGGGAAGAGTTGTCTTCGAGATGCGGTTCAGCCGGACTATCCTCCGTATCATCTGATGATTCTATTTTCAGTGCTGCTGTTGGTGCCGGTCTGTTGCCGTCTACGTGCAACTTTGTTGTCGTCTTTCCTTTATCTAATAGATGTGCTTCATTTGAGAGTCTTTTTAAAACTTTGTGGGGCCCAGTCCACGATGGTAGAAATGTATGATCCTTCCTGATCCGTTTCGCCATCACCATATCTCCTACTTTAAAAACTATATGGGGTACTGCCACCTTCGGGGCATATTTACTTTGATAACTGGCTTGTGCTTTTCTAGCCTCTTTGACCCGCTCAAGTCGCGGAATGTCGACGTGTTTCTCACGCTCTTGCTGATAGGCGCGCATAACCCAATCTCCGGCTTCGGCGAGTTCATAGCCTAGAACCAGATAGCACGGTGTCATCCCCGTGGCTGCATTTTTGCGTGTTCCTAATATGTAAGCCATCTGGCATACATATTTGTCCCAGGTATCATTGGGTTGGCCAAACATCAGTGTTTTTAAAACTTTTTTCGCCTCTTGGACGCGTCTTTCGACTGGATTAGATCTTGAATGGTATAATGGTGTGTAATGCATATCTACGTTATTTCCCTCGCAGAAGGTAGTGTACCAACCTGCATTAAAATGACCGCCCTGGTCTGTTATTATGGCTCGAGACAGTCCGTATCGTGGTACGATCTCCTCTTGGATATAGTTTTGCCACTGATCTGGGGATATGCCAGCAAGTGGATAGAAGCCACTTGCTGAATACGTCCTCTACCATCAATATATAGCGGTTTTCCACCTCCTGCGTCCGTTAAAGGGGCCATATGACGTCTATGCTTAGGGTTTCAAACGGACTTTCGGCGCATGGCTTCTCAGAGGAGCGTTCGGCTGGATTTGGCGGCTCTTGGCGGAGTTGCAGATCATGCATTCGTTTAGGTATTTAGCTACCAGTCTCGCCATGTTATTAAAATAATATCTCTTCGAGATCGTCCTGACGGTTTCGTTTCGCCCAGGATGGCCGGCTTCTGCTCGGTCGTGAAAATATGAAATTATGCATAACACCTTCCTTTTAGGTACCACTAATCGTAATATTGAATTAAAATTTGACCACAGTACGCCCTCGAATACTTTGTAATTGTTTAAAAAATTCACCTCTACCTCCGCTCTCTCTGCCTGAACATTTAATCAATTCCATCGTTGAATCTTTTCTTGAATATCACGTGAATGTGATTGAGCCTCTTTAACGTCGTTGTGTAATTCGAGGTGTGAAATCGCTGATATGTGTTCGCTATACTTAAAATTTGGGGGAAAAATTCTATCCTCTTCGTCGTCGCTGGGTACGTTCGGTCCCTGAGGATTCCTGCTTAGGTAATCAGCTAAGATATTTTCCTTGCCAGGACAATGTTCAATTTTAAAAGAATATTCTTGTAATAGTAATGATCAACGACTAAATTTCGTCTTCTCGTCTTTGTGCTTATGTAACCAAAGGAGAGCTCGGCTGTCCGACTTCACGATAAACGATTTGTCTGCTAAATAAATCTTATATTTTCGTATGTAGTTTACTACACTCAGACATTCTAACTCGTTTACGTGATATTTCTTTTCAGCCGGAGACAGCGTATTGCTCGCATATGATATTATATATTTCTCTCCTTGGTAACCCAGCTGATATAGCACTGCGGAGAGCCCTTGTAAGGATGCATCGTTCTGCAGAATAAATATTTTATCGAAATTGGGCCTATGTAATTCTAAAGGTTTTGTTAAAATTTCCTTTAACATCTCGAACGCTTCTTGAGCATCCTGGTTCCACTTAAAGCTCCAGTCCTTCGAGAGAAGTCGGGTCAAGGGCTTAGTAATCAAGGCCGCATTAGGAATATACTCCCGTACCCAATTACATAGGCCAAGGAAACTGAAGTTGTCGCTTCGTAGCAGGCACAGGATAACTTTGGATTTGTAAGAGATACTTTTCTAACGGTCGTGTTTTAAATGATGCAATTTGATGGCCTAAATATTTTATTTCTTTGGTAGCTATCACACATTTTTGAGGGGATACTTTCAGATTATGGAGTCTCAGACGTTCGAATACCGATCTTAAACGAGAGAGGTTGATCGATATTTTCGCTGTAAATTATTATATCGTCTAAATATACTTTACAGAAGTGGTGGAGATATCCAGTCAAAACGTCTCGCGCCATGAACTTCTGAAAGCTACAAGGAGCAGTCTTCAATCCGAAAGGCATGACATTAAACTTGTATGACGCCCCGTCGGGGGTAGTGAACGTAGAAGAATCCTTCGATGATTCCTCGAGTGGTATTTGCCAATAGCCACTTTTAAGATCTAGCACGGTGAAAATACTTGCCTTCCCTAAATCTTTAATGCTTTCATATATTTTTGGTAAGACGGAGGCTTCGTCTATCGTTACTGAATTAAGATGTCTGTAGTCGATACAAAATCGAGGCTTCTGGTCAGGTCTTTCTATTATTATCGGAGGTGAACTGTACGGGACCGTACTCGGTTCTATTACGCCTGCCTTAAGCATCTCTTCGATCTGTTCGTATATAATCTTTTTCTTGGTGGGAGACATGAGACATTACTAGAATTTTGTGTTTTATTGTTACTGTGGTGGCTTGAGTCGGTACCTCAGTGAACAGTTCCGAAAAATCTTCGAACAACGGCCTGAGAGTTTCGTTTGAAATGGCCAGCTCCTCGGGTAGACTAGGCTGTCTTTTATCCCGTTCGGTAGCTTGGTTCCAGAAGACGGTTATGCGGTCATCTATGCCGATGTACATTTTCTATCAAAATCAAAAAATGCTCCCAGTATCAGCTCCTCGTTTAGACTAGAAATTACTTGCATGGTACTTTCGAACTGTTTGTCTAAAATGTTTATTATAACGTTTCTAGTCCCTAAGGAATCTACTACCATATTTCGGCAAGCTAGAGAGAATTGTTGAGGGGCTGTGAGATCGTTACAATTATTTAGGAGTCTCGGATGAATGATATTTCTTGTCGAGCCGGTATCTAGGAGGGCATTGATGGCTCGCACGCACAACACGGAGAACGTCAGTTCATTTCGAGCAACGAGGAGCAGCAGTAGCACCGGCAGCAGCAGCAGCAGTAGCGGCGGCAGCAGCAGCAGCAACAGGCAGCTTCCAGCGAGAACCTGAGGATGGCAGATGAGATTCCGCCGAAACGTCGTTCAGACAAGCGTGGCTCCCACAGGAGCCTACCAACTACACGGGAAAACACCCGGAAGAACACCAACACTTCATTTAACACCCGTGAAAACCTAAGAAACAACATATATATATAAATATATATATATATATATATATATATATATATATATATATATATATATATATATATATATATATATATATACAAAAAAAATTTAATTTAACTTCAGGGATGCAGTCAACGGGTTCAAAAAAGAAGACTCTTTTTTAAATTCAAGCTTTCGAAATTTTATTGTTTCTTCCTCAGGAATTCTACAAAAATGTTTATACATTGTAATTAAATTATTTAAAAATGTGAAAAGTACTTACTAAATTGAGGTTAAAATAAATAAAATTGGCATGCCCTAAGGACCACAGAAAACATTACTATTGCAATCTAAAACACTACATTTTTATTAAATCTTAGTTAAAAGCAAAATCCGTAATCGAGAAGTTGCATCAGCCACTTCGAAAACTGAACAGATACTAGTCAACTACGTTTTATGATAATTCGAAAAAAGCAGCGGAATGTTGACAAAAACCACGAAATATCAGGACTGAAGCAGAGAGAGAGGGGGTGTCAAGCCCTCTCTCTCTGCTCCAGGCCTGACAAAAATGGATGCCAACACAACAGATCAAATAGAACCAACTAATTGTTAAAAGTAGTGTACAGGGTGTTGTCCCTATTCCTTCTATTAGCGTGTGAATGTAATAAGTACGTATATAAAATACTGAGACCTTCGATATCACTTCTGGCATTCATAGCGTCTGGTTCGTTAAAGATATGACACATCTCTAGGAAGGTCCTTTTATGAAGGTTCTTTTGAAAATCCAAAATCCTAACTTCATCGTAGTTAAGATTATGGTTTAACGATAAAGCATGTTTGGTTAACATCGAAGACTCTTTGTTGAGTCTCACGTCGCTCCTGTGTGAAGTGATTCTATCTTTAACTTTTCTACCAGTTTGACCTATATGCTTTTTTTCACAATCCATGCAAGAGATGCAATATACCACATTGGAATTATTTTTTTAAATCATCTTTGTCTTTCAATTTAGCAAACAGATTGTTGATGGTTATGTTGTTTTTAAATGCTAATTTTATGTGAGTGAATCTTGAAAATAATTTCCTCAATTTAAGAGACATCAGTGCTATGTTCGGTACAGAAAAATGAAATACGTTGTTAACAATGTCCTGGTTCTCAACCATACCGCGCACAATTCCGTCGTGACGTCTATCATTTAAACTGTCATTAGCAGTTGTTCTGCCAAAAATCAGTTTTTTGTTAAAGTCGGTGGATAGCCACACTTAATAAATAAGTTTGACAATTTTTTAAGATTATCTGCTACAAGGGAGGTATGTGAGGTGTTCATAACCCTATTTTTCATTCCCAACAATACATTGATTTTTTGTCTTTCAGAGTGGAACGATTCATAGTGTAAATATCGTCCAGATGACCCTGGTTTAGTGTACCAAGAAGTGATAACCTTATTGTCTACCCGTCTTATCAGTTGAATATCCAAAAAGGGGACTCTATTATTTTCGTCCTCTTCTATGGTAAATTTCAAACGTTGATTGTCATTGTTGAACACTTCTAATAAGCGTTCTTTATAATTGTTGGGAATACTCAGTATGATATCGTCTACATATTTTTTAAGAAAGGGAACCTCAAAACCTAGTTGTAACAAATAATCATTGATCAAGTCGTCCATGACGTACTGTGCCAATATGGGTGAGACTGGACTCCCCATAGGCATGCCTAAGGTTTGTTTGTAAATAATGTTGTTGAAACTGAACACAGTGGTGTCAAATAAAAATTTATTAGTTCCAAGAATCTTCTTTTTGAAATACTGCAATGTAATTGTATTTCATCCCAGTGGCGTTCGACCGAGCTTTTCGTTAGGTCTACTGTGATATTATTGAACAAAGATTTAACGTCCAGACTTAATATGACGTAATTGTCTGGCAATTGGAACTCTTGTATGAATGTTCTGAATTGAAAGGAGTCTTTAATGAAAAAGTTGTTATCTGTGCTATAAGCGTTAGTAAGTATATCGGTAACTAATTGGGCGATACCCCTATTAGGGCTATTAACCCCAGAAATGATGGGTCTCAGTGACAGTGTTGGCTTATGGATCTTTGGGAGACCATAAAATTTATTTATTACACCGTTATAACATCTATGTGTTTGACCTTCACGAGGTGATATCATTCTACTTTTTTCCAATTGAGAGACAATACTGTTTGCTTTGCTCTGTATCGTGTGACTAGAGTCCCTGTTGAGGATGCAATAATATTCATCGTCAGCCAAGATTTCTGTCGACAGTCTATCATATTGTTCTTTCGTCATGATCGTGGTGACTTTCATTTTGTCTGATTGAATGACTTTTTTGGGAGGGTTTTCTTTTAGAAACCTCTTGCAAGTTAGGTAGCTGTTGTAATACACATTAGGACTTTTGCTTCTGTGTAAAAAGTTTGTAATCATGTTGGTAGATTGAGTGAGAAGCAAATTTTTTTCTCTATTATTGATACTACCTATGTTTTTGACAATATGATCGACGTCTGACAGAAGTCTTGGTATATTGACGTCTTTTGCTAATGGTTCTATACTAAATTTCGGGCCAATTGCCAAAAAATTAGAAACCTCACCAGGGATTTCAACATTAGTTAGGTTCTTAATCCAGTGTGTGAATATTGCTTTTATGTTGTTTGCTTTTAGGACTTTGGATATTCTGTCTGTGACGCCTTTGATGTAAGGTAGGAAGGCTTTGTGTTGTTCAGGTAGGATGTTGTGTTTGGGATGGGTTCTGTGCTTTATTTATGGTCCGTCTTATATGGTTTCTGTCATAACCGTCTTGTAGGAGCGCGCGTTCTAATGTGTGCAATTCATTTTGTCTGTTATGGCTGTTAGTTAGTCTGAGCGATCTTGTTATAAGGGTGTTCACTGAATTTATTTGTGAGGGATGATGATGGGAGTTTGCATTTAAGTAACGGTTTGTGCGAGTTTGTTTTCGGTAAACAGAGTAAGGTTTCTGTTTTGGTGATAAGGACATCTAGGAAAGATAGAGATGAATTATTCTCCACTTTCATGGTGAACTGTATCTTGGGATGGATGTTGTTGTTATTTAGGGAATCCCTACCGTGCGGCCATATGACGAAGGTGTCATCAACGTATCTTAACCATCTCGTAGGTTTCAGACCGGAAGTATTGAGGGCTTGAGTTTCGAAGTTGTTCATGAAGATATTGACTATGACGGGGGATAGAGGTGATCCCATAGGGGCTCCACTTATTTGTTTATAGAAGTTATTTTGGAAGAGAAAATAGGTGTATGAGAAGAAATGTTCTAGGAGGAATATGGTACTGGGAGAATCGTGTCTGGTTTTTAAAGTATTTAGTGCTTCAGAGAGTTGGATATCATTCTGCGAAATAGGATATTGTTGCAGAAGGTCGCTAAAATGAGCGTAGTTTTTGACATAGGATGACGTCTGCATAGGTTGAAGGGTGCTGGCTAAGTGTCCAGCTAGTTTGTGGGTTGGGGAACGAAAGGCACTAACAATAGATCTTAAAGGAATGTTGGGTTTATGAATTTTAGTAAGCGCGTAGATTCTAGGAATTCGAGTAGACTTTTCTCGTGGAATTTAGGGGTTTGCCGATATCTGGATGGAGGTCAGAGTTGTTGATGATTGTCTTGGTTTTCTTTTCCAGATAGGTAGTAGGGTTGGGTCGTGTTGAATTTGTTTGTAATCAGTGCTTGTTACTTGATCGTTCATTTTTCGTAGTTAGTCAGAGGTATTGAGGATGGCAATGGCGTTACCTTTGTGTGCTCGTAGGATAATAAGTTCGTCATTGTTATATCTTTTAGGGCTCGTCTTTCTCGTAAGGGTAGGCTGGATTTGGGAGGTTCGGCTGTTAGGAGTATTCTGAGAGTGTCTTGTCTGGTGTCCTCAGCTTGGTTGTCTGGAAGGTGGGATATAAAGTTTTCAACTTGGAAAATAATAGCCTCAGTTGGGATCGAGTTAGGAGAAATAGCAAAGTTAAAACTTTTAGCCAAAGCTTGAAGAGCTGGGTCACTGATGCGAGAGTCGGAAAAGTTATGGACTACCTTATTGGGATCTATTGGATGGGTGGAGTGTGGCTTCTGTTTAGTGATGAGTTGTGAAAGTTTTTATTTTTGTGTGGTAGTTTTTTGTTCTGCGATGTGTTGTGCTCTGTCGTTAGATAGTCGGTCATATGTGTCCCAAAGAATTAAATGAATGACAGAAGTGTGGATCTGGGACTAGGTTTTGTATATCAATGTGTTGGTGGTGTTGAGGTTATGTCTTGTGTTATGTATAGCAGAGTTTGCTTTATCTAGAATTCTGGAAATGGAGCGGGACTTAGTGGGATGTTTAAGTTGCAAAGATTTTAGGATGACCTGATGTTCACGACAGGCTTTTAGGAAAGTAAGATCACAAAGGAGTTTGGATTTGCGGATAAGAAGTTTACTGTAGGTTTTAGTGAGAGAATAAATTCCTCCCGTAGAGGCGAATGAAATGCTCGGATAGGTTTCCGCGGTTGTCTGTATGGAAAATACTAGGTTCACTGGTTGAACCGCGCCTGTGATTATTGGAGTCTCGACGTTTCGGCTCCCACTTTGGAGCCATTTTTAAGAGAAAAGGAAGGAGAATCGATAATATATGGTATATGGGAAGTCTAGTCTAGTCTAGAAGATGTAAGGAATGGTTCGAGTCCGAGGCCTCAATCTGCCTACTCCCCCAGGTCGAACCTTGGTTCCTCTCTAAGATCTATACATATATATATATATATATATATATATATATATATATATTTAAATCCCGCTATCAATCGGACGACCATACAAAGAACAGTCATTTGCCGTCCTCCTAAAGGCGCGTGTATATGCCATTTTTCTCTGCATATATCAATTCGTTACGTTCTTATTGGAAGGTTGCAGCGTTCAGAATGCCTTACACGATATTTTAAATTTTTATTTCTTTCTTCATAAAACCGCTATTTGAGGTCCATACATTGTGTATTTAATGCTACATCCACATATACGTATTTATGTTATTTGCATTTAATCCTACGGCCAGCTGCGTTGCCATATTTATTAGATGGACATTTATAGAATTTCATGTCTCCGGAAACTATTCGTTATACTTATACACTATTATTGGACGTGTGAGTCCTATTTGCATTATATTTATAGAGAGAACACACAAAAAATAATTTATACTAATATAGTATAGTCTAGTGGTAGAAAAAATGCAAAATTATGAAATAAAGCAATATTTAATGCTAGTTTTTTTGGATGATTTTTGTAGTAAGAGGGAGCTTATTCACATTCTATATGGTCCCAACATTTACACTTACAGCATCATATCATTTACTCATGAGCTGGTTACCTATCAGAAAAGAACATGGCTGCCTGTAAGAACAACGAACATTACACAGTCTGTCTGTTAGGTGGCACACGATAACCCCTTGCTGTATAATAGGTCTAACAGCATCGTATCATTTATCATGGGCTGGTCGTCTATCAGAAAAGAACATGATTGCCTATAAAAAAAAGCATTGCGCCATCTTTCTGCTAGATAGTGCATGATGACCTTTTGCTGTATGATATGTCTAACAGCATTATATTATTTACCATGTGCTGGCCGCCTATCAGAAAAGAACTGTTCATTTGTTTTATTTTTGCGAATCAGTCTGCCACTTTCCTGAATAATTGGTTATAATAATAGTTGTAAATAGTACCGCTATATGGTAGTACACAATAGAGATGTGACGGCGATCACCGTCACTGCTACTTATCACCTGCTCTTTCAACTGCGCAATCATTGATAGCGATTGGTGAGAAAACATGGAAGCGGTCCAAAGAGTGATCTAATCACTGCTACTAAGAGCATTAGTCAAAATAATTTTATCTTACATTTTTTTGCTAACCCTCATAGTTTCACGACAAATTTATTTTTTTGAAAATTACCGCAATTGATTTCTTGAAAATAGCGACCATCCTGGATCTAAAGGGTACCTACCTGATGGTGACGCTCCTTATAAAAACGTTCCTTAGACTAATACCAGTTAGTGTTAAGTAATAACTTTTCGCTAATAGCCGTTTTATGTCGATTTCTTGTTATTTGCGGCTGTAGGTATATTTTCAGAAGAATTAACCAAGCATTTAGTTAATACTAAATACAAGGGGTCTCTGCAAATATTACTATTCACAAGTCACTGTTGTAAATAATGGAATTGTTTAGAGTACCTGTATACCTTTACCTATTGTGATTGTATATAACCCTCTTTTTGGGTTAAGAAGTTATTATTTATGCTTTTTCGTCAATGTCATGAGGAATGCTGCAAAAAACTGCGTGTACGTTTTTGGTAGAGCATATATATGCATTTATTTTTAGAGAATTCTAATTCTAATTTTATCGATACGATACTATAATTGTTATTTTAATCATCTGATGATGCCATCTTGATTGGTGAAATGCTCTTCATTATAGTATGCAGTATTTTTATTTGTAGAATATTATTATAAAGGTTGCTGAACACTCTTCATAAATATTTCTTTTTCTTAAAATGCTTCATAACTTTTATATTCATCAATAGATTTTTTTTTTAAAAAGGGTTCTTCCTCTAGCTATTACTAACCCACCAAACACACGCTACCACAACCACTGCATTGCCTCTCACATTCTAGTAGATTTTGTGAGCGACATATAAGTAAGCTGTGACTGCTATGTGGTAGTTTAAATTCTTTTATTATGCACACTCCAAAGCCACTTTACTTTTCAGTGGAAATTTGAGACGTTGATTAACATCACACAATTTTAATGTGAAATTTTAAGATTTGGAAATGAGGTCCCAAAATTCCACTGTAAAATCAGTCATTGTATTCTACTTATTGGGCCCTAATGTACATACAACTTTAAAATACAGAGGTTAGGGCGGAAGGGCAGAAAAACCTTTTCAAAATTAAATATGGCAAAAATCATATGTAAGTATTTGATATGTATACACATTCATTTTTGTGATATCTTGTTTATAACTCTTTCTAAATGCTTAAAATCCTTAAAATAGAGAAGATGTTTAGCCAACTATTTACCGCAAAGGGGCCGGCATTGCAATTAGCGGTACACTATCTGGTGGCCGCCTTGTGGCCAGCGGGACGCGGGCTAGCCGGGCCAATGTAGTTGTACAATAAAGGCCCCTAAACTTACTCATCGGCAGTCGTAAATTTATCTTCAATGGGCCGCCTACTTCATGTTTGCTGGGTAGCTTGTTCTACTTATTTTCCCCTATTCACAACCTCTCACCTTTGACCCCTTCAACGGAATCATCTCAATCAAATGTCATTACAATACATACGAGTACCAAATTTCAAGTGAATAGGTATCTCAATTTTATGTTATCAAGCCCTTTAATAAAGGAGTGGTGGTTGTGGCCGTGGAGGGTTAAGAAATAATAGAAATCTAAGGCCTTGCAGTTTCTAATATAATCCCTAAATTCCAAGTTTCTGTACTCTTACCAGCTTGCTTCACTTATTTTTCCCTTTTTACCTCTACTTACCCCCACTCTTTCAACAGAATAATCTGAAATCATAATCTAGTTTCAGATGTTGTTATAATACGTACATGTACCAAATTTCAAGTGAAAATTTCAATTTTATTTTATCAACCCTTTTATTAAGGGAGTGGGTGTGGTGGATGGATGGAAAATATTATAAAAACCTAAGGCCTTCGTTCCTAGTATACACACAAAATTTCAAATTTCTGTACTTTTACCAGCTTGCTTTACTTATTTTCCCCCATTCACCCTTATTTAATCCCCATCCCTTCAACGGAATCATCTCAAAATATAATCTAGTTCCAGATGTTGTTATAATTTATACGTGTACCAAATTTCAAGTGAATATCTGAATTTTATTTTATGAACCCCTTAAATAATGGATTGGGGTGATGGGAGGGTTGAAAAATATTATAAAAAATCTGAGGGGTTGGATTCTAGCACATACAACATATCCCGAGTTCCTGTGCTCTTACCAGCTTGCTTCACTTATTTTCCCCTCTTTACCCTTATTTAACCCCTCACCCTTCAACAGAATCATCTCAAAATATAATCTAGTTCCAGATGTTACGTGTACCAAGTTTCAAGTGAATATTTCAATTTTATTTTATTAAACCCCTTAATAATAGAGAGGGGGTGGTGGGAGAGGGGTTGATAATATAAAAAATCTGAGGTCTTAGTTTCTAATAAATATACGAAATTCTAAGTTACTGTGCTCTTACCAGCCTGCTTCACTTATTTTTCCTTATTTACCCCTATTTAACCCCCAGCCCTTAACCAGAATTATCGCAAAATATAATCTAGTTTCAGATCGCGTCATGATACATATGTGTACCAAATTTCAAGTAAATATCTCAAACGGTTGCTGAGAAAACGACAAAAGTTACCGACCGACAGACCAACCGATCGACAGAGACAAACAGAAAATTTTGTTTCGCTCAAATTTAAAATCTTGACGTTCTTTGACATTTTAAGCCTATTTCACAAAAAAAATGTTTTTTTTACGATTCCTATACTATACGCCATTTCTATTATTTTGTTTAAATAATCTAGTAGGTAATTTTTTGTCCTTAATCTGAATTCTTACTCTTTTACAGATTATTGTGTTACTGGTTAAATTCTTAAATAAGTATTAAACTAAGTATACTTCTAAAAAAAAATGTATTTGCTCTACTTTGTGATCAAGCCTAATAATCTCTGAAAAACGATACCCACTAAAATTGGATATAAAATTTTAAGAACTTTTCTTGTTTTGTTTTCATATGTAAACATTAATAAAAATAAATAATATAATAGTAAGCCCCACGTAATTATTTAATAATAAATATAATATGTTAGAGAAGGAAGCGGGTGTGTGGTGGCGTCGTGACGTGCGATTTACTATCTTACTTGCCCGGCAGAATTGTAAACCGCCAGTATATGATAGCTTCATCAGTAAATTCCAGACAGCAATGTTGCCAGATTTGCGGCCGTCGGATTAAATGCAAGTAGTAGGTTTGCGTATATCAACGCGATATACGCGAGAACGCCGACAGCGCTACAATCGTAGGATCTTCGAACTAAAAATGTATATAATTTTTTTTATCTGGGTGTAAAACGACGTCCGACAAATTTTTGCGTTTCGCACTCTACATCGGTCATAGATGGCGGGAAAAATGTTTTCATGGTGTTGTGATTCGACGGCCATATAGCGGCCGTCCGATAGCAGGCGGACGTCGGATTAAATGTAAATTGACAATGTATGGACGTCGGTTTAACGGCGGGATATATATATATATATATATACAGGGTGACTGGTACCGCGCCGTATTCCTTTGAAGAGGTGTTAATAGAGACGATTTGCAGTTGATTGAACCATAATATGTATAATACAAAAGTTGATAGATTTCGAGATATTTCAATTTTTGTGTTTTCTTAGAAATGTACTACCTATTGCTACAAATTGTAAAATAAAAAAAAGAGGATAAATTTTTCTGTAATTTTTTTTATTCTACCGTTAATACACATAGTAGTTCATATTATGTAACAAAAATTATGTTAAATAGTTTGACATGACAAAAATACAGGAGCTAAAACCTGCAAGGGTTGTTAGAAACTCTAACTCAATTGTTCATTCACCAGGATTTATTTCAAAAATTTGTGAATACGTTAAACGTACAAATTATTTTAAAAACTTCTCTGCTTCATCACCTTTCGAAGTAGGTATAAAGTTTTAAGAAAGTTCCTGTTACTTCCAGGAATAATACAAAATTAGTAGGCGCACACACAATTTAGTCATAAAAATTTGGGAAAGTAAATAAACTCCATACATTTATTTTACATTTCATTTGATGTTTTTATAGATGTTCGAAGTGACTACCTCTGCTCCTTAGGCAAATACGAGCCCGTTTTCTCATTTCGGTTCTAGTAATTCTGTTGGAAAAATTATGTCTTAGAATTATTGCTGCTTCTTGTATCCTACGTATTAATTGTTCCCGAGTTGTAATTTCGGTCCCATACACAAGTTCTTTCATGTGCCCTCATACATAAAAATCCAGAGGGGTAAGGTCGGGGCTCCTAGCAGGCCATGGAATAGGCCCTCCTCTCCCAATCCACCTGTTTGGGAACCATTGATCCAATAATTGTCTTATCGGACGATAATAATGCGCAGGACATCCATTTTCTACCCGATAACTTGAACGGGGCAGTTTATGCTGATTTTTTAATTAATCATTTGGCCCCTTTGTTAGAGGATGTACCTCTGGCAAGCAGACGTAGGATGATATTCCAGTACGATGGATGTCCTGCGCATTATTATCGTCCGATAAGACAATTATTGGATCAATGGTTTCCAAACAGGTGGATTGGGAGAGGAGGGCCTATTCCATGGCCTGCTAGGAGCCCCGACCTTACCCCTCTGGATTTTTATGTATGGGGGCACATGAAAGAACTTGTGTATCGGACCGAAATTACAACTCGGGAACAATAATTCTAAGAAATAATTTTTCCAACAGAATTACTAGAACCGAAATGAGAAAACGGGCTCGTATTTGCATAAGGAGCAGAGGTAGTCACTTCGAAAATCTATAAAAACATCAAATGAAATGTAAAATAAATGTATGGAGTTTATTTACTTTCCCAAATTTTTATGACTAAATTGTGTGTGCGCCTACTAATTTTGTATTATTCCTGGAAGTAACAGGAACTTTCTTAAAACTTTATACCTACTTCGAAAGGTGATGAAGCAGAGAAGTTTTTAAAATAATTTGTACGTTTAACGTATTCACAAATTTTTGAAATAAATCCTGGTGAATGAACAATTGAGTTAGAGTTTCTAACAACCCTTGCAGGTTTTAGCTCCTGTATTTTTGTCATGTCAAACTATTTAACATAATTTTTGTTACATAATATGAACTACTATGTGTATTAACGGTAGAATAAAAAAAAATTACAGAAAAATGTATCCTCTTTTTTTTATTTTACAATTTGTAGCAATAGGTAGTACATTTCTAAGAAAACACAAAAATTGAAATATCTCGAAATCTATCAACTTTTGTATTATACATATTATGGTTCAATCAACTGCAAATCGTCTCTTTTAACACCTCTTCAAAGGAATACGGCGCGGTACCAGTCACCCTGTATATATATATAAGGAAAATTTTCTTTCATGGGCAAGCCCGCATAGATGTCGATGCAACCGTGGACACGTGTTTCGGACTTATTAGTCCTCATCAGCACGGTATAGCTAAGTTGAAAGGATAGGCACAACTTTGTTTTTTATATATATATATACAATTTGTCCACGGAAAAACGTTATTATAGGTGTAAATAACATTTTGTTTTTACTATGAATACAGTTTCCTGTATTCTGCTCTTGCTTGATCCAAAACCTATTTTCAGTAAGTTAGAATTTCAAAAATGTATAGAGGGCGCTGATGGCAGCTTGAGCATGAAATTCGATTTTTTTTTACTATGAACACATTTTTATGATTTCTGCTTTTGCTTGACCCAAAACCCATTTTCAGTAAGTTAGAATTTCAAAAATTCATAGAGGGCTGGTGGCAGCTTAAGAATAAAATTCGCTTCAGGTAAACTGACATTTCTGTGCTAGATATTGAAAAATTTTATAAGAAAAACTTGCTCAAAATTAAAAAAATATGGCGTTGTACCGAATTTGATATGTGTATGCATATTTTTGTTTTTTTTTAATCAAATTATGTCATGGAAACTAAAACGAAAAGTGAATCACCTTATATAGTTATCAAATTTGGCACAACGTCATATTTTTTAATTTTGAGTAAGTTTTTCTTATAAAATTTTTCAATATCTAGCACAGAAATGGCAATTTACCTGAAGCGAATTTTATTTTTAAGCTGCCAACAGCGCCCTCTATACATTTTTGAAATTCTCGTTTACTGAAAATGGATTTTGGATCAAGCTAGAGCAGAATTCATAAAAATGTGTTCATAGTAAAAAAAAAATCGAATTTCATTTTCAAGCTGCCACCAGCGCCCTCTATACATTTTTGAAATTCTAACTTACTGAAAACAGATTTTGGATCAAGCAAGAGCTGAATACAGAAAATTATATTCGTAGTAAAAAAGAAAATGGTTATTTACACCTATAATAACGCTTTTCCGTGGACACATTGTATATATGCCCTCCTCCTTAAGACTTCAAAATTTGGCTATATGTTGTTAAGAGGGTGGGCAACGGGAATTTTCAAGGGCCTTTCACATAAACCCCCCCTTCCGTGCCCGGAGGGGGCTATTAGAACAAATAGGGGTTTGACTCAGTTTATTTGTCCTAATAGAACTCCTGTATAGCAAGCACAAATACGTATCAGTTGGGGTTTGTATAAAAGTAGACTTTTAAATAATCCCCGCTACAAGGAAACGCTGATAGGAAACACTTTTTAATTTTCAATAGAGTACCTCGATAACTTTCTGATCAGCTTATAAGAATGACTGTCAGTTTACATGCAGCAAATTGTTGGGTGTTACTGGCTCTTGGAATAACAGTGATATACTGTGGAACACCATAAACCAGAAAAATTTCATTTTCTACATACTTGACAATAATCGGCGCAGTTGTCTTTTGTGAAGTAGTCCCTGACTACTAAAAGAAACATATGGTCACGCTTTGGGTGTGTAAAGGGCCGGACAATATCTAATCAAAAATACTGAAATGGGAAGAGAGCCTTTTTCGGAGCTCGAAATAAACCAAAACGGGGGTAATTTGGCATCTTCTGACTTTGACAAATTTTACATTTTTTAACAAATCTTAAAATATCTCTACGCATCTTACGCCAAAAGTCGTCTTCAGCTACTTTACGTATAGTTTAGTAATAACCATGTTTTAGACATATGTATTATTTTCTCTTCGTGTATAGCCATTTATTAGAAACACTCTATAGAGCATGTGTTCTACAGTTTTTGTCATAAAAAACTATACCTTTTTTTGACTACTAGGCAGTCAGTTCGTAAAAGACACTCAATTTAAGGAGACCACACAATCCATACCGTCTTTTTTTTTATCATATTTCGCCAAGTACATCACAGTTGTTGTTCCCATGAGCCGGATGACTTAGTTTTGATAAAAAATGTTTTTTTGAATGCATCTATTTAATAGCTGATTTTCGTTTTTGTTTCAGTTTTCATTCGTAGAATTGACAATTTGCCTAGTACCGTATTTATACGTTGAATTAATAGAAATTTTGCTTAGAATCGAATCTAAATATTTATTCCCTAATTGATTTGTTAAAATTGTGTTACGACTTTATTTGTATTTCATTATAGTTAAGAGAATTGAAACCTAATTTTCGATTTTTTGTCTGACAAAAAACTTTGCCTGATAATTTTATAGCACAGGATAGAGTACCTATTCAGAGATAAATTTTATATTATATATAAATTTATCATTCTGCTCTTATTCTTGATAAATATACCTCGATTTACATTTTTTTCTTGGAATTTACTATTTTGATTGCGTTTTGTTGCATAAAATAATCGAAGCTGTACAGGTTTTTTCATACAAATGCATTGACTTATTTGCTAGTAAAAACAGTATACCTATTTTTTGTGTCTTTAATAAATTAGTTTTCAAATAAATTGCTACACCATCTTTACAGATAAACACACCTATTCTTTTTTTGTACATTGTAGAATATTATTTAAATAACTATTGTCTATTAAAATTAACCCTTATTTTTTATACCGGTTTAATTTATTTATTTAAACAGGTATTTCATTATTGTCAAAAAATGTAAATTATTTTCAAAATGCCAAAATCATTTGCCGAATTAAAATTAGAAAGCTTAACAGCAAAACGTGAAAATTTGTTTAGACGAGTTCAGCGTTGTTTTGATGTTGGACAATCTTTAAAAGATGATAGCCAAAATGTTACGAAATTAGAATATTTTAATATTCGTTACATGACTATCCAAAACAATGCTAGATTACCGAGAAAATTGTTCCAAAAGTTATTGAAGTTAAACGAGGACTTAAGCCAGATGAACCACCTAATTATGGAATTCTTGATGCTTGCGAGGATTTATGTGATAATCTGGAATATTTCGCTAAGCAATTTATTAACCCAGTTTCTCCCCACAATCTAATTAATAATGATACTTCTAGTACACCAAAATTAAAAATGCTTAATATTCAATTAGTAACATTTAATGGTGAAAATTTGACGTTATGGCCCCTATTTTGTGAACATTTTAAACACTTAGTTCATACTAAACCTGATTTTTCTGATTCCGAAAAATTACATTTTTTATTGGGTAGTAGAGGGTAAAGGTAACGCTATTGAAGCAATTCCAGATAATTATGAGAATATTTGGAAACATTTACAGGACACATGCCATGATAAGAAATTTTTAATACATTTATATTTGAACCGATTGTTAAATTATCGTAGTTAAAATAATAATAACCCTGGTAGGGTTATTTGGCAAGAATCATTCTCCAAGATATAACATACAAAGCAAAAAGCAAGAATAAGTAAACATATTCATGATTATCGTTTAATTTCAAAGAAAGGTTAGTATGCAGTAGGATATATAAATCTAGGATATCTAAAACTGTAGGAGTATTTAGATTTTATTCTGTAAAATTTGATTAATGACGCTTAAGTCTTTTGTCAGGATACTCTATAATATACTCTATACATATGTTGTAAAAAGTCTCAGTATAATACTTATTTTATTTATTAGGTATAGTGTGTGTTTATTTTGTTATAGAATAAAAGTATAAAACAAAACGAGTGTATGATTTTTTGTGTAACTGCCCGGTATACCATCTCCCTCGCAAGGTGTCTGCTGGAATACAATTAGAAGTTATATTACCTATGGTGTAGGTATGTATTTTTCGTAAATATTGGTTAATATTTACTATGACGATAGCATTTGTAACTAAAGAGATTAATGTTATTGTACAAATAACTGGTTATTTGTATAAAAATATATTCTTTATATTAAAAAATTAACATTTATCATAAAATCATACTAAAAACTCATACAGTATTCATGATCCCTTTGATAAATATTGACTATATAGAACTATACATGTTAGCTTTTTTAGTATTCACAACTTAACCTATAAACTCTTTAAGTAGCCAAACTAGATCATATAAAATAAAATATGTACCTATATACTGCATCAAAGAAGTATCTTGTTACCATATTTTTTACAAAAAATGCCTTGCATATCCATAACTACACCGGTAGTAAGAAAAAACACTAAAATTACAATGAAAATTTGCTACATCAATGTAGAAATGTATGTACAATCTTACATTATTATTCAAAACCAATCTGGAAATTTTCCAAATGAATAATACTTTGTGAAATTTCAGCCTTATTTCCAAAATGAAGTCTGTTTTTAAATGGTATGTGGAATCAGCTCCTTTTGTACAGAAGAGTACACTATATTATTTGAAATATGCGTACGAAACGCTATTGGTCCGATTATCAATATGGTTCCCGTTGGTTCCAAAGCATATGATTGGTTACTGCAAAAGCTGCTCAACAGCATACCTTGTATTATTTGTACCATGTATGTGATAGCCCGTAGGCAGCCTTAGGACAAAGATCTGTAACTAAGTCAACTACAGGATTCTATCCAGAAGAACACTATTTTAAACTGATATTTATAATGATATGAACTGCCACTTCTCTGTGGTAAAATATCCCTGGAGTAAAATGTATTACAAAGCCAAAAGAATTTCTTTACGTTACGTAATATTTCTCGTGCAGAAGAAAATAATGAAAAAAATAAAATAAACGTTTAAAGTTGCTCTAAACTTACTCGGCTGGGTCGGTGGTGGACAGGCTGATATCTTCAAGGGATTCATCGTTACCGGATGTTTGCAGAAAATTGGCAGTATCAGAAATTAAAGAACCACAAATATAAAATAAAATACCTTTTACTATTATATATCTTCGTAACACTGTAAAAATGTCTGATGTTCGAAGAACAATAGACAGTTTAAATGTGAATTATTTTTTGTTTGCTTAATGATTGTAATAAAACATAATCTTTATAGGATTTGGCAAACAGCAGGAAAGTTATCTGTGAGAAATAAAAAGAAAACTGTCTATATAAATATTAATTTCCAATCTTTGCATTCTTTCGACAACCTGCATTCTGGTTCTGCTAGCAATTAAAAAATTCTAAAATGAAGTTTTCTATTTCTTATTTGACAATTCTCATTGTAACGCTAGTATCTACATAGCCCCTTAGGACCTTGAAGGAAAAGCTAGTATCCATATTGCTCATTACGGGCGGGCATGAAGGTTAGATTAAAAATGGGAACAAAAGCCTACCATTGATTGATTGATTGATTGATTGATTTGCCAGCGTAAGGTGGGCATTGCTGCCAATTCCGGTGCATGGAAATTTGTTCCACCACGCAGCCCGATCGCCCATAGATCATCCCACCGTGTGCCGGAACAAACCCCCGGTGCTTTTTTATACCGCCGGACCAGCTGCATACGTTGGATTGGACATTGGACATGCTTGTTGTCAGCAGCGAGAGCCGCATGACGCATGGGGTAGGAGTATAGGATGGAGCGTGTAGGTGTTTGTGAGATGTTTCTTCTTGTTTTCCTTCTGTCTTCATCGGATGGAAAGTGTAGGCGTTTGTGAGATGCTTCTTTTAGGTTTTCGTGCTTCTTTTTACTTTCAGGTTTTTGTGATATGCTTCTTCTTAGTTTCTGTCTGTGATCATCTTCTCTCCTATTCTACTTCTGAGTTTTCTGTTTCTTCTGTTTCTGAGTCTGGCAGTGTGTATATCCTTGATATTTCTTTATTGTATTCCATTTTTTGTTGTGCCAGCTTTTCCCAGTGTGTATAATCCTTTCCTAGCGTATTCATAATCCTCTCGATTGTTGTTATCCATGTGTGGCATGGCCTCCCTATTTTCAGTTTGTTGCTGTTCATTCGCAGCGCTTTCTTTAGTAGATGTGTCGAGTCCCGTCTTTGGACGTGTCCTCAGTATTTCATTGCGTATGATTCTATTCTTTTGATTATTGTTCTTCCCTCTAGTAATGTTGACGTTTTATGTCGTTTTTGTGATTTTCCTGTTTTTGCTAGCAGTTGGATAATGTCCCTTTCAGCTCTTCTCGGGCTTCTTCTGTTGGCCTTTGTCGTTGCTGCGTTTTTGACTCCATATATCATCGTAGGCATTATGATGGTCGTGTATATCTTTTTGGTTAGGCACCATGGTGGTTTGTTGTCCTCAATGAAGGGTAGTAGAGCTCTTGTGACTCTGTAGGCTGTTTTGATTCTTTCCCTTACTGTTTCCCTCCTTTTTAGTTGATTCGTTAGGTATGTTCCTAGGTATTTCATTCTATTCGTGGTTCTCAGGGTGTAGTCTCCTATTTTGTATTCTTCCCCACTTGTTGGACTTGTTTTTGTCAATGGGTCTCGGACCATTATTAGGCTCTTCTTGAAGTTTATTTTCATTCCAGAGGAATCCAGATGTGGTGTCATGTTTCTTAGAAATTTAACGATGTCTTGTTCTTCCTCGGTGATGATGAGTATATCGTCGGCGTATGCAAGTACGATGGCGTATGCAAGTACGTTCCATCGTTTCCATTGAAATTCTGATTCTCCTTTATTGTGCTTTCTATCACTTGCTCCAGGACTGTGGTGAATAGTCGGGGGGATAGGGGACATTCTTGTTTGACTCCTATATTCTTCATTTTTGATTCCGTCGTCTGTCCAAACCATTGTATTGCAGTGTTTTCGTGTAGGCATGCTTTTATTATTCTGTTTATTAAGTAGTGCGGTACTCCCCCGTTGAGCAAAGTGTTGACTATAGCCTCATGCCTTATGGTATCAAATGCCTTTTGGAGGTCAATTGAGACTATATATAGTTTTGTTCCTTCTTTCCACTTTTCTTCCAGGATCCGTCTGGTGGTGTACATATGGTCGTCTGTTGATCTACCCTTGATAAATGCCGTTTGATAATCTGGTAGTTCGCCGATGTATTTTTCAATTTCTCCGAGGAGGAATTGTGCGTAGTATTTGTACCCTACACTGCAGAGTGTTATTTTTCTGTAATCGTCCACGTTTTGTGGTGATTTGGTTTTAGGGAGCGGTATCTGTATGGTTGTGTTTCACTCCTCAGGCAGGGGTGTGGTTTCCGTCCATGCGTTGGTGATGATTTTTAGGGTTAGCTGTTTTATGTTGTCCGGTCCATAGTATACTAGTTCGTTATTTATTTTATCTATTCCCGGGGCCGTGTTTCTTTTAGCTCTGGCCATTATTTCTAGTAGTTCGTCTTTTGACGGTGGCTTTCCCAGTGGCCAGTGGTCCATTTCTTGTATTGGTTCTATTTGACTTCTCGCCGCGTTTCCTTCTTCTAGTTTCCTGACCCAATGCTGCAGTGGTATGTATTTTCTTGGCTGCGTATTGTTGTTTCTCATGTATGTTTTAAGGTGTCTAAAAGTTTGGTTTAATCTCTGTCCTGCTGGAGTGGATTCTATGTTTTCGAAGAATACCCTGCATTTTTTCTGTTCGTGCCTCCTCTCTGCGTCTCTTTTTTCTTTCCCCGCTTCTATTATCTTTTTGTCTATGTTTGGTGTATATTGTTTTCCTGTGGCCTTTATTTTCTTTAGTTTTTCGTAATTTCTTTTCATGTCTTTTCTTGTTGGGCTCATAGGGGATTTGTTCCTTTTCAACGTTTTCCTCGCCGCTATTTTCATTTTTAAACCCATTGTTGGCCAATTTAGTTCTTTTCCTGTTAACTGTTTTTCTATCTCCTCCTGGTATTTCTTTTTTATTTCTTCGTTCTCTAGCAGTGAGATGTTCCATGTGTCATTTGCTGTTTCGTTGTATCTTTTTTTGCTTCTTGTTTCTTTATTACTAGTGTTCCATATAATATTTTGTGATCTGTTTTGACGTTTGTTGCTTGTTTTGCCTTAATGTTTTTGACCCTGTCCCTTATTTTTCTATCCACTAGGACATGGCCTATTTGAGAGTTGATGTTTCCTTTACTCCAGGTATTAAGGCAGGTTAGGTTCTTGCTCCATGTGTTTCTAACGGTTAGATCGAACAGATGTGCCAAGTTTTTTAGCGAGCTTCCATTATCGTTTGTCCATGTGTGAAGTAAGGTTTTTCCTATCATATTCTTATCTTCATGTGTTTGGTCGTCCTTTCCTATATGCGTGTTGAAGTCTCCTAGTATTATTATGTTCATTTTTCTATTCCTATTTCTTCTAGTCTCTTGGGTGATCTGTCTGAATACTCGACCTGCCCGTTTGTCGAAGGGCACATGTACTCCTAATATGCATATATTTTCCTTTCCAATTTGTAAGTCTGCCATGATTATGTTTTCGTTAACTTTTCTTGTTTTTATCTGGATAGGGGTGTTCCGTCTTATTGCCCATGCGACTCCTCTGCTGGTTTTTTCTTTGTCCCCTCCACTTAGATGCCATTTGTAGTTTTGAGTAACTGCAGTTCCGTCTATCATGTGTGTCTCTTGTATGCATGCAACGTGTATGTGTTCCATCATAAGAGCCTGATCGATTTTTTCTCTTTTCTCTCTCGTTATGCAGCCTCTGACATTCCATGTCGCCAGAATGATGTCATCGTGTTGTAATTCTTGACTGTGGGCTTCCTCTGTTCTTTGTGATATTTGGTACATGTTTATGTGCGTTGCTTCCTCTAATTCTGGGCGGGGTGTTATTGCCCCAGTTCGAGCGTATGTTTCTTCTGGTTGTTCTGCTTTATGTTTTTCTTGTGCAATAATCACGCTATCGTAGTGATTTCTTTCGTTTCCGTGCTTCCTATATACTATCTCTAGTGGTGTGCTCTCTCTTCCCTGTTGGTTAGTAGGATGGAAGATTATATGCTCTCCTTCTTCTTGATGTACTATTATTGTCCTGCCCCCCCCCCCCAAAAACCTTCTCTTCTCAGATCTCGAATGAACGCATTTATTTTTCCCGTATTAGAGTTGTATCTATTGTAACGGGGTGCTAGTTCATGGATGGATGCCTGCATGAATGGCATGAAATGGGCTAAGTGATTTTCGATATAATCAGCTACTTATTTTCGTAGGGTTTTCGTCGCATTGGTATGTGCCTGTGATGTTATATTTTCTCCCTACAGTTGGTGGCTTAATGCTCCATATAGGCAGTTTCCGTCGCCGTCGATTTTTTGTACCAGTAATTGATGTGTTCTCGTTTCAACGTCCTGTATTAGTGTGTCCATTTTTTGCCCAGTTTTTCAAAACCGATATTAGCTTGCTGTAAGAGAGTCTTTTTATTATGTTATCTGTATCGCGGTAAAATAACTTTTTACAGCGAGTTGAGAATGAGAAATTGGCCCGAGAGAAATCTCCGCACACCCTGTATATTGTTTTGGTTTTTGTAGTGCCTAATTCAAATTCTGTTTTCCAATGGAATAAAAATAAGATATTATAAAAGTAAAGTAAATATAATACTAAAAAATACAAACAGAAACAATAAATTACAAATTATGAATCAATTATCAGTCAATTAAATATAGGTATCTTATCTTTTTCTTGTAGTTTGCTGGTGATGTCTGTTGGTTTCATTAACCTCCACTTCATGCGAATTGTTTATTTACACTTTCCAAGAAAGCATTGGGTCTCAGCCCCAACGTCTAGGTACAAACATTTATATCACTTGACACTGAATATTTATTACCCTGGTCTTGAGAACCCTCGGTTCAAGAGGTCTTTCTGGGTACAGATATCTTAACACGTCGCACTTACTTGTTTATGTCTTATATTACAGAAAGCTCTGTACTAGAAATAATCAAATATTTATTCAGTATAAACTTTGTTTTTTAACTATTTCACTTCACGACACGCAGAATTTCTTGACTTATCGATGGTCTAAATTTGATATAAATTAGCGGTGTTTTAACCTATATTTCTGAGCTATGTTTGAGAGCTTTCTTCGAAGCGTCTGTTCACTTTGAGAAACTCAACCGAACTCCCTGGGAACAAAAGCCTACCTATTGAATAAGAATTAAAATCCACTTAGAATATAATTCACGTGTCACATGGTACATTTTTTATTAATTTCATTAGGTAAAATACAAAAACAAAAGAGCATAATGGGCTATCAAATCGGTGATAATTTTATCACCGCATATTGACTGTCACTTGTTTTTAATGAATAAAATAGTTTACTGTCAAACTGACAGAAAGTTTCAATACACGCGTCGAAATCAGAAAATAGTGCTCTTAAGCAGAAAAATTTTTCAACCAGTAGATCAGTGTCGATGGGGAGATGCTAGCGAGGAAGAGATTCGAAAATTAATTGAGAAAAAAAAACACCAAAAAGTACCAAAATTAATAAAGAATCTCAGTTCATGGAATTTTGCGCTTCAAGGAAAATCAAAATAACGCAAGAGACTACGATTCCAGAAATTGCGTTAAATTAAGAAATTATGCTTGCAATATGAGAAGAAAAGACTGCCAAGAATATAAATAATGTGTTGTCAAAACATTATGGAACCCCGCGGCAAAGATTATACAAGAAAAATTCTTCACTGAATATAATATCAAGTTCAATCCATTTACTGACATGGAACTTAAAGAAGCAAGGGTAGCTCGCGATTCTGAAGGAAAGCAACTGCAGGTAATACAAGAAAAAAGAAGGGTTAGTTTTGAATTTTTAAAAAATGTATTTACTGTTAACTTTCATTATATTCTCTCACCAAATATAACACGTGTTATGATTAATAATCGGTGATACCACTCGTTAAAACCTATAGAAACTTAAACTCGGTCAATTTTCATCGATTTTACCTCGGGCTATCACCGATGATAATCATAGGTTATATTATCCCCAAAAATAAGGCTTGTGTTTCTCTGACAACCTACTTCTGGTTGTGCTAAACGATAAAAAAGTCCTAAACTGAATTTATTTACATACTCCCTTACGAGGGTATGTGGATACTAGTGTTACGTACGAATTCTCAAATAAGAAATAGATGAGAATTCATCTATTTCTTATTTGAAAAGAATTTTTTGAATTAATTGTTACCATAACCATAACGCAGACTGTCGAAATAATGCAAAGATTGGAAACTAATATTTTTATAGACAGGTTTTTCTTTTTATTCCTCAGATAACTTTTTCTGTTGTTTGTCAAATCCTATAAAGAATATGTTTTATTACAATTATGAGCAAACAAAAAATAAATAACTTTGGTTTAGAAGTGCATGTTTATGCATAGAGAATATAGGCTTCACTACGAGTTAGGTCATAGATGGGTAAAGGTCAGTTGCTTCTATCAGGCAATGTCAAAACAATTAAGTCTAATTTTAAAAACATTTTTGTGGAAAGGACCCCGCACACCATACATGGGATCTCTGCCTTCAGTGAAATTTAATCTAACTTATGTAAAAATGTTCTTCTTAACCCTCTGAAAAAATGTTCAAATGCAACCAAGGTCCGAAAAGGTCAGCGTTTTGAGGTATGGAGCCCTAAAGATCAATTTTAAGAGAAATTTTTATTTAAAAAAAATGTCACAAACTTATTCTTGAATTGAAAAAATCTGTAGCGAAGACTTTGAAAACCAAGGGTGTCGTTAAGACGAGTAAGAAATATTGTGTTATTCAAGAATTAATTATGCAGTTCTGAATTTCCATAAAATCAAGGCCAACTTAAAAAATTATGTTTTTCAAATTAAAAACGTATTTCTTGGTATTTACTTCAAAATATAATTTCTGCGTTCAACTAACTTCTCTTCGATGTTTTTGCTAGAGTTTGAGCTTTTCAAAATGTAAGCGTCGATATATTATATATCATGTAAATAACTTATCAAACATCAACATCAACTTCTTGCTAAAATAAGTTTTCTTCTCACTATAAGAAGCTTTTTTTGTCACAAGAAGATAAAGTCAAGCAGATTCTCACTGTATCTTAAAAACAAAAAAACTATGTTTTTGCAGCAAGAAGAATCTTCTTGCTGCAAGAAGATAGTTTTTTCCATTAAATACATGCTGAAAGTCTACAATTTTCAACATATGAATGAACATATTAATTATTTGTTCTTTCTAAGATACAATGAAAATCTGCTTGACTTCATCTTCTCGCGACAAAAAGAAAGCTTCTTATAGTGAGAAGAAAACTTATTTCAGCAAGAAGAGACTTCTTGCAGCAAGAAATTTATTGTTTGATAATTTATTTACATGATATATAATATATCGACGGTTACATTTTGAGAAGCTCAAGCTCTAGTAAAAACACTCAAGAGAAAAGTTAATTAAACGCAGAAATTATGTTTTGAAATAAATACTAATAAATACGTTTTTAAATTTAAAAAAATTGTTTTTAAATTGGCTTTGATTTTATGGAAATTCAGAACTGCATAATTAATCCTTAAATAACACCATATTTCTTACTCGTGTTAATAACACCCTGGGTCTCCAAGGGCTTCGCTACAGATTTTTCAATTCAAGAATAATGTGATATTTTTTTTCTAAATAAAAAACTTCTTAAAATCGATCTTTAGACAGAGAACATACACCATAGAGAAGCGACAGCAAGGGTTCCCGCGTTAACCGTTTTCGTATGCGCATGTTCAAGATAGGTTGTGTTGTCAGTTCCACGTGCTTACGTTACGTTAAAGAACTCAACCACCATTGGTCCTCTGGTTAGTGGTTAGACAATAGACCACCAGTGGTGTGTTCCTTACTCAGGTTACTTCCGTTTTGTTAGTGCGTAATTTGATGTGAAGCCGAGTCAGAGAACATTACACCACAGAGAAGCGACAGCAAGGCTTCCCGCGTTAACAGTTTTGTATACACATATGTGTACGTGAGATGGGTTGTGTTGTCGGTTCCACGTGTTTATATTACGTCAAAAAGAAAAGGCCAACCACCATTGGTTCTCTGGTTATAGAGAATGGAGCACCAGTGGTGTATTTTCTTGCTCTGAAGGTTACTTGCATTTTTTTTATTGCATAATTTGATGTGAAGCCGAGTGCACTTCATAATTAGGCTGAAAATAAAAAACGTCAGGAAGGGATACACAACTAAAACTGACAAACAAAAAAGTTGAAATTTTGTCACATTTATAAGTATATTTTCGAAAATGTCAATCTATCAATTCTCTCCCATAAACTGCTATATCTGAAAATACCGTGGCACATCGTGAAAGCCATAATTAACTTATTCTCGTTCAGAGAAATTTCAGTTAAGTATAATAATAACACATTAGGTCCTAGAGTTACATCCCAAGGTATACCACAGGGGTCAGTTTTAAGTCCATTGTTATATAATGTTTATACCCGCGATATTCATAACATCTGGTCAAACAATATCAGCTGTATTCAGTACGCAGATGACATAGTTATTTACTCCTCTGAACAAAATCGTCAAGAATGTATTCGAGCATTGAGTCATATCACTTATTGTTTAAAGTGGTGTTTCATTAATGGATTCACCATATCTGCAAATAAATCATCTGTTATGTTTTTTACTCGTAAACGGATTAGCTTTCAGGATTCTATTATATTAAATGGAATGTCCTTTCCCGTGTCCAAAGTTTTTAAATATCTAGGAATTCTACTAGATTCCAAACTCCTATGGAAAAATCAAATAGAATATGTCGCTAATCGATGTGAAAAGGGTATTAATATTTTAAAACAAGTATGTAGCCTCTCTTGGGGTGCAAACCAGGAAATAGCTTTACTTTTCTATAGATCTTTCATTAGATCTATAATAGACTATGGTAGTATCCTATATGGTTCTGCCTGTAATACTAATTTAAAAAAAGTTGATAGAGTTCAGCTTAAGTCTATTAGAATATGCCTTGGTGTTATGAGATCATCTCCTAATCAAGCTGTTTTAGTGGAGGCATTGGAACCTCCTCTATGGTGCCGAAGGGAATTGTTAGCATCAAGATATATTTTAAAAAATAAATCTAATGAGTTGCTTATGAAAAAATTGCACAATATTTTTGTTAAAAATTTAAGTGATCCCTATTGGGCGAATAAAAATTCCCCGCCATTATGTACTGCATATGAGCACTGTAATGAGCTTAACCTTTTGTCACATAATTATGCCAAAGAAAAAACTATTTTCGAAATTGAATATAATACTCTCTTTCTAAAACCAAATGTCCTTATACCAGTTTATCCAAAAGACGACGAGTTATCTGTCTATAACACTTACCATGAAAATCTCGCAAAATTCCCTAATAATGCTATTAAAATTTATACTGATCTAAAACAAGTGACAAACTAAGCGGAGCATTTTATGTCCCGTCCAACATGGGATCTCTGCCTTCAGTGAAATTTAATCTAACTTATGTAAAAATGTTCTTCTTAACCCTCTGAAAAAATGTTCAAATGCAACCAAGGTCCGAAAAGGTCAGCATTTTGAGGTATGGAGCCCTAAAGATCAATTTTAAGAGAAATTTTTATTTAAAAAAAATGTCACAAACTTATTCTTGAATTGAAAAAATCTGTAGCGAAGACTTTGAAAACCAAGGGTGTCATTAAGACGAGTAAGAAATATGGTGTTATTCAAGAATTAATTATGCAGTTCTGAATTTCCATAAAATCAAGGCCAACTTAAAAAATTATGTTTTTCAAATTAAAAACGTATTTCTTGGTATTTACTTCAAAATATAATTTCTGCGTTCAACTAACTTCTCTTCGATGTTTTTGCTAGAGTTTGAGCTTTTCAAAATGTAAGCGTCGATATATTATATATCATGTAAATAACTTATCAAACATCAACATCAACTTCTTGCTAAAATAAGTTTTCTTCTCACTATAAGAAGCTTTTTTTGTCACAAGAAGATAAAGTCAAGCAGATTCTCACTGTATCTTAAAAACAAAAAAACTATGTTTTTGCAGCAAGAAGATTATAATATAACATATGAATGAACATATTAATTATTTGTTCTTTCTAAGATACAATGAAAATCTGCTTGACTTCATCTTCTCGCGACAAAAAGAAAGCTTCTTATAGTGAGAAGAAAACTTATTTCAGCAAGAAGAGACTTCTTGCAGCAAGAAATTTATTGTTTGATAATTTATTTACATGATATATAATATATCGACGGTTACATTTTGAGAAGCTCAAGCTCTAGTAAAAACACTCAAGAGAAAAGTTAATTAAACGCAGAAATTATGTTTTGAAATAAATACTAATAAATACGTTTTTAAATTTAAAAAAATTGTTTTTAAATTGGCTTTGATTGTATGGAAATTCAGAACTGCATAATTAATCCTTAAATAACACCATATTTCTTACTCGTGTTAATAACACCCTGGGCCTTCAAGGGCTTCGCTACAGATTTTTCAATTCAAGAATAATGTTGTGATATTTTTTTTCTAAATAAAAAACTTCTCAAAATCGATCTTTAGACAGAGAACATACACCATAGAGAAGCGACAGCAAGGGTTCCCGCGTTAACCGTTTTCGTATGCGCATGTTCAAGATAGGTTGTGTTGTCAGTTCCACGTGCTTACGTTACGTTAAAGAACTCAACCACCATTGGTCCTCTGGTTAGTGGTTAGACAATAGACCACCAGTGGTGTGTTCCTTACTCAGGTTACTTCCGTTTTGTTAGTGCGTAATTTGATGTGAAGCCGAGTCAGAGAACATTACACCACAGAGAAGCGACAGCAAGGCTTCCCGCGTTAACCGTTTTGTATACACATGTGTGTACGTGAGATGGGTTGTGTTGTCGGTTCCACGTGTTTACATTACGTCAAAAAGAAAAGGCCAACCACCATTGGTTCTCTGGTTATAGAGAATGGAGCACCAGTGGTGTATTTTCTTGCTCTGAAGGTTACTTGCATTTTTTTATTGCATAATTTGATGTGAAGCCGAGTGCACTTCATAATTAGGCTGAAAATAAAAAACGTCAGGAAGGGTTACACAACTAAAACTGACAAACAAAAACGTTGAAATTTTGTCACATTTATAAGTATATTTTTTTGTAAAACATGTTTGTTACACTTTTAAAAATATACTATAGCACATTGGGCCACCAATCTTCATAAAAATAAAGAATATCGAATTATGCAAACAATTAAAATAAATATGGCGTATATTCGAACCTTTTTTTAGAAACTAATAGTGTTTAAAACATAAACTACATTATTTAATTATTAGTCGTTTTCACAAATTATAAATTATCTTTGAGTGTGGAGATAATATTTTATTATGGTTAAGAACACTTGAATTGACAGTCAATCGAATAGTACCTTAAATAAGCCATTGTCAATTTGGAATTGAAATTTTACTTCCAAAAACACCATACTCATTTCACTGCACACTCACGGCGTCATCAGTTGTATTGTCAGTGAACGGACGTCACTGTGTATTATAAACACATGACATTTTGTAGTGTTATTATCATTTTATAATGAAAACTATAAATTTTATTTTGTGTCAAGATGTAAAAATACATCCAAAAACGTACCAGGAAGAGTTTTAGTGACAGTAACAAGACATTTTGTCCATCGGATAAACTTCCAGAAATAGCTTTTACAAATCTCATAATAGGTATATGTTACTTATTTATTCACATGTCAAACGTAAATAAAGCGAATAAAATGTTGTGTTTAACACTATTAAAACATGATTTAAGCCACCAATAAAAATGTTATTTATTTGTTGAAACTTTAATCTAATAGATGATAAACGCTATTTAAATATCAAGAAGTGCGTTAATATAACAAGTACTTCATTTTAATAACATCAAAAAAGCAAATTTGGACATAGTGAAAACACCTTATGTGGTTTTCTTTTTCCTTCTTCAATTCTTTGGGAATTGAAGAAAGACTGGAGGCAGAAATCCCATGTGTGGTGTGCGGGGCCCTTTCAGATATAATTCTAAGCTTTTGTCTTAGTTTTTGCATGAAAAGTCTTATGAGGGACTTTATGTCTTTCCGAAGAGCACCAAAATAGGGGCGAAAACTTTTCAGAGGCTAAGCATTTTCAAGAGATAGAATGATAGATAACCAACCCTCCATGGAGTGTAATCCATTTGAATGAACATTTTTTAAAAGACTAGGTAATAGGTATGTAAATAAATTCAGTTTAGGGCTTTTTTATTCTCTAGCACAACCAGATGTAGGTTTTCAGAGAAATATTAAGCGTCATTTTCAGTAGATTTTAGTTTATTAATAAATACTTAGATGAGCTTTTGTTCTCATTTTAACTTAAACTTCACGGGCGTAATGGGCTATGTGGATACTAGTTTGCTCTTCATGGTCGGGGCTATGTGAATACTAATGTTACAATGAGAATTGTCAAATAAGAAAGAGATCAATTTATTTTAGAATAATAACCAGAATGCAGGTTATCAAAAAAATGCAATGAAGGGTCCCATCTTTTAGTTTTGAATGCGAAACCTTATAGACGTGTATTCGCTTTGCGGCATATCAAAATAAAATGCATTAAAACCTAAATACAACGTCCTTAAACAAGCAGTCGGCTTGGCCGACTGCGAATACCTGCGAATACCTATTTGGTTAATAATTTGTTCGAATACGGCTCAATTCACTTTTATGTGGTATCACTGAGATTGAGTACATTGCCAACGTTTTTTATTTTTATTTTTCAAATACCTATTTGCGATACCTATCGCAGTCGGCAACGCCTCATTAATTGGTAATAGTCTTTTAGAAAAAAAATACCTTCTAACATAGCTTAAATAAAACCGATCTATGATATTTACGTAAATGTACGTAAAGTTAGTTAGAAGTGAAAGACACGACATATATTTTGTAGTTTTGATGCGCATTATATATTATTTTATTCACAATCATACAGAAATAATCAAATTATCTTACATGTCAAAAGTTGAAAAGTATGACATTTCAACTTCATTCGACAATTGAACTGAAATGTGACATTTCAGGTTGGAAATTGGCCACTTTCTTACCAGTTTTCGGGTTAGAAAGTAGGCATATGGCAAACGTATGTTTTTTACTGGTTTTCTTTCGGGTGTAGGAAATATAAATAAATAAATATTTATGTATTAAAAATGACGAAATGTCATTTTGACATTTGTCCTTTGATACAAGAATTCTTTGTTTATTCCTAATTTAACCACGCAGCATATGACAGATATTGTGCAACTTTTAATAGTGTATTACATACTGAGGTGGAAGGAATTTCATTATTGCCGAGAGATGAGACAATTGACCGAGGCGCGAAGCGGCGAAGTCAACTAATTCTTGAGACAGCAATAACACTTTCCACCAAGGTTTATATACTATTTTATTCCTAATAATATCTCTAAAATAAAGAACTAAAAGCCAGAAACCGTTTACTAAATTTTTAAATGTCATTTTATGTTTTAATTAAATTGGCAACAAACACAAACTTCTTCGTTCGGAGGACAAATGTCAAAGTAACGTCGCGTCGTTTTTAATATATAACTATTTATCCAGTTTATTTGTTTAGCTAGTATTTGTAGAATTAGTTACTCTGTTTGTGTTAATAAATAAACATACTCTTTATGGGCACCATTCTTGGTCCTATTCTATTCACCCTGTATTATAAATGACATTGTGAAGTGTGTACATGATTGTGAAATTGCAATGTTCACAGACGGCAATATTATATATAAGTAGCAAAGATCTTAATCAGATGTATATCACTATAAACAGAGAATTAGATACTAATATTAAATAACTGGTTGTGTAAAATAGTTTATGTCTGAGTTTAACTAAAACTAATTATATGATAATAGGAAAGAATTATACATTATCTAGTTTATATGCATCAAACTTTATGTTGAATGAAGTAATTATAAACCTGAACAAGTTAAATAAATTAAGTATTTGGGTGTAATAACTGATGAGAATTTAAAATTTAAAAAATTATTGTGAATATTGAACAAAATGTCGAATAAAGTTAATTTTATGATAACAATAGGTAGGAACTTAACTATGAACATAATAATTTTGTTGTACAAAACAATAATAAGCCCACACATTGAATATGTGCTCTTGTCAATTTTAACCAAAACGAAATAGAGAAAATACAAACAAAATCTATGAGAACAGCCCTTAGATGTAACAGGTATACACCAATAAAAACTATGCTAGAAGTACTTAATTTTATGAATGTAAAACAAAGAATAATATTTAAAATATTAGATTTTGTATATAAATTAAAAAATAAAGCGACTGCTCCGTATTTAAATAATAAAGTAAAATATGTAGGTAATGTTTATTCACATAACACGAGATAAAAACACCACTTTTTTATAGACACAGCGAAAACATCAATATTGAATAAAAATATATTATTTAAAGGCTTAAATATGTTTAATACACCACCAACAGAAATAAGAAATAGTGAGAACTATTTTAAATTTAAGAAAAAATTCACAGATTTCGCAATTCTTGTAACCATCGGCACATTGGAAATGATAACACCATACACAAAACATAAACTTTTTCAGAAAACATATGCGATCCACTCTCGATTGCGACACCGCTGTATTTCGACTTTAAATGAAAACTGGTAACTTGACCCCCTATGATATATGCAACCCATATTACATTGGCATATATCAGCCGTTGCATATACAACAGTCTCACTTGACCGCGACACCGCTGTCTTTTGACCTTGAGCGAAAACTGGTAACTCGACCCCCATATACGAACATAAACATTTCCAATGTTAATATTAATGAACCATGTAGTTAACACTTATATCCCAAGCTAAGTCAAAAAATTGTTGAAATTAATAAATATTCTTAATTAGTAATATTATTGTGGATATAAAATTGAAATAGTTATTAAATTGTAATTTTAGGTTTATATTATATAGCGTATATACAGTATACTATTTGTGATTCTTTTTTTTAGTTTTTTGACCTTACGATATTTGTGCTTCTAATTTAGTGTATACTAATAATTTATCTATGCGCTAAGTTTTATATTGTAATATTGTATTGTCTTTTTGTATAGCAGAAGCTGCTAATATAGGTCTATCTATATTCCATCTTAATAAAAACATAAAAGGTTATTTAAAAATTTAGTGAATGGTTTGTTGGCTTTTTGTTCATTAAGGAGGATGATTGTGAATAAAATAGTATACAAACCTTGGGGAAAAGTGTAATTGTTGTCTCGAGAGTTAGTTGACCTCGCCGTTTCACGCCTCGGTCAATTATCTCATCTCTCGACAACAACTAAACTCTTTCAACATCGGTATGTAATATACTATTCCTCCACCGTTTTCTTAACTAACTACTACTTTAGGGTTACCACTCTATATATTTTCACTAAAAGTACAGCAGGTTTCTTCATTATTTCTTAGAGTGCCCTCCCTGTAAATATTGCGCTAAGCCCATAGTCCATTTCCTTCTTGAAAATGGCGTCAACTACCTACCAAATGTTATTATTCGTCACCAAATAGTTTTATAGACATAGCGCCAACAGATATTCATACGCTAGGTCGACAGGCAGAGGGATAGATAAACACACAAACTAATGCAATTGATACACTATGTATCTTCATAATCTACATATAGAATGAAACGTGAAAATCCAAAAACATCTCGTAGAGTGCCTTTTTCACGATTATAGTACTTCCCGAGGGAAGCAGAAACCCTATTTAAATTTGATTCTAATATTATAATAAAATATATTATATGTATAATCTGACTGTGTTTTGATGATAACGGTTATAGCCCAATTTTAGTGGGGAATGTTGCATACTATTTTACACATGTTCCTTTCAAATAAACAATAAGTGACAACAATTGCCGCTGTTAATAGATATTCGCAATCAGTAACGCAGGACTGAAACTTTAATTCGTTTCTCAACAGTCGCTGTAAAACTACCTCAATAACTAAAATTAATATTCGATCGAATCTGAGAGATAGTGTGTCTGTCGGATATATTCCAGTTTCTAAATCTTGTACAGCTTATTATATTGTGTGCATCGTCACAAACGTCAGTAATATTTTGCACCAAAATTATACTAAATTATAGTTTATGTTTACATGCTTTTGACTAGAGTATTCTATACTGCTGTTTTGTACATGTTTCAAAATTGAAGTAAAAATTTTAAGTCTAACAGAAATTGTCATGTTAATAGATATACTCATTCGGTAATGCTCGATTACAAGTTTCATGTGTTTCATAAGAATGTTATTGAGCACTTCAATAACATTTTGAAAATAATTTAATATATATTTTAATCGATGGAAAATTCTTTCGAACCCGAGAACACCCTATATATTTTAGGATTTTGATATCTTACACGTCTATGTGTATATATTTATGTGCTTAATAATAAACCTTAGCAAGATTTTTACTGCAAAGTTATAATTATGAGAATTTATTGCTTTAGCAATGGTGGATCAAATTAAAAACTCAAATCTAATTTCGAAGCTTTTATATTTTACAATCTTGGTCGTACAATGGGTTACAGAGAACTAACTAACTACGAGTATGTAGAGAGGGCTAACTTATATTTTATTTTTCTGCTTAGTCAATAGTTTATAGTTTACAGTATCATGTTACACAGATTAGGAATAATATAGTTTTTGTGAATAATGTCTTAATAATGAGTATACTACCATCCTGTTTTACATAATAATAAGTTCCTAATTTGAAACAAAAATTTTAAGTCTAACAGAATTTACGTGTTACAGCAAATGGTCTTCACGCATACAGACACAGACAACTTTTTCTTATTCGGTGTTTATGAATCAGATTTCTGTAAAATAGAAATTTTAAATAGTAAACATGTGTGTCCGATTGTAATAACATAACACATCACACAGTCATCAAATCCAAAGTAGGCTGTACATTTGGAAAAAGGCATAATCCACGTACGTTATGTTTTAGACTAATGGGGATACACTGAATATTTCTCGAATCCCCATCTACGATATCTGTTAGTTTCATCAGTTTCTTAGTACACGTGGTTTCTCATAGATAGATACCACATGTTATTTACTGTTAACGGTTTTAATAACGTATTATAACTCCTTCACCAGATGTAGTTTATAGCTTACAACCAGTAAACTAAAAGTGTAACCTTGTACACTTCTTTAACGTATTGAGATGTACATTTCATTCAGAAAATAGTTATATATATATATATATATATATATATATATATATATATATATATATATATATATATATATATATATATATATATATATATATATATATATATATTTATGCTCAGATAAGGGTGTAATAGTTTTTTTATGACGATGACGATCTTATTTGTTAATTTTGCTCAGTCACTCTCATCTCAGGGTTCTTGGTGGATTACCTACTAATATTCAAATTTTTTTATTTTTATTTTAAATTTTGAGTTGCTTGATATTCTTGAGCGTTAAATAACTTTTTTTATTAAATGTTTATTATAACTATTAAATTCAATATCATTAATATTGTTTCAGTATTTCTCATTAAAAAATTCCTAATACCCTAACTAGCTAATTTAGCCTATTTTATCACATGTCAAATTGTCATAAAATATTTACTATAATTGTCAATTATTATTTTAAACTTACTTCACTTCTTTTTCTTAGTTCTTACACTTTTTAATCATTCAGTTTATACTATTCTTTATTTCACGACTTCTATTCCTGCTTTTCTTGTATTTCCTTTTTTTTACTTCATTATTTCGTTTCTCATTTTCTTATACTGTTACAATTTTTTACCATCATTATAATGTTGTTGTTTTTATCGCGTTCTGATTCCCTGTTTTCTAACTGCTCTTTCTTTATTTTTGTATATACTTATTATTACTTGTTTGTAGTCTCTTCAGATTTCCTTTTTCTTCTGTTTCTATAGATTTACTCCAAAGTATGATTATTTCTTCTTTATTCTAACTTATTTTGACTTGTTAAAACTATTTTTATTCTGTACAAATCATAATTTTCGTGTCTTCGCGTTTATATTTATTTCTACTTTAGTACTCTTGACTTACTTATTTCTTCTTCACCTTAGTTTATTTCTACTTAAATACATTTGTAGTAAATATTTTATGACAATTTGACATGTGATAAAATAGGCTAAGTTAGCTAGTTAGGGTATTTAGTCCAGTCAATGAACTCTCAAAAGTGGGGTGTAGAGGACATGGTCGGGAACAGAATTTTTGACTTCGGGGCTGTGTTTGGAGTAGTTAGGAGGTAAACATACTAAAAGTCCCCGAATCTACGAGGTGAGCGGGGTGCAGGGGGGGGCATTGAAGGTCACTTTTTTTTGGCTTTTCGCTGATATCTCGAAAACAGTGCATCGTAGCTAAAATATTAATCTATTCAAAATTAAAGCTGACAAAATTTCCTACAATATTGTTTTTATTCATTATTCTTCTATTCCCAATGGCTTTCGAGATATCCGCTGGCGAAAATTACCAATTTTCAAAATACGCATTTATGCCTCACGCTGCTTGACAAACTTTGCCTTCCAGCGCCTCAGCCTTTAGTTTCGCGGTAATATCTTCACAGTAGAGCATTAGTTGTAGAACATTCAATTCTTTTTAAAGTGAGTTGGTATTAACGCTCTTCTATTAGCTTGACCTGTAACCTTTTAAGCAAATATTACAACTCACTTTTCACACATTTCCAGATGTAGGATTAACTTGAAATTTGGGACGTGTATATGGTTCACGTAACAATACAATTTGGCAACTTTAATAAAAAATCCAAGATGGCGTTTCGAAGATGGCGGGTACTCTATTGTCATTTAATATCCGATTATACTGAAAATTGGTATCCGGGGTTTCTAGAGATCGCAGATTACAGACATCTGATCAAAACTCAAAAATTCAAAATGGCGGCGTCAACATGGCGGATGGGTTTTGTCATTTTATCATCTGATTCCATTAAACATCGATATCTGAGCATTATCGAGGTTGCAGAGGACAATTATATATTCTGAAATTAATAATTCAAAATGGCGGAGTCAAGATGGCGGTTAAGTATTGTAATTTATAGTTTGATTCGCATGAAAATCGATATCTGCAGATTTTCAAGGTCGTAGATTATAAATAGTTAGTCGAAATTTAAAAATTCAAAATGGCGGCTTCAGGATAACGAATAGGTTCTGTCATTTATATCTCGAAAACAGTGCATCGTCGTGAACAGGTTATTCTATTCAAAATTAAAGTTTTTTGCCTCACGCTTCTCTACCAATTTTGCCTACTAGCGCCTCAGCCTTTAGTTTTACATCAATGTCCTCACAGTAGAGCATTAGTTGTAGAGCATTAAATTGTCGAATTGTTCCGTGGATGTCTGTACAACTTGGTTGCCAATGTTAAAAGAAGAACTTCACAAACTTAACATTGTATAAAAACTAAAAAAACTGTTAACTATATCAACAGTTCTGGGTAAATAGTAAGTATCTATGGATATTGAATATAACAAACATTCTTAGAGCTGTGTATTTATCATACACAGCAAAAAAGATTCTTCAAAAAAAGCCTTGAAAAAGGAAACAGAATAGATTTCCGAAACGTCGGCGAAATATTTAATTTCAAGTTTTTATACTTATTTGTGTTGTTTATTTAAAAAAGCAACCTTTAACTGATCCTTTGACGTAAAAGTCACAGACGTAGAGGTTATTTATCAGTAACATACTGGTTAATTGTGATATTTTGTAGATTTCCCGAGCACCACTTAAAAAGAAAACATACATGTGGCAGGAAGTCCCAAAGAATTAGATGATTTCACAAATTTTAAATTCACTTTCATTGTGGAGATAATGCTTTACTATAGTTAAAAACACTTGAATTTTGAGAAACAGTCGAGTAATACGTTAAAATAAGCCATTTTAATTTTGTATTGAAATTTTTTCGCCAAAAACACTACATCAATTCACTACGCACTCATGACGACATCAGTTATACTGTCAGTGTCATTTTCAGTCACAAACATGTAATTTTGCAGATGAGTTTCCTAAAGTAGCTTTTACAAATCCCGTATTAGGTAGGCGTTATTTATTTAATCACACGTAAAACGTAAATAACGTGAATAAAATGTGTTTAGCAAGTTTTAAACGCGATTTAAGAAACTAATATAGCTGATGACGTCACCGCGTGTTTTGCGTACACGTTCAATTGCTAAAACTTTATGTTATTTATTTGTTGAAATTTTAATTTTATGGACGATAGAATGCTTTTTAAATATCAATAAGTGCTTTAGTATAACAAGTACTTCATTTTAATAATATGAAAAGAGCAAATTTGCACATAGTGAAAACAACTAACTGAAGAAGGAAAAAGATAATTTAATAATTTCAAAAACACGTATTTAAACCCCCTGAAACTGTTAAAAAATGCCATAAAAGGAAGAAAATAATGTTAACAATAAAAATAACTATGTTAATAAATGCAAATGCGTAGGACGCCTGTTGGCTAAAATTCTCTGTTCATCCAGATGCTTTGAGCTCCCCACGCCTTTACGTTTATTAACATAATTATTATTATAATTGGCATTAGTTTCTTCTTTTTGGTGCATTTTTTAACAGTTTCTGTTTAAAAACGTGTTTTTGATTTTTTTTAAATTATTTGTTTATTATCTTCTTTTTAGTTCTGTTCCAATTGGAATAGTGTATCTATTCTATATAATTCTTTCTCTATAAATGACAAAACCTATTCGTCATTCTAAAGCCGCCATTTTGAATTTTTAAATTTCGACTACATATTTATAATCTGCGACCTTGAAAATTCGCAGATACCGACGAATCAAACTGTAAATTACAAAACTCATCGGCCATTTTGACGCCACCATTTTGAATTATTAAATTCAGATGAGATAATTGTACTCTGCAGCCTCGATAATACTCAGATATCGATTTTCAGTCGAATCAGACAATACATGATAAAACCTATCCGCCATGTTGACGCCGCCATTTTGAATTTTTGTGTCTTGATCAGATGTCTGTAATCTGCGATCTCCAGAAACCCCGGATACCAATTTTCAGTAGAATCGGATATTAAATGACAATAAACTACCTTCCATCTTCGAGACGCCATCTTGGATTTTTTATAAAAGTTGCCAAATTGTATTGTTACCTGAACCATATACACGTCCCAAATTTCAAGTCAATCCTACATCTGGAAGTGTGTGAAAAGTGAGTTGTAAGATTTGCTTAGAATGTTAGAGGTCAAGCTAATGGAGGAAGGAGTATTAATAACAACTCACTTTAAAAAAAATTTAATGCTCTACAACTAATGCTCTACTGTGAAGATATTACCGTGAAACTAAAGGCTGAGGCGCTAGAAGGCAAAGTTTGTCAAGAAGCGTGAGGCAAGAATGCGTATTTCGAAAATTGGTGATTTTCGCCAGCGGATATCTCGAAAGCCATTAGGAATAGAAGAATAATGAATAATAACAATCTTGTAGGAAATTTTGTCAGCTTTAATTTTGAATAGAATAATATTTTAGCTATAATGCACTGTTTTCGAGATATCAGCGAAAATCCAAAAAAAGTGACCTTCAATGCCCCCCCCCCTGCACTCCGCTCACCTCGTAAATTCGGGGACTTTTAGTATGTTTACCTCCTAAGTATTCCAAACACAGCCCTAAAGTCAAAAATTCTGTTCCCGACCATGTCCTCTACAACCAGTTCATTGACTGGACTAATTAGGAATTTTTAAAAAGAAATACTGAAACAATATTAATGTTATTGAATTTAATAGTTACAATAAACATTTAATAAAAAAAAGTTATGCAACTCTCAAGAATATCAAGCAACTTAAAATTTAAATTAAAAAGAAAAAATATTTGAATATTAGTAATCCACCAAGAACCCTGAGATGAGAGTGACAGCAAAATTAACAAATAAGAGGTAAAATACATCGTCATAAAAAAAAAACTATTACACCCTTATCTGAGCACAAAAATAAAGGAAAGCAAAGAAAATTTATTACTAACAAAAAATATAAATATAGATACAGCACACGCAGCAACGTGCTATTTCAAAATATAGTAGAAAATAGAATGTAATATTTTGACAGTAACGTGGAGCCATTCTATTTTATAATTTCAGTTAATATTTATTGTTTCAAGTGTACAGTTAATTTATCTGGTTAAAACAATTTCATGAAATTAAGGTCAGATAAAAAGGTAATAATGAATCAAGAAGCTGAAGCAGGTACTAGTACTGTTGATACAGAACAGGCAAAAGGGGATGTAACAACAACAGACATGCATAGATTAATGGAGCTAATGATACAAATGAATCAAAATATTACACAGAAATTAGAATCTCAAAATCAACAGATTATACAGAAATCAGAATCTCAAAATCAAAAGATTATACAGAAATTAGAATCTCAAAATCAAACAGACTAATGAATCTAAGTTTAAACTCACAAAATCACAAATTAGATGAAGTTGCACAAAATTTTGAAAAGGAAATACTCGAAAAAGCAAATCAAGAGGTAACAACAATAATAGAAACGGTAGATAAAATATTCATGAAAAGCATTGACGTGTTAAATGAAAAATTAGATCTTGAAACAAAACAAACAAGGGAAAAGACAGAAAAGTCTAATTCATCTGTGCATAGAATTTAAAGGATGTATGACAAGTCATGTTTGTTATTTGAACAGGAACTAGTATTTACGGGGGACAGAAACGTTCATCCAAAGGTTTTCATCAAAAATCTTATAGAAGAAATTATTGAATTACCAGAGGGGAAAAATGTTAAACCTTTCATAAGAAACATGTTAAAAAAAGATTCGCAAACGTGGTATTCTATTATAGAGGAAAAACAAGTTCCATTAATAGTATTATTAAAGAAGGGACTAAAATGGAAATGGGATATAAAAAAAAAGAGAAAGAAAACAACATTTAAAATAGGGGATTTAGTAAAAATAAAAACATTGAGGGTACCAAGTAGGAAATACAAAATACCTTATGAAATAAAAACATTGTGGGTAATGACACTTATGAATTGCTTAACAAACAATCAGGAAAATAAGGCGGAAGTTTTACATAAATTTGTTTTATCCTTACCTTGAATAACTGGAAACGAGAATGGTATAAAATAAAAATGCAATTCAGATACCGATAAACATTGTTTTAAAAAAATAAATATTTTAAAGCAAGTTATCTAAGTGGGAAATGACATGTATTTTTATAACTTAAGAGAAACATTAGCTAAAAACTGAAATTATAAAATGTAATACGAAAAGTAAAATGTAATTGTTTTGATTGGATAAATTATAAACCAAGGTGAAGAGGAAAAAATGGCTAGAAATAAAGAAATCAGTGTCTACCTTAGAGTATTTTGTAAAAGTATAATCACATTGTATTTTTTAGAACATAGAAAAGTAATTGTCGTAGCTCAAAGATAACAACTCTCAGAGTTTGAAGTGAAATTAAGCAATTATTACAACATAATTTGCATTTATTGTTAAGAAATCAAAATTTGAAACAGATTAATTAAGTCAAAAATATCATTAAAATATAAGTAGGATTAGGACTTGTTAAAAGTAGATTAAATAAAAAGCTTAGGCAAAAAATGCAAGAAGCTATTAGTGCAAAATAAATTAAAAAAGTGATACAAGCCAACATTTGAACTGATATAAGGTCATGGCAGTAATTGTGACAGGATTAATTTCGTAACAAATGTCAGAGAATGACAGTATAGAATGCTTGCCAATATTAATAAGAATGATAAGAAATGATTATAAAGAAATAAGCAAGCGGAAAAAAGACTTCTTGATAGGGAGGGAAGGAAAAAACAGAGATCAATAGATACAAAGAGAGGAGGTGACAGAAAGATTTTCGATGAGAATAGAAAAGCTAAAAGAAATGAAAAAAATAATCAAAGTAAAATAATAGAAGATAAAAATAAGAAGAATAGAAACAATGATAAAATAAATATATGGAATTAAAGAGTATTTAAGTAGAAATAAACTAAGGTGAAGAAGAAATAAGTAAGTCAAGAGTACTAAAGTAGAAATAAATATAAACGCGAAGACACGAAAATTATGATTTGTACAGAATAAAAATAGTTTTAACAAGTCAAAATAAGTTAGAATAAAGAAGAAATAATCATACTTTGGAGTAAATCTATAGAAACAGAAGAAAAAGGAAATCTGAAGAGACTACAAACAAGTAATAATAAGTATATACAAAAATAAAGAAAGAGCAGTTAGAAAATAGGGAATCAGAACGCGATAAAAACAACAACATTATAATGATGGTAAAAAATTGTAACAGTATAAGAAAATCAGAAACGAAATAATGAAGTAAAAAAAAGGAAATACAAGAAAAGCAGGAATAGAAGTCGTGAAATAAAGAATAGTATAAACTGGATGATTAAAAAGTGTAAGAACTAAGAAAAAGAAGTGAAGTAAGTTTAAAATAATAATTGACAATTATAGTAAATATTTTATGACAATTTGACATGTGATAAAATAGGCTAAATTAGCTAGTTAGGGTATTAGGAATTTTTTAATGAGAAATACTGAAACAATATTAATGATATTGAATTTAATAGTTATAATAAACATTTAATAAAAAAAAGTTATTTAACGCTCAAGAATATCAAGCAACTCAAAATTTAAATTAAAAATAAAAAAATATATTTGAATATTAGTAGGTAATCCACCAAGAACCCTGAGATGAGAGTGACTGAGCAAAATTAACAAATAAGATCGTCATCGTCATAAAAAAACTATTACACCCTTATCTGAGCATATAAATATATATATATATATATATATATATATATATATATATATATATATATATATATATATATATATATATATATATATATATATATATATATTGTCGTCGGCGTCGCGAACAAGTTATGACTTGTCTAGCGCGCTGTGCTCATGTTTTAGTCTTCTGCCGAAACAGAAGTCATTTGAGCACAAAAAATAGTCTTCTGCCGAAGCAGAAGTCATTTGAGCACAAGAAAGTCTATATAAGAGAACACTTTTTCTCAGCGAGCAAGTAGTGATCGATCCTTCAAGTAGTAATGTTCCAGCCTTCAGCAACTAATAGTCTTCTGCCGAAACAGAAGTCATTTGAGCACAGAAGCCAACGCCAATGCTGATGAGGTTATGCCTTCCTCTTGTGTTGTAACCAGACAGTGTGTTTTAATTGAGTTTTATTGTGTTGAGTGTCAAGTGGCAATGCATACCCGGAGTGGCAAGGCAGTAGGCACTGGGGTCGAGAGCGACGTCTCCACGTCGGCCCCCCCTCACTGCACGACGCCCCTCACAACATCTGACCACGAAGTGCTCCGCCAACACGACGCCCTGACAAGGGGTACGGGGGTCACGCCCGACGTCTCCACGACGGTGGCCCCACACTGCACAGCAAGCAACACAGCAACCCGGCTCGGCGAGGTAAGCATGTCCTCTGATTTCTCCACAGGCACAAGTGCTACGCATGGCGTCGCGACGACGGCGCCCCACTACTGTGCGTCGCCGGGCTCCGCGCCTAGGCATAGCGAGGCAGGACTCGCCACCAACATAGGACACGACACTGGGGTCACGCATGACGTCATCACGACGGTGCCCCCTCGCTGCATGGCACGCAGCGCAGCCACCTGGCATGGAACCCAGGCAACAAATATGGAATGGAGTAGCAACGATTCCCAGGCGATGCCCCCTTACTGCATGGAGCGCAACGCAGCATCGTGGCACGAAAACTCGGCGATGGAACAGGGATTAGATGGTGATGATGACATGGTGATGCCCCCTCGCTGTATGGTGGACCCAACAGCATCCCGGGCCAACGACGATTCCTCGACGCTGGGAGATCGCCGCTTCGCTGGATTCGCTTCCACACATGGGGAAGCCTCCCACTCAGGCTCAGGGCTGCCCAGCGGTCAGTACACCATCGCTGCCACACCCGACTGGCCCCAACTCTTCAGCGACGCCTCGCTGACACCTCGCCGCCAGCTGGCCACCCCTCACTGCATGGTACCACCAACAGCAACCAGCCCAAGTCCAAGCACGCCGCCCAACGCACAGTACTTCGTCACGCCTACCTCGTCGGCCGGCGCCTACCACGTCACCCCGCCGTACCAGACGGCAAGACCTAGTGCTACGCCCCAAAGACAAATAGTGCTCCAAAACCAAACGACTGGAACGATCCCAGTCCCCTCTGCCGCCATAACGGACCAACCCCAACCGAGCTTGGGACTACCCAGCTATGAACAATTAGCGCAACTCCTGGCTCTGACCACTTCAAACCTAGCCTCCATTACCCGGCAGCAAGAAAATTGCCGGCCACCCATTACTGCACGTAACGAATCACAGCCGTACGGCCAAGAAAAGGCTTACTTACGTGGACATGGCGACCAACAACGTGAGGCCAGATCTTTCCGGAGGGAAGAGGATCCACGACGACCCGACTACACAGATTCTGGGGAAATAGACCCCCAGTGGCGCCCAACACAAAACCTAGCAGAGAGCATGACAAGACTAATGGAGGGAAGCGTTCAAGCCGCAATACACGCAATACAAGGTCATCACAGGATGCCCACAAGAAGAACGAGAGCGCTGCCCACTTACTCAGGCCTGGAATGGGAGGATCCAGTCAACTTCCTGGATGAGCTCGAGGAGGCGATGCTCCATGAAGACATCCACGGCAGAGATAAAGTGAGAGTGGCCATTGAACAGCTCGAGGGTCAGGCCAGACGCACCCTGGAGATGTGGAAGTCCCACAACATAACATACGAATTTTTAAAGGAAAAGCTCCTGCGGCAGTTCAACGACACTGCCACCCTGGGGAAGCTACGCTCCAGGTTACACGGGGAGAGACAGAAAGACGACGAACCCGCCGCCGTTTTTATACAACGCAAAATTGGACTCTGGCTGAGGGTAGAACGGTATACGCCGGAAGAAGAGATGGTTATGGAGGTGCGCGAGCTCCTGCGACCGGAACTAAGATTCGCAACTAGAAATGTCCCAGTGGCCACGATGGAAAGCTTGAGCCGAGTGGCTGAAAACGCCGAGGGTGACTACAGGGAATTTCAGAGGCAACTCCGACCGCTGCCGAGGCCAGCCACCATCCCGCCAGCCAGTAACAATACCAATAGTCTACCAAAGTGCCGCAAGTGCCCGGAATTTCACTATCACCGAGACTGCCCCACCAACCAAACTCAGTCAGAGCCCCAGCAAGGCAACTCCAATTTCAGCGGACACGACTCCAACCAGCGAGCCAACCCCAATTTCCGTGGACACGACTCCAATCAACAGGGAAACCCTAACTTCCGCCAACAAAACGTCCAGACAGGGGGTAATAACTTCCGAGGGCATGGCACTAACTCAAACAACCCTGGCCAACAAGCAGGTCCAACCAATAACCCAGGCCCAGGACAGACATCCACGGCACCACCACAGCAAAGGAGTCAGTCAACCACACGGCAAGAACCCCGCAATGCACCGCCATCGGGAAACTCCCAATGGGTCGGGCAGAACTAGGGCGCCCGGCCCCCCCGCTGGAAATTAACAGCCTAGAACTACCAACCAAGACAGAGGACGCAGTGCTGCAACTACAAGCCCAGCAACAAGTCGCAACCTTGGTGTCTCCACCACCGACCAAGAAGAATGAGATTGACGAAGCTACAGCCACGCAGGAGCAGGACAAGTATCAACCACGCCCGTTGACACCACGGCAACAAAGCAACAGAGCCGCCGCCTTTGCTTTCCTTTGCCCGGGCCTCCTGGACAGGCGGTCACCAGTCGACACCGTGACGCAAGATGCTACCTCCCTCGGCCCAGATCAGTCAACCGCGCTCATTCCTCAGCCTCAGCCAGGTGAACAGGAACCCAAGGAAGTGGCGAGTATGGACGCCTTCCCGGACCAGCAGGACGCTGGACCCTCCTGGAAGGATAAAAGGTCAGTATTGCCAATCACTGCCCCACTAATAGCCTCTGTATTCTTCGACAAGGTATTCCCGCCAACTCATACCCGAGATGTCAGCACGAAGCCATCTCCCCCGAGGTCACCTCCACTCGGCCTGCCAGGCCCCGAGCCGCCTCCCAGGATTCAGTCCAGCCAGACTGACCTACTAAGACAATCTCTGCAACAGACCACCGACACCGATGATGACGATACCGAAGATGACGATCCCGAAGATGACGATACCGAAAATGACGATCCCGAAAATGACGATCCCGAAGATGACGATACCGAAGATGACGATACCGAAGATGACGATGCCGACGATGACGACAGCAACGACGAGGATGACGATCCCGAGGATCCAGGACATCCAGCCCCGCCAGAACCAGCAGCACCTGCTGTCACAGGACACCAGCCCGCTGCCCCAGAGCCAGCAGCACCCGCTGCCCAACAGCCAACCACGCCTACTGTCACAGGACCAGTAGCGCCCGTTGTCCAGAAGCCAGTCACGCCTACTATCACAGGATCAGTAGTGCCCGCTGCCCAACCGCCAACCACGCCTACTGTCACAGGACCAGTAGCGCCCGTTGCCCAGAAGCCAGTCACGCCTACTATCACAGGATCAGTAGTGCCCGCTGCCTCAAAGCCAGATGCCAACGCACAAGTCTACATCCGTGGACCTGGTACCTACTTCCGTGGACATGGCGACTATCTACGTGGACATAGCACCACAGCCGCCGCTAAACCAAAATTTCCAGCCCGCCGACTGCCCCCAGTCGTGCCTGGCCCATCCACCTCAGCCAAGAGGAGACAAACAAACAAGAATGAGAAGTCCCCGGCGCTGTCAGCCGCACCGCCGCCGCCAGCAGACCCTGGGCCTTCTACGTCAAGACAAGAGCAGCCGCTCGACACGACGCCCATACTGTTCCCGATGCCGTTCTGGGCGAAGGCCGTGACCACGCCTGGCCACGACCGACAGCAGCCATCCGCCAGCCAGATGCCTGTCCCAGTCCGGACACGAGTATTCGTCAACTCGAACGCCAGCCCGAGCTCAGCCGGCTCTGGCGCACCGCTCCAGGATCCCGCTACCTTAGCACGTAGCACAGCAGGACCTAGCAGCCCCCACGAGGCGCTCCAGTATCTCACTGCCTTAGCCCGCAGTACTGCAGGACGTTGCAGCCCCAATAAATCGCTCCAGTCTCCCGTTGCCTTAGCAAGCAACACAGCAGGACGTTGCAGCCTCATAGGTTCGCCCCAGAATCCCGCTGCCGTAGCACGCAGCACAGCAGGACTTAGCAGCCCCCAATTCACAACAGGATCAGGCAGCCCCGGGCGTCGCGGAGACGACGTCCAGAAAAACGAAACGTGCGATAATATACCATTGTAAATAATTCAACGCCACAGGGCGAAAACTTTGTTCAAACTAGAATACATTTATGATTTGTCACATAAAATACTTTAATTTTAAATATCTTGTTTTACCTAAAATATCTTAATGGACCTATTATTAGTTACTTATATAAAATATCTTACCACACTTAATCTTAGTCTATATATGTTAAAATATCTTAGTTGTTGAAATATCTTAACACTTACTCTTAGTTTATAGTTTTGAAAATATTGTATCCACTCACTCTTACATTATATAATTGAAATTATTGAACTGAAACATAACCTGTATGCCTTTATTAATGTTCAATAAAGTCACAAAAAAGGGGGGTGGTGTCATCGGCGTCGGCGTCGCGAACAAGTTATGACTTGTCTAGCGCGCTGTGCTCATGTTTTAGTCTTCTGCCGAAACAGAAGTCATTTGAGCACAAAAAATAGTCTTCTGCCGAAGCAGAAGTCATTTGAGCACAAGAAAGTCTATATAAGAGAACACTTTTTCTCAGCGAGCAAGTAGTGATCGATCCTTCAAGTAGTAATGTTCCAGCCTTCAGCAACTAATAGTCTTCTGCCGAAACAGAAGTCATTTGAGCACAGAAGCCAACGCCAATGCTGATGAGGTTATCCCTTCCTCTTGTGTTGTAACCAGACAGTGTGTTTTAATTGAGTTTTATTGTGTTGAGTGTCAAGTGGCAATGCATACCCGGAGTGGCAAGGCAGTAGGCACTGGGGTCGAGAGCGACGTCTCCACGTCGGCCCCCCCCTCACTGCACGACGCCCCTCACAGCATCTGACCACGAAGTGCTCCGCCAACACGACGCCCTGACAAGGGGTACGGGGGTCACGCCCGACGTCTCCACGACGGTGGCCCCACACTGCACAGCAAGCAACACAGCAACCCGGCTCGGCGAGGTAAGCATGTCCTCTGATTTCTCCACAGGCACAAGTGCTACGCATGGCGTCGCGACGACGGCGCCCCACTACTGTGCGTCGCCGGGCTCCGCGCCTAGGCATAGCGAGGCAGGACTCGCCACCAACATAGGACACGACACTGGGGTCACGCATGACGTCATCACGACGGTGCCCCCTCGCTGCATGGCACGCAGCGCAGCCACCTGGCATGGAACCCAGGCAACAAATATGGAATGGAGTAGCAACGATTCCCAGGCGATGCCCCCTTACTGCATGGAGCGCAACGCAGCATCGTGGCACGAAAACTCGGCGATGGAACAGGGATTAGATGGTGATGATGACATGGTGATGCCCCCTCGCTGTATGGTGGACCCAACAGCATCCCGGGCCAACGACGATTCCTCGACGCTGGGAGATCGCCGCTTCGCTGGATTCGCTTCCACACATGGGGAAGCCTCCCACTCAGGCTCAGGGCTGCCCAGCGGTCAGTACACCATCGCTGCCACACCCGACTGGCCCCAACTCTTCAGCGACGCCTCGCTGACACCTCGCCGCCAGCTGGCCACCCCTCACTGCATGGTACCACCAACAGCAACCAGCCCAAGTCCAAGCACGCCGCCCAACGCACAGTACTTCGTCACGCCTACCTCGTCGGCCGGCGCCTACCACGTCACCCCGCCGTACCAGACGGCAAGACCTAGTGCTACGCCCCAAAGACAAATAGTGCTCCAAAACCAAACGACTGGAACGATCCCAGTCCCCTCTGTCGCCATAACGGACCAACCCCAACCGAGCTTAGGACTACCCAGCTATGAACAATTAGCGCAACTCCTGGCTCTGACCACTTCAAACCTAGCCTCCATTACCCGGCAGCAAGAAAATTGCCGGCCACCCATTACTGCACGTAACGAATCACAGCCGTACGGCCAAGAAAAGGCTTACTTACGTGGACAATATATATATATATATGTATATATATATATATGTATATATATATACATATATATATATATATATATATATATATATATATATATATATATGTTGTTTCTTAGGTTTTCACGGGTATTAAATGAAGTGTTGACGTGCTTCCGGGTGTTTTCCCGTGTAGTTGGTAGGCTCCTGTTGGAACCGTGGTTGTCTGAACGACGTTTCGGCGGAATCTCATCTGCCATCTTCAGGTTCTAGCTGAAAGCTGCCTGCTGCTGTTGCTTCTGCTGCTGCTGCTGATGCTGATGCTACTGCTGCTCCTCGTTGCTCGAACTGAACTTCAGTTATAGACAAATAATTGTTTCTTTGTGGCACGTTCAAATTTCTTGATTTTGGTTGGGTACTTTGTCTCTTCTATAGAAATAATTAAAAATTTATTGAAAGAGTCCACAGCGTCGATTTGATCAGATATAGGTCGACTTCTATTACAATAGAATATGTCTCATACTTAAAAATATGTAAACTAAAGTTATAAAATGAAAATTGAAAACTAAAAACGCATAACGTTTCAGAAAATAATCTATATCCGTTGTTAAAACTTTTAAGTACACGCAGACGGCTTAAAAGTTTTGACAACGGAGATAGATTACTTTCGACACGTTAACAGTCTTTCGGTTTCACTTTCCCCTTTGTAACTTTAGTTTTGAAACGGGGCCTTTCTCTCAGCTTTCGACTGAGCGAAAGACAAGCGAACTTAGCAACCAGTTTAGCTCAGCAGTTAAGTCGAGGGTTGCTATGTGAAGAAACATTTGTATATATACATATTTTTTTTAAATTCTGATTGTCAAAAAGACAAGGAAACAAAAATAATTAGGGCGTCAGCGTATTCATACAACCCTTCTTGCAATTCACTCAGAAGGAAACAATAAAAGTCAGTTTTAAAACAAACAATCTATTGACAATGATAGTAAATAGTTTACAAAATGTTTACACAAAGAGATTAATAAACGACTATACAAATATGGAGAGTAAGGAACCAGTTGCTAATAGAAAAATAAAAAAATCGATAGCGAGGAGCTACAACAAATTAATTTATGTCCAAATTTTCAAAAAGTTCATACAAGTTACAGATAACTGGCTAACAATATCAAATTAAAACAAAAATGGATCAGCAAACTACAAAAATATAGCGGCCAAGGTCACTACTACCAAAAAGAGAAGTTGTAATTCAATAAAAAATTAGAAGTTGTAAAAATTTACTTACCGAAATATAGTGATGTAACGTTTTATTCACCCGGCAGGTGGTGAATAACTGTGTCACTTTGACAGTAGAGCTTTTAGCAGTCGGTTAAAGGTAAGCTCCGGCGCCATGCGCTAGTTCCTTTTGTGGTGGAACAACCAATTACCCTCAAAGCCGCTTTAGCAGGGTTTGAGTAGCTACAGTGAAGAGGCGGAGGGTCTAGGGATCGTTTAGACTTCACATACACCTCAGTAAAAACCACAATTCAGATTAAATAACCAGATTTATTATCTTAGAACCTACTATTTACAATGCTACTTGAAGCTACACTAACTTTACAATACCAAACAGGGAACCAAGAGCTTAAACTAAAGTTAGGCTACGGTAACAGAAGCTAATGTGAGACGGGCGATTAATCAGACAGTGGTACGGTAAATGGTTGGTGAGTGGTGCTGACGACGGCCAAAAGCAATAAAAACGAACGGCAGTACAGACAGTGCACGGATACCAGGTGTGAGTAGGCACTTACCAAGTTGATACTTACAAACTTTACTTACTTCATCCTGTTGCTGGTGAGCACGGTGATGCTGGTAGTTTCGGAGTCGACTGCTTACGATGGACAGTCGGTGTGTACTGAATGCGGGAACTGGAATAGACTACAGAGCTGCTAGAGTGGGAAACCGCGTAGCCGAAATGCGCACCCGTTCTGTGACTTAGAAAATATAAGCGGTCTTACCTACAAGTTCCTCTACTTACTATTCTTTGCACACGTCTAACCTCGCGGTCGGTTGAACACCAACTGAATTCTCCAGCAAATGGTGCACTGCTTGGCGGGGGGCAGACTGGCTCTGCGCGGGTACACGTTTGCAGGCGGTGGTAGGAGCATGAATTGCTCTCAGTGAATCTCTGGCAGACTGAATAGTTATTTAATTAGTTAATTGAAATAAATGCTGTATATGGTACATGGCAAATTACATTGTGCGCGCCTCTACACTTCCAATATTTTCACGGATTACCTAGCCACTACAATTAATACAATATAATATAAATATATAACCTACTTAATATTAAAACAGACGGTGGTTTGGGGTACAATTTCCATAACGAAAAATGCTTCGTTACACCCCCCTCTTATTTCGCTAAAAAATAATAATAAAATTAAATTACATTCTATTTTTCTTATGTCCTCTTGTTCCTATAAGGAAAGAAATTAGCTAAACGGTCCCTAACTGACTAAAGCCGCTTACCCCACAATGGTTAGTAAACTCCATTTGGGGGCAAGTACAACTTTTACAAGATCAAAAAACAAGAAATAATTTCTTTTACAATCGAAATGAAAAAAAATAACACCAAACTGGACAGGCTCCTCCTCTACCATGGTTTATAACTCAATTTCCTGGTATTGAGTTCCTAAAACAATAGAAAGAAACGGTGACTCCTGACGATGGTGGTTAATGGTTCTGCTTGTTCTGTTCTACGGCATGTCCTAAGTCTACACTGACGATTTCCCATGGTTACTGGATGATGGACGGTCGCACTGTACATCATGTCTGCCGCCAAAAGAATATCGCTGGCATTGCATGCAACTTCATACTCATCCGGCAATGTTGTGAAACATTTCTGTCCAATGGTACGTCTCCAAGATACGAGCAATGATAGTGGTGATCCCCATGAGTCCAGTGGATGGAGCATCATGGTTCTCTTGACAGTCGGAACATTGTAGGTACGGCTGTATGGTCTCTAGTGTCTGCCGCTGAGAGTGTGTATCAATGACATTGCAAGCAACTTCGTACACATCTGGCAATGTTTCCAAACATTTATGGACAATGGTACGTCTCCAAGACACTTGCAATGGTCGTGGCGATCCCCATCAGTCCAGCGGACGGAGCATCATGGTTCTCTTAATGGACGGTGCGGCGGAACGTAGGAATACATAGATCCCATGGGTCGGACAGATCGGGTTCGCTTAAATCGTTGGAATCCCAAAAGTGACAGAATAGCCGTCATCACATATGTAATGACCCGGACACACTACTTGGTTCCATTCGACTTCTGTCTTCTTCCGTTGATACCACGAACACTTTGGCGCTTGATACTACGAACAGTTTGGCGCTTACTCATATCGCAAAGTTAATCTGTTTCAGATGCAGAAGGAGGCCCTCCTAGCGGTTGACGTGGTGGCACGTCGCACAGTGGGGCCAAACCGAACTTTTTCAGACAAATTAACTTTCTAAAGGCGCTTTATGGCCAAACAAGCTGTTTTTCCCAATACTCAGAACTAAATTCCTAATCGATCGTTCCAGGCGGAATTTTGTATCTTGTTAATTTTTACAGTTGGCAGCTGTCTACCTGCTGTCAAAATACAAAATCTGTGTATTTCTCGAATGGTATCTGAGTTAGGAACAAAAACCCTATATCCGGGGCTCTTGAGAATTCTGATCAAGAATTCAATGTCACTTTAAATTATTAAGACTTCTAAGCTACCAAATCTGCTGTTGAATTCCCCCCCGGAAGTGGCTGTTTTAGAAGAACAGCCTTTATTTAAGTTTCTTCGCAATTAAAGTTTTATGCTAAAATTTTACAAGAAGTACAGGTCACTGTGCCTTGAAATTTACGGGAAAGATGAAGGTCAGTTAGTATAAATATTTCAAGTCAAAATTTTAAAAAATTACCTGAGAATCTATTTTTTGAGAATAAAATTAAACACTTTTTCTGAAAATTATGATGAAAATGAAAGTTCTGCCTGGAGATCAATTAGGAATTTGGTTCTGAGTATTTAAAAAAAATCAGCTTGTTTGGTGATTAAGTGTCTTCAAAAAGTTAATTTGTCTGAAAAAGTTCGGTTTGGCCCCACTGTGAGTCGGTTACCCGATTGAGACTACCGTTGTAGTATTTGTTTGGTTGGTTTCGCCTATGAGATCTGGATACGATGCGGGTGATAGATGATGGTGAATGATCTGAGCGGTATCTCAGAGTGGCCCATTCACTGTAGTATATCAGGACTAACTCTTGATGATGCATGCCGTCTGATTATGAACGATGGTGAACAGTGACATCTGACGGTTCCTGGTGACGAATGACGGTGAATGATCTGGGTGGTCTCCCAGAGTACTCCACTCACTACGGGAGTCCCAGGACAACGGGTTGACGAACGGTCATAGCTGGTCAGGCACGGCAGTGAACGGAACTGAGCGGTATCTCAGAGTGGTCCGTTCACTACGGTGTCCTACGATGAAGTGTTGATGAACAGTAACAGCTGGGGACAGAAGACAATGAACAATCTGAGCGGTATCTCAGAGTGGTTCGTTCACTACGGTGTACCAGGACGAAGTGTTGCTGAACGATAACAGCTGAAGACAGAAGACAATGAACGGTCTGAGCGGTATCTCAGAGTGGTCCGTTCGCTACGGTGTCCCAGGACGACATATCCTCTGCTAACTCCTAAACGGATTGATATATTAAGTCGCAACTAGTTCCGTTGGATCTGCGTCCTTGAATTGTTACCTCAGGAGGTGTCACAAGCTATGTAATTTTTGTCACCGGAGTTGCTAAAACCCCGAGAAATATGCAGGAAAACAGTAGAACTCGGTCTGGAAGGTGTCTAGCAATGCGGACAACTAATCCCTACTTCTCTACTGGATTTCAACTTCCCACTTCTCTAGGGTACACTTTTTTCCGGAACGGACGGTCGGATCGCGAAACTCACGTCACTCGATTCAGGGTCCCTATTCCGGTCAAAATCCGGTCGGTAAAAAGCGGTACAGATGGTGTATTGGGGTGCTGTTTATCACCTGGTATGGGTCCTACTCAATTCAGACCCGTAACTTGGCACCCCTTTTCTCGCAACGGTTGGTCGGATCGGTTTTTCAGTGTTGCAAAACGCTTCCTTGGGTCCGATTACCCTGAAAGTGACTCCCCACATGATGTTTTGTGTTCTCGGATAACTTCGGAAGTGTTCAGCCGGAGTTCGGGTTTCTGGTCGAGAATGCAGCCTCCTCGTATGTCAATACCTCAGAAACTGCCACTTGGTTGGAAAATCCCTAAAAGGAATTATTAAATGGTTAATAACGCCTTAGGGTGAGGTCATAGCAGTTCGGCAGTAGTCGGAAGAGGTTCTCTATGCTCAGTTATGTCGAGAAGGATACCTCACAAGCTTATAAGCGCCTGTTTGGAGTATTCCGGTTGCTTTCGGTGACTGCCGAATGTGAAGTCTAAACTGCTTCTCCCAATTGTCCCCGCTTGGGCTCCAAAGTATGTGACGTTTTATTCACTCGACAGTTGGTGATGGATCGTCACTTTGACACTCAAGCATTGTCAGTCAGTTGATGGTAAGGACGGAATGCGGAAAGCTCGGGCGCCAGTTCCAAAAGGAACAACCAATTGCCCTCAAAGCCGGTTCAGCAGTAGCTACAGCGAAGAAACGGTAATGTCCAGAGGGTTTAGGGATAGTTAGACTTCATATACACCACAGTAAAAAGCACCATTCAGATTATATAACAAGATTTATCATCTTAGAACCTACTATTTACATTCTACTTAATACTACGACTACTATTATAAAACAGACAATCAAGAGCTTAAGTTAAAATGAGGCTACAGTAAACGAAAGCAAAGCTAATATGAAAACACTGACGATACGATGATAAAAACGGTCAAGCGGTTAATGAGACGGAGTTACGGTAAACAGTTGGGAGTGGCGCCGACCGACGGCCAAAATCAATAAAAATGGACTGGTACAGACAGTGCACGGATGCTAGGAGTGAGTAGGCACTTACCAAGTTAGTACTTACAAACTTACTTCCGCTTGCTGCTGGTGGGCACGCGTGCAGCTGGTAGCTTCGGAATCGACTGCTTACAGCGAACGGTCGGTCTGCACTCAATGCTGGCTTGCGGTAACTGGAATAGACTACAGAGCTGCTAGAGTGAGAAACTGCGTAGTCGGAATGCGCACCAGTTCTGGGACTTGGAAAACATAAGCGGTCTTACCTACAAGTTCCTCTACTTACTATTCCTTACACACATATATCCTCGCGGTCGGTCAGACACAAACTAAATTCTCCAACGAACGGTGCAGTGCTTCATCAAGCATTGCACCAGTCTGCCTCCTCTCGGAAGCAGACTGGTTCTGTGCAGGTACATGTTTGCAGGAGGTGGTAGGAGAATGAACTGTTCGCGGTGAATCTCTCGTACAGACTGAATAACTAATTGAAATAAAGTATATGGTACATGGTAAACTACATTACGCACACCTTTACACTTCAAATATTTTCACGGATTACCTAGCCTCTACAATTCCAATACAATATAATATAACTATTAACAGACTTAACATTAAAACAAATAGTGGTTTGGGGTGCAATTTCCATAAAGAAAAATGCTTCATTACAGTGAAACTAAATTGTGATTAATATAGCAAATTGAAAGAAGAGGTCTACTAGATCTAAATTTAATAATTACGAAACGGGCACAAAGGCCTTTAATAAAATTACAACAACTGGTTGATGACTAAGAAAAAAAATTGAGTACAGAAAAATTGGTGAACAAGAAATAGATTGAAAAGGATCTCAATTAGCAAAATTAGAAAATTAGTAATAATCATATTTAGGAAATAAAATGCGGGCTTTATCTAACGAACTAATACAGAATAATTAACTTCAAGTTCAACTCAAATTATGAAGTGTTGACAAAATATGAAAATGCAAATTTGCCCTTTTGCTCCCGTACTAACACGAGGTTAATTAAATATGAAAAAATTACTTTAGATTTCGAATTATTCAGACAAATTATATATCAACTGAAATATTAAACTGTGAAGTGAGGTCGTCTGCACACAACAAAGAAAAATTCCTAGATACTCTTGACTACAGAAAGAATATACAGGAATAACCCGGAGTATATCACCCAAGGCTCAGGACACTCAGAACAACGCTAAACTTCTCACAGGGCAAGTGAACATTTATGCAAATTAACTTTATGGTTATCTAACGATAAATATAATAGTCCATGAGCCAGTCCAGAAAAAAATCTCTGAATTTACTAAGCCCGGTTTTTTGTCAGTTGATTACTGTAGTTGTGTACACAAACATACTGCGGTCAGTCAAACGAAATCGAGAACGGGTGTCTCAGGTATACTATCAAAGGTGTCATGATTACTGAGGTAATAAAATGAATTTACTAAGGCTGAAAATCGTTATACGAATTATATATTGCATATAAATAACAGTTATGTCAGTCAGTCAATTGAATGTGGGGACGTAGCTGGTCAGTCAGCCCCAATGTATGTATAGGGTTATTCACTATATATGACCCCCCTTCATTTCTGTTATTATTGAAAATAGAAAAAAAAACATTTGCTATAAAATTGTAGGATCTTACCTATATTTTATTGAAACGTGATAAAAAAAAACAATTTCTTATATAGGTCATGTGATATGAAATAAATATATGTTTTTTTTTTAATGGAACACCCTACATATTATTGCATTTTCGAGAAGCCCTTTTTCTTCTGATTTCAAATATATAACATTGTATAGGTTTAGCTTAAATACTTCTTGACATATTTGACATTCAAAATGTAAATAGCAATAAAGCAGCTTATTTGCATTTTGAATGTTAAATACGTCAAGAAGTATTTAAGATAGACCTATAGAATGTTATATATATTATCATAAATCAGACAATAAGACATATTGTAATGAAATATTCAAGACCAACCTCCGTCTCATTCATTCGGCACAAATGTCTCTTTTATAAGGAAATGTAATATTTTCATAGAAGTAGAAAAACACCCAACAAGAAATATAAAGCGGTTATTTTCAATGCAACCTGCTGACGTTCCTGTATTGTTATTTTTATGTATACGTTTAATTTAGACACAGATAATAAAAATCAAAGTAAAGATAAACGTTTTATACCCTCTTGAATAATAAGAATTTTTGAATGTATTGCTCCATATTTAATAAAGAATGAAATGTTGAATGATCTAAAATATGATCATCCAAACTATCAAATAATGTTGCCTCGTATAGTCGGACACATAATTCATATACGAGAACATTTAGGAATTTTTTCTCTCCGGGTATCACACAGCATACAGATCTTAACAATATGTGGAGAAGGCAGTGGTCCGACAAGAATTATACCAAGACCTCTACTTTATCATCAACTGCAGCAGAGAGATCGCATAATGTGTACAGCACCCAGAACAACTGACTTTTACATTTTGTCATCGATATTTTTTGGCAAATGTAATTTAGTTAATTCTTCATTCAGAGTAATAGGAATTAGCCCCATCGCCGACATTATCAAAGGAACAATCTGAACCTGCTATATGCTACAGCCTTTAGATCTCCATTTTGAGTTCTGTATATTTCTAAATCTTCTCGGGGTATTTCGCTATAATGTTGTTGTTGCTCGGAATTGACACGTCGCGCACAGTGGTCATTTTTATTAATCTAGGCGAACATAATCCTTTCGAACCCATTCCAATACAAAACTTGTTAATATATCTTAGGAATAAATACCCTGGACTAAACAGTTTTGAGAATTTTACCGAACATATCCCTTCCCTCATATTTTTATAATGACCTGTTTATAAGGGATTGCCGACTGGTGTAGATCAGGTAAAATTCAGTTTATGATTAGACATTGTTGAGTAAAGGTGTTTTAAATGTGGTATTGTGCTGAAGTTATTCTGTGTTATGGAGAATGTACAACAAGGTATGTAGTTTTGTATTATTAAAAAAATCACCAACATTTAGCTTTTACTACTTTTTATAGAGCTATCATTTTTAACCAAATGAAAATTGTAATTTTCTGAATATTTACAAGTTCTTACAGCTGTATAGTTCTATTCATGTTAAATCATGTTTTGTCGTTTTAAAAATTATAATTACCTATTATTACTTTATCATTCTATGAATAAAAAGCTGCATTCATCCGCATCTCTAATCATGATTTTACTTTTTAGTTACGTATGCTATATCACGGAGAAGTCTCTTTGAGGTATTTCAACGGAATATGACAAAATGGAAAAAAATAAATAATATGGGAGGCAGGTTAGACAGCTGAGATTGAGTGGAATTATTTTTTTATCAGCTCGAACCACGGCTTGATGCAGTTCAGATTGTCGACTTTGGAAGTACTCTCGGAGGTTCTGAATATGTTGGTGGCATGCCTCTACTACATCAATAATTCCTCTTCCTCCAAGATTCTAGGCAGTGTTGTCTGTTCGACACTTGTCCTTGGGTGGTGCTTGCGGTGCTGGCTAAGTATACCAATGGTCCGATTAATATTTTCGAGATCAGTTTGGAACCATTTTACAATCCCAAAAGAGTAGGCTTAAAGTAGGAATTACATATGTGTTGATTGCTGTACATAGATTTCCTGACCTGAGCTTTATTCCCATAACTTTTTCAGTTTATCTTCGAATTTCTCGATTAAGATGGTTTTTATCTTTAGGTGCTCAATCGTGTTGGTCAGCCAAGATACTTATGTGGGTAATCGACTATGGATTTGATAAATACGTTCTCATTTAGTTGCATCATTGGAGTCACAGAAAATCTTCCATTACTCATAGTAACTGCCCTGCTCTTGCCCATGCCGAAGTACATGCCAATATCAGTACTCATGTTCTTGATCAACCTTAAAAGACTCTGGAATTGCACACGCGTAGATGAAAAGATTTTCAGATCATCAATGGAAAATAAAAGGCTGATTTTCTTGTTCCCATATGTTTTCTTCAGTTGATATCCCATTGCAGAGTTGTTCATACCATTCGAAATTGAATTTAAAGCAAGACAGAACCATATGAAACTGGATGAGTCACCTTGGAAGATTCCTGTTCTTATATTGATCTTGCTAGTTTCGATTACTTCATTGTTAGCTCGCAGAGACCGTTTGGTTGACCAATTTTTCATAGTTGTTTTGAAGAATTGTGTTAAGGTAGAGTCAGCTTTATATACATCGAGTACCTGTAGGTGCCAGCTGTGATGAAATTGCACACGCGTAGATGAAAAGATTTTCAGATCATCAATGAAAAATAAAAGGCTGGTTTTCTTGTTCCCACATGTTTTCTTCAGTTGATATCCCATTGCAGAGTTGTTCATACCATTCGAAATTAAATTTAAAGCAAGACAGAACCATATGAAACTGGATGAGTCACCTTGGAAGATTCCTGTTCTTATATTGATCTTGCTAGTTTCGATTACTTCATTGTTAGCTCGCAGAGACCGTTTGGTTGACCAATTTTTCATAGTTGTTTTGAAGAATTGTGTTAAGGTAGAATCAGCTTTATATACATCGAGTACCTGTAGGTGCCAGCTGTGATGAATCGAATCAAAGGCTTTCCGACAGTTGACATAAGCTAAGTGAATATTCCGTTGTGCGAATCGTGCTTGTTTTAAATTCACTGCATCTATCGTAACCTGTTATTTACAACTTACAACCTTGCGTCTGCTCCCTTTTTGTTCCTCGGTCAGATTTCTCTGTGCTCCAAGTAATCGGTGCAAGTGATTGAGGATAGTAACTTGTATAGAGTGGGCAGGCAGATTATGGGCCTGTATTGACCAGGATCTTCTGTCTTGTCTGCCTTTGGGATTAGATAGGTAATCCCTTCCGTCAACAAAGTATGCTCTCGTTCCGGTTGTCGAAAGATGTCATTGAACTTCTGGGCTAAGAATATATGGGTTGAGGGCAGCCTTCTGTACCAAAATTATCTTATCGCGTCCTGGCGCCTACCAATTTGTTGTTTTTGAGATGACTTCTTTAACATCGTTGACTGTGATGTTAATCTTATTCCATTGGTCAAAGGTTTCTCTGTTTCTTTTGTTCTTAAGCTATCCATGACCGTCTGATTTTCCCAGATTGCGCTCCAGAGGCTTTCAATCTCTTGTTTCTCGGGAGTTTCGATTATCTCTAGGTTCCGATAGAATTGTCTTTGATTCGATGCAAAGAGGCCATTTTGTCTTTTCCGTTCTTTACTCTTAGTATACCTTTGAAGCCAAGAAAAATATCCAGCGAATTTCTGTGTTAAGGAGTCTAGTAGATCTCTCGCATTTTCAGTTATTCTGCAGATTGGAGCCTGACGAATTTCGATAGGTAGTTTATTCCATAGGCGTCTGCCTCTTTGGCCATTGCAGAACAACTGTTGAAGCCTACCAATTTCAGTTCTTAGTTCGTCAATTCTTTTCCTCAGACGTTGTTTTCAATATCAAATCAAATCAAATAATCTTTATTTCAAGGTAAAGTGTACAAATAACAATAAAATGAAATAGACGTCAAACAACTGATATTCATGTAAAAATATATAAACTACACATACATATACCCAAATACCCACATAAACATTTTTCTATTCTAATACCTGTGTACCTAATAACTAACAAAATTACAAAATAATCAACATATTACAAAAATGTACATGGAGACTAATTAGGACTAGCATATAGTATTTATATATGTATATTTCTCTATTTACAGATATGAAGATTATTCTCTATACCCAAAATATTCATATATATTATACGGTTCCATTTCAATTAAGAGCTTATGTATTTTTTTCTTAAATCCTTGCAGTGTATTTGTTTGCTTAATGTGTAGCGGAAGATTGTTGAAAAATTTTATGCAACTATAATGTGCACCCTTTTCTGTGACTGTAAGGCGATGCTGAGGATAAATGTAATCTACAGTTCGTGTGTTGTGTTGATGATGGGATACGCAGCCTTTGAATGTGGTATCTTTATTTTTAAAGAAAAATATTAGACACTCCTGAATGTAAATACCATAAAATGTTAACATATTGTTTGCTCTGAATTTACCTCTACAAGTTTCCACAAAACCGAGCTTAAACATAATCCTTAACACTCTTTTCTGTATAATGAAAATTCTGTTAACATTGCTTGCATTTCCATAGAAAATTACTCCATAGCGCATACACGATTCAAAGTTTGCATAATAAACTGTTTTTAATGTTTGGGGGTTTACGTACCTCGATATGACTCTAATACTATGAGAAGCTTTACCTATTTTTTTGCATACATTGTTTACATTTTCTTGCCATGAAAGAGTGTCATCTATATACATACCCAGAAATTTAGTATTATCATTCAATGTTAATTTGGAGTCGTTAATTGTTATTTTATTTGAGCGGTCATAGCCTGCGTGACATGGTACGAACAAGACTGCGTTTGTTTTCTCACGATTTAATATTAACTTGTTGGCTTGAAAGTCATTTTCTGCATCTAACATTAATTTATTGGAATGAGTTATTATACACGGCAGTGTTTGAGCAAATATTAGAAAATTCGTATCATCTGCATAGTTTGTCATACAGCAATTTATAGAATTTGTACTTTTGGCTAAGCTGTTTATAAAAATAATAAAAAGAATCGGTCCCATTATACTCCCTTGCGGTATGCCTAGCTTAATGGACATTATGTCAGATTTTATTTCCTCCCCTTGAGCATTAATAGCAACTCTTTGTTTGCGGTTTGCAAGGTATGAGCGGAACCACTGCAAAGCAATTCCCCGTACACCATATTTTTCAAGCTTTTGTAATAATACCTCATGATTTAAACAGTCATTTGCTTTTGAGAGATCTAAGAATAAGCCTAATGCTACATTTTTCTCTAGTGCTTCAAGTATTTTCTGGGTAAATTGAAATATCGCTGTTTGCGTTGATCGCCCTTTAAGGTAGGCATGCTGTGTATCGTTTATTATATTATTATTGAGAAAAAATTCCATAAGTCGTTGACACATTAACGACTCAAATATTTTTGAAAAAGATGGTAGAAGACTGATAGGTCTATAGTTTTCAAATAATGACGTACTACCTTTCTTATGCAGTGGTTTAATTACTGCCACTTTTAATTTATCAGGAAATACTCCGAATCTCAAAGAATTATTTATTATATGATACAGAGGATCAATAATTGCAAATATGCAAACTTTTATAATAGCAGTAGGAATCCCATCATCACCACAACTCATTTTATTTTTTAGTTTTGATACAATGTCAATTATTTCGTTCTTGCTCACTGGTTTGACAAACATAGACTTATTGTTTTACCTTATATCCTCAATATATGGAAGATCTTTAAAATGTGCAGTTAATTGCGGTGCAATGTTTATTAAGTACTCGTTAAAATCATTAGATATTATCTCAGGATCTCCATTTAATTTTGTATCTTTGTTTACATTGCTTTGACCTTTTATTTCTTTTACGATGTTCCACACACATTTAGTTTTGTTATTTGAATGTTCTAACCTAGACTGAAATTGTTTTGTTTTAAATTCACCCAATAGTTTGTTGTATTTCTTTTTAATATCTCTATACTGATCCTTGTACCTGGAATCTACACTACTTGCAACATATAGGATATCGAGTTGGTTCTTGCATTCTTTAATCTCTGGATTTGTTATTGCTGAGGGCTTTTGATTCTTCCGATTATTTGTACAGACTTTTTTTATTGGGAAACTAATGTTAAAATGTCTTGTAAAAATTTCCATAAACTTATCCCATGCCTCATTTACATTTGATTGGCTAATATTATATACAGCATCCCAGCTTTCACTTGTTAATCTCGCTACGAATTCGTTCTTTTGTCCGTTAGTAAAATTTCTTTTAAATACAAACTGTGGATTTTTCGTATCGCCAATAGGCTGGTAGGTTATATGTGTTTCCTGGCCTTTGCTTTAATTTGAGTTTTTGTCCAATTAGAGTCAATATTATTGTGAGTGCTGCACAGTAGACACAGAGATGTAATAAGAACTGCATCTCTATATCTACTGGAGGACCAAACTCATTCCACTTATTAATTTCAATTGAAGTAGGTCGTTAAGTTCATATATTATTCGGTTGGTACTGACTTTTAAGATGAGTTTTGGTATCCCAGGTCGTAGAGACTAGTTAGCTTATCTCTCTCCACGTTGGTGACTCTAAAAAAGCAGCGCATGATCGACTCGTAATGTGATTCGTCGATCTCATGCGCCTACGTTCTTCCCCCGCTTGACTGGGAGAGGTCAAAAGGTCCTCAGCCCGTTCAGCTTGAGCGAGTCTGACAGGAAGTATGTCGGTCGTGGGTGACTCGTTTGTGGGTACCACTTCGTCATAACTGTCGACGGGTCGCCTGCTATTACGTTCAGCGTTGACTCCAAGCGTACCCTGGGGAACATCAGGCAGCTGCATGTTTTTCGTCCTCGTATTTCGTCTCATCTATCCAATAAATGAGTTTGGCATTTTATACCTTTTGCCAGGTTCTTACATCAGCCGCCCTTAACATGGAGAACAGACGCTGTGGGAGTGCCGCCCTTAACATGGGCTACTGATGTGTCCTCATTTAGTAGATTTGGTCCGTCCCGAGTATTTTATTTCCCCGATACCCACATCTGGAGAGACTTCGCCTATTCGCCAGAGGGGAAAGAAGCGCTTTAGAGAAAAACTAATAGTCAAAAGTCGCTTATTTTTGTTCAGACAATACGACTAGCAGTTTTCAGAATTTTTCAGACAAAACTAATTTCGGCCAAAAATTTCTCCAATGTATTTTTCTTCAGAAAAATCCCAAAAAATTCAGTGTTCCTCGATTGAATATAAGCAACTTAAGAATTTTGGAGTTTGCTCCAAAGTGCCTCATTCTCCCGCAAAAAGATACTAAGAAATTGGAAAAGGAAGCACTTTGTGAAAAACATCAAGAAACAAAAGGTGCTTATTTTTGCCCAAAGAATGTGCCTGAATTTTTTCATAATTTTATGGCAACATTTAAGCGGCCCTTTGTTTTTTTGCCCCTCTGTCGAAGAAAGCGAGGTCACGTGACTTGCCTTGGGGGGGGGGCGGTAGCTACAGATGCCTACCAACATCTCCACCAAGCGGCGGCAACTGCGGTGTCCGAAGCCACTTTTGTCAACGGGCTCTGGTACTAGAAGGCTACAAGAGAGATGTCAGATGATTTTCATAAAGATGTCTTGCATTCTGGTCCCAGAGCTTTTGGAATTAAAACGTATTTTATAAGAACTACTATGTGTCTATGCATAAAGTGATTTGTGTTCAAGAAGAAACACAAGGCATGTACTCTGAATAAGTTTGAAAATATTTCAAAAATGTATGTATTTAACATTGAATTATAGGTAGGTACATCTGATTCAAGTGTCAAAAATAATTTTTTCTACACTTATTTACTTATATGACAATTATTAACATTTTTTGGTGAAAAACCGTACACATAATTCACTGTAGTGAATTATCAATTCATAAGTCACTGCATCAGACCAATCACAAATATAAATTCAAAAATTACAGTTCCACTGATCCAATATTTGAAATCGACTGCGATCAACTCTTGCTGCAGCTAACAATCAACTCGCTAACAGTGACAACCAAGTGTATCGTCATATTGTTTGTTTACGTTTTCCACTTCTTCCGAGCAGATACCGATTAATGCTATCAAATTTCAGAATAATTTATTTGTTTAATAGGTGGAGAAAAAACATAATAGGACATTCGCGATTATGACCATTATTCACTGAGAGGATTTGCGCCACTCTCCTACTGCTCCTGGGCTCAAACATCATCTTCGTGAATAATGGCTATCATAACCGCTCATATAATAACATACTATTTATTGTGAAAATGAATAATTAGACTTCAATTTCTTCATTAATACAACTGTCCTTGACATTACAAACAGCTTATTCTTACAGTATTTTTGACAAGGATATTGAACTTTTGTTATACGGTATGATCCACTTTAAATGGAAACACTCTTTAAGCCTATCAAAACCTCTACTTTGTGATAAAAATGTAGAGATTAATTTAAATTTTCAAATGTACCATGATTTCATTTCAATGTCAAGAATTAACAAATTTGGTTAGAGATTTTTTTATTGAAGGTCTAGTTATACCTCTGGATTCAGAGACCTCTCAAATGGTAAATACCAAATTTAAGGAAAAAATATTGAAATGACAGATTTATAGTAAAATTACTGTAGGCAGTATTTTATTGCAGTACGTGCTTCATTAAAATACGGCATACATTAATGTTACTATAAATCTGTCATTATTCAATATTTTTTCACAAAATTTGTTATTTACCATTTGAGAGGCTTCTGAACCCAGAGGTATAATTAGATCTTCAATAAAAAATCTAACCAAATTTGTCAATTTTTATCATTGAAATATAATCATGGTACAGTTGAAAATTTAAATTAATCTCTACATCTTTATCACAAAGTAGAGGTTTTGATAGATATTTTAATAAATTTGTCCATTTTTGACATTGAAAAAAAATCATGGTAGACCTCGAAACCTGAACTTAATTTCTAAATTTTTGTGATAAAGCAAAGGTTTACATAGCCTATGATTTGTTTAAAATTCGGTTAAACTCGGGTAATAAAGACATTTTTTTACAGGGCCCTGTAAAAAAAGTCTATGATGAACTTTTACTTACAAAATACTACACAGCACAATGGATACGAGAGAATTGCTTGACGCCGGCTCTGAACTTCTCCACTAATTCAAGACCTCCCGCTACGGAGACAAATCAAAGTATAATTGCGTTGGTGCATAACGTCCCCAGGAAGCTTTCTTAGTTAGGAACATTCCTTTACGGTAGTGTTAGATGAAAGTAAAGAATTAACAAGATAAGACAGTCGGCTAATAACCTTTGATCTTTTAGTAGTGGCGCCATTGACCTCGCCTTTTACGTTGGAGTTATCGAGTAGTTGCCAAATCAATCAAACAAAAACCGTAAAAATTAGAGGAGAGGCCAATTGTGAAAACTCCACAACACTGTTCTAATAAAACGATCAAACTCAGCTGATAGTCTAAACACAGAATTACTAAAGAAACAGGTTGCTTGGTAAATATCATCACATGAAGTCTCAAGTATTTCTACCTATATATTGGGGTACCTACTTAATTAGTATAGAATTCTTCATTGACAGAAAGTAAACCAGTCATTTTAAAACCATGTTCTGTCGTTTATTTTATAAAATGGAGACAATCACACGCGGGTTACACGTGACGCAGCACTTCTCGATTCTTAAGAGGCAACCCGTCTTAGTATAATCTTGGCCAAGAACATTTAATGCGTACCTACCCGACAAATCCCTAAACCGTTTCAGCTGGATATCAGGTCCCTTTAATTTGGAGGTAGCGATTATCTTCGTCTATTTCGTCTTCTCCAATTGACTGTCTTATCTTGATAGTTCTCTAATCTTTTTATATTTCCACTGCGCAGCCGGTGGCGCAAAACTGCCGATCATCAATCGCATGTTAGTCGTATTTTGTTCAAGCATATATCTGTATTGGCATTCCATTTATTATGTAGAGTTTAGTGATCGATATAGTCAACAAGTTCGTTTAATTTTTTTCGATCGACATTATGTCATATCTCGGCGCCCCTTAAACAGAGCCGAGTTTTTACTTGTAGGCGGATTTTTGACCAAAAATCTGAATTTCTGCCCTCTATGCGGAGCACAGCGGTAGGTTGTAAGGAGTGGAAAGAATTATACCAACAAAAAATTACAAAACTTAACATGTTCATTAAATCAGTCGCGTTAGTAATGAAAAAAATATTTTAAAAAATTTGCTTACAATATTTGTATATAAAACTTTTAAACATATTAACTCGTAAATACTTCACTGAGAATTTAATTAAAACAAAATTTTACACGCAGTCGCTGATTAATTTTTACATCTAAATCGCACGAGGTACAACTTTAGACTGACATGAAGCATGCCTCTGACAGTGTCAAGAAACTAGGTTTGTGCACATTCGACACCAGTTCCTGGACCACTATTTTTTCATCGAATTTCTGCCAACTTTTGGTGTAATTGGCCCCACTGTGCGGAGTGCAGAACAGCCAATTTCTCCCCAGCTAGGAAAGGCCCTGCAGATTCTTTACATGTGATGTAGTTTTAAAATTTAGTTTTTTAATTTTGTTTTTTACATTTCAGACATCCTCAATGCAGCTGGTGTCATCGTTATTTGGAAAATATTTTTAATATTTGATTACTTCAGCTTCTATAGTCTGACATACTTAAGATAAAGGCAGCCCTGTATTTAATTTATTTTTAGAAGTAGAGATAATCTAATAATATAATCATTTAATTCCATCGCCTTGTCTCAATGTGTGCAAGAACTTTGGCTTTCTGACGAACAAGGCACTTTCTAATTTTTTCTCTACTCACATTTAATTCTATAATCCTTTGATGTGAACTCGTTTGGGGATTGACACAAGTTGAAGCTATGATAACATCATCATTATATTTCCGATATCGAACTGGTTGGCCAATTAGGGGACTTTTCAATACACTTCCAATTCGATTAAAATTTGCATTTATGGCTGCTGCACTTCCATATTGGGCAGGATTTCTCTGCGAATGTTGAATTCTTTCGCAACTTCTTGCTTGTTCGAGCACCAACACCAAATAATTTAAATTATGTAGAAAATATGCTTTTTAATGTTTCCATATTATTCTGTTTTATTTAAACTCTATACGTGTTTCAGCTTGTTAGGCCTAACTACCAAGCCGAAACACGTGTAGAGTTTAAATAAAACTTATGGAAACATTAAAAAGCATATTGTCTACATAATTTAAATATTACAAAATGTTTCACAAGGAGCCAACCGCAGATTCAACCCAGTGTATTAAATAATTTAATTATTTCAACTTTTTCTATTAAATTGAGACGTACAAGTGGCATGTTGTTCGTATACTAACGCAATTAACTTCGAATTGACATTAGTAGAAATTGCCCATTTGTTTCCATGGCTTGCTAGTGAAAACTGATAAAGAATTAGAGTTTCCCAGTGAAAATGACAAAAAATTTCAAAATTCGAATTTTGTCTCGACATTCGGTATCTAACGTTCTGAACAACTTTTTGTAGTAAGTCCTCGAGTGACGCAACATATTGACAATCTGTCCTATTCAGGAGATCGCAGTAAATACAGGGGTGTTTTCATATTAAGTATGGCACACTGCATATAGTGCTTATGAATGCCCAATGAAGACAGTGAATTCATCCTTATCAGTAAACCGTAAGCGAGGTATAGAGTTCCTACGTAATTTTAAATTGTAGGAACTTCATACCGTGCTCTTGGATTAACTGATATTCAACAGAATATATCTTCCATACTGGAGTTGCCTGCTACTGCTGAGTAATTTTACTCTATAGTTTCTTTTCTACATACGAATATTGCTGGCATTCCAGTACTATGCCATATATGATTCAAGGAAGCTTAAAATGGGAAATTACCGACCTATATGCAGTAGCGATATGTGCTACTCTTTCATCTGAAAATAAAAACACGATTTGCCATCAAAATGTTATTATTTTTTTTCCATGCAAGTAAACTCTACAAACATAAAATTCTCAGTAAAGAAATGAATGCAGAATTTTAAGAAAGAAAATTAAAAATTAAATTTTAATAGAAACTGTTAGAACAAAATACTAAAAAAATCCCCTTCCAAAAAAATACAGAGTCCCAATATATAGTATAACCCATTTATTTTATAGTCACCCTGTAAAATATTTATTCATTGTGTGATTTTAACCGGATTTTTTTATATTGCAAAGTTTGATGTACTGTATATTTGGACGTCACATTCCTTGAATGATGCAAATTTCCTTGCTATAGTTGAAAACTTAGAAATTCAAGAAGATTCACAGCAACGTATAAGAAGGTATTATAAGAAATATAATTCGTCTAACTCAACGATTGCCAGTTTATAAAAGTGTCTGGGTTAAGTAAAGATAAGTCTAATAGAACTGTTTAGAACGTTTATACAACGGCAAGTGTGAGCTTCCGCGGTAAGTGTAAGTGTAAGAATGAAGGTAAGGTTACGCTTCGTTAATAATTATATCTGCACCAAAGACGAAAGTGGTCGTTTTTGACTCGAGCACAGAAGACAGGAACTAGTTTCTATCTTCTGTGACCTGAGTGTAAAAATTGTTATTATTATGTCAAACTGACATAAAATAAATTGAGTCTAAATGAAATTAGGTACTATTGTTTGACAGAAAATTTACTAAACAAAATTTCCGGGTGTTTTTTAACTCTACCAAAATAAAACACTATTATCATATAACTACTAACATGAATAAAACATTGTTTGTTGTCTAGACACAGATCTAGATCTGTTCCACTGATATTTAAACTAAATTTTACATAGTCAGATAACTTTTTCTATCGGTAAAGCAGGGGCATAATACAGTATTGACATACTTTGCTAGCATACGCTAAAGTGCACAAGGGACACGGGATATGCGCATGCGCCGATTTTGAAACCGCCCCAATTAATATTCCTGAAAGAATCGAAGAATGCAAACTTCGAGGTTATGTAATATGTAAATAATCAAGTTAAGTAAACACAGATAAATAATTAAATTAAATGATAATTTGCACTGGAAACCTCGAATCAAACAGCTAAATGAAATTTGGGATTTCAAATAAAAATGTAAGTTATTTAAATTTAGCAACCATTTCGCCTAGATTATATATATATATATGTAAACGGTCAAGGTGAGATCATTTTGTGTTAAAAGTAGGTAAGATGAGATCATTTTTGGAAAGCGAGATCCGATTTCGGATCTCGTCTTTTTCGACGTGTATATAGAGTTTTTAAGACATAAGAGAATCTGCACAGGCCGCTGTCAAATTTTTGATCGGATCTCATTTTCCTCATTTTTATCTGAACTTATACACCTTAAGTTTGAAGAATTGTATGTAGGGGGCGCGCGACACCTTATGTATATGTGTGATATATCTAACCAAATTGAGATCCGGCAACTTGGCAACCTTGCGGATCTCATCTTGATTATTTTTTTATTATGAATATATTATATTAAGTTAATGCACTGATGACATAGCTTTCGGATCACGGGGATACTTACGTCAGTAGACGGGCAATGGGCAGACCTTGATGGCATGTGTCCATTCGGAGCGACTGTGGTTGGGTGAAGGCGAAGAGGTCATCCGACAGCAAAAATTCAATATTAAATAACCAAGTCCCAAATATGGGGCTTGCGTAATACCTTTACAAATTTTCGCCATGGTTTAATTAATTCTTAGGATGACTACCCTGTATATTTTTCAATAAAACCATACCATTCTTGTCAATTGTGTTATCTATATACCATCTGTCACATTATTGGTTATACATTCACGTAGTGGAGTGGTAGTAGTGGTTAAAAAATTGTCAACTATCATTTTTTTGAAATAGGTTTAGAATATTATGAAAAGTGGAAATTTTAAATCTGAGCCAAAAGAAATGTTTTCCATCTAGTCTACAATATGCCTCACTTTTCAAGACTTCCATATCACAGCCAAAGGGGCAGCCCCATTATTAAAAATACGATAAAAAAATGGGGATTGTTCCACGGTAAAATATTTTAAAATCCGCCAGTGGCGTTCGTCCTTATGAATAAAAATGAACCTGTTTTCCAAAAAAAATATTAGACAAAATTTTAACTGTGAAACAATCTCATAATCTTATTTGCTGTTATCAGAAACTCACTATAATAATGAGTTTCAATAAGACTTGCAATGAAAAAATAAAATTTCTCTTCTTAAATTATCAATTATTACAGTCATACCTAGTTTTATTTTCGGACGTAATGAAGAGTTAATTGAGATGGAGAAAGACAGGTTTTCCATTTATAGTTAATCATGTGACTTTAGAACTTAACAGTCAAAATTAAACATTAATTGACTTAGAAACAAAAAAAGTTCAATTTTAAACGAATTTAATTCAGGAGCAATTCAGTAAATAATAGCACTTACATAGATAAACTTGTTGTGAACCTCCGCTTGAGACCAGAAAAAAAATTGTTTTACATGGTTTTCGCTCTCTTATGTAAAATATTATTGTAAATAAAGTCATTTATTATTATTATTAACTAAATCGCGGGAAAAACTTGGACAGAATGCACTTTAGGAAAAAGTCATAAAGGAAAAAAAGTCTTGCATTTTAATAATATATTAACAAGAATTTTAGAGGATTTTTTCTCGTCACTTTTTATTCCCCCTTCCCCTTCTTAGAAAAATTCGAACCGCCATATCTCGGAAAATAAGCATTTTCTCGAAATATTTACAAGAGTAAAACGTTATTTTTCGACGAGTTCTAATAATACATATTATTTTTTAAATTAGTAACAAAATCATTGTTTAAAAAAATTGCAGGCCAATAGAGGCAAATTTTTTTTATAGAGTTTAATCGAGACATTAATACGAACAAAATCCAGAAAGCAATATATAATGTTATCATTAACAGTTGCACTGTTCATAATGGGCATATTTTCTTTCTATTAATTGTTATAAGAAGGATATATGTTTTAAACTTATCTGTGATAAGTATTTTGTAAAAGTTTGAATAATTACTAGTATTTTCTGGTAATATATTTTCATTTGTTTCTATTGTTATAGAGCTTTTACAGTTCCAGGAAGTTGCATTTGAAAATCCAGAAAGTTTCGTGAAAATCCTCTCATTCGGTAAACTTTTTAGTTTTACTTGAATAAACAGGATGTCAATAATTGGTTACTCTTTCTCATATTTTAAAATACTTATGCATATTTCTTGTAACTCCTGTTTTATCTCCTGAATAAATCAGCTATGTAAAAAAATCGGTAAGGGTATTTACACAGAACTTCCCTCTTTATTTACATAGGGCGGTCACTCTAAAAAATTATTAATTAAGAAATGAGATATAAGAATTATAATCGCAATGTAGTTAACCATATTATTACAGACAAAACCTGGGAACTTTTTCCATCATCTACTCTATAGTGGTGGGGGATAAAATTTTCATTTTTTTTATTTTTAAAACATTTTTTTTGTTGAAATGGGTTTAGAATGTAATGAAACGTGGACATTTTAAAACTGAAATAAAAAAAATTCCATATAGCGTAAAAAAATATATTTTCCAAACAATTTTTTTTTAAATATGTTTAGAATGTTTAGAATAGTCAACAAATTAGCAACAAAATCATTGTTTAATAAAATTGCGGGGCGATGGCGGCAAATTTATTTTATGGTGTTTGATCTAGACATTAATACGAACAAAATCCAGAAAGTTTCGTGAAAATCCACTCATTTGGTAAACTTTTCAATTTTACTTGAATAAACGGGATGTCAATAATTGGTTACTCTTTCTCATATTTTAAAATAATCATGCATATTTCTTGTACTCTTGTTTTACTACCTGAATGAATCGGCTATGTAAGAAAATTGGTAAGGGTATTTACACAGAAATTCCCTTTTTATTTATAGGTATAGGGCGGTCACTCTAAAAAATTATTAAATAAGAAATGATAAGAATTATAATCGCAATGTAGTTAGCCCTATTATTACAGAGAAAACCTGATAAACTTTTTTCAATCATCTACCCTATAGTGGTGGGGGATAATATTTTCAATTTTCTTTTTTTAATTTTCAAAACATTTTTTTGTTGAAATAGGTTTAGAATGTAATGTAACGTGGAAATTTTAAAATTGAAAAAGAAAATTCAATGTAGTGGGAAAGTAAATTTTTATTTTCAAAACAATTAATTTTTTAACATGTTTAGAATGTCATGAAACGTGAAAATTTTAAATTTGAGCAAAAAAAGATTTTTCTTTCCATATAAAAATTTTTCCAAATTTTCTTTCTGATTTTCCAAAAAAACATTTTTTTAACATATGTTTAAAATGTCATGGATATTTTAAATTTGAGAAAGATGACATTTGTACATCATCAATTTTATACAATATTTTCAAAATTTCGAAATTTTCTTTCGTTTTAAATTATTTTTTTTTTATTTTCAAAAAAATATATATATTTTTTAAATGTGTTTAGTATGTCACGAAACATGGAAACTTTAAATTTGAATGAAAACATTTTTTTAATAGAATTAGAAGGTCATGAAACGTGGACATTTTAAATTTGAGCGAAAGAAATTTTTTTATTATCCATTCCCTCTGGTCGGTCTACCCTGTATATTTTCCAGTGAAAGTCTAACCAGTTCTTCACTGGAACTAGTTTCAAGTACCTACCAAATTCAACTTTTCCCCGTCAAGTTGTTTTTTTAGTTAATGCACCAACAGACAGACAGACTGACGGAATTGAATAACCTATATTTTTGTAATCTACATCTTATGAAAAGTGAAAATTCGAGGAAATCTTCGTGAAAATTTTGTAACCATTTCGCTTGAGCTTAGACTTCGAGAGGCATAAAAAACAGATTTCCCCTCCTACATGAGGCAACGTCCTAGTCCTAGTTTTCAACAGTTTTTCAAGATCAAAAACGTGCTTTTGGTTGTCAGAAACTGTTGAAACCTCGGAAAATATGCACGTTACAAATAAATTACAAGAGACCAAAATTTTAAAGAATGTCTTAACCTATACGTCTGAATTTTTCCAAATTTTCAAACTTCACGGTTTACGAGGGCCGATAAGGGCCATTCTTTCATGTTTTTCGGGAAAAACTTGGACAGAATGCACTTTAAGAAAAAGTCATAAAGGAAAAAAAGTCTTGCATTTTAGTAATATATTTACAAGAATTTTTGTGAATTTTTTCTCGTCACTTTTTATTCCCCCCGCTTTTTTAGAAAAATTCGAGCAGCCATATCTCGGAAAATGCATTTTCTCTAAAAATTTACAAGAGTAAAACATTGTTATATTTCGACTTGTCTAAAAATACGTTTTGTTTTTTAAATTTTGGTAGTCAACAAATTGATTGATTGATTGATTTGATTGATTTGCCAGCGTAAGGTGGGCATTGCTGCCAATTCCGGTGCAGGGAGATTTGTTCCACCACGCAGCCCGATCGCCCACCGATCATCCCACCGTGTGCCAGAACAAACCCCCAGTGCTTTTATATACCGCCGGACCAGCTGCATACGCTGGATTGGACATTGGACATGCTTGTTGTCAGCAGCGAGAGCCGCATGACGCATGGGGTAGGAGTATAGGATGGAGCGTGTAGGTGTTTGTGAGATGTTTCTTCTTGTTTTCCTTCTGTCTTCATCGGATGGAAAGTGTAGGCGTTTGTGAGATGCTTCTTTTAGGTTTTCGTGCTTCTTTTTACTTTCAGGTTTTTGTGATATGCTTCTTCTTAGTTTCTGTCTGTGATCATCTTCTCTCCTATTCTACTTCTGAGTTTTCTGTTTCTTCTGTTTCTGAGTCTGGCAGTGTGTATATCCTTGATATTTCTTTATTGTATTCCATTTTTTGTTGTGCCAACTTTTCCCAGTGTGTATAATCCTTTCCTAGCTTATTCATAATTCTCTCGATTGTTGTAATCCATGTGTAGCATGGCCTCCCTATTTTCAGTTTGTTGCTGTTCATTCGCAGCGCTTTCTTCAGTAGGTGTGTCGTGTCCCGTCTTTGGACATGTCTCCAGTATTTCATTGCGTATGATTCTATTCTTTTGATTATTGTTCTTCCCTCTAGTAATGTTGACGTTTTCTGTCGTTTTTGTGGTTTTCCTGTTTTTGCTAGCAGTTGGATAATGTCCCTTTCAGCTCTTCTCAGGCTTCTTCGGTTGGCCTTTATCGTTGCTGCGTTTTTGACTCCATATATCATCGTAGTAGGCATTATGATGGTCGTGTATACCTTTTTGGTTAGGCACCATGGTGGTTTGTTGTCCTCAATGAAGGGTAGTAGAGCTCTTGTGACTCTGTAGGCTGTTTTGACTTGGTCCAGGACTGTGGTGAATAGTCGGGGGGATAGGGGACATCCTTGTTTGACTCCTATATTCTTCATTTTTGATTCCGTCGTCTGTCCAAACCATTGTATTGCAGTGTTTTCGTGTAGGCATGCTTTTATTATTCTGTTTATTAAGTAGTGCGGTACTCCCCTGTTGAGCAAAGTGTTGACTATAGCCTCATGCCTTATAGTATCAAATGCCTTTTGGAGGTCAATTGAGACTATATATAGTTTTGTTCCTTCTTTCCACTTTTCTTCCAGGATCCGTCTGGTGGTGTACATGTGGTCGTCTGTCGATCTACCCTTGATAAATGCCGTTTGATAATCTGGTAGTTCGCCGATGTATTTTTCCATTTCTCTGAGGAGGAATTGTGCGTAGTATTTATACCCTACACTGCTGAGTGTTATTCTTCTGTAATCGTCCACGTTTTGTGGTGATTTGATTTTAGGAAGCGGTATCTGTATGGTTGTATTCCATTCCTCAGGCAGGGGTGTGGTTTCCGTCCATGCGTTGGTGATGATTTCTAGGATTAGCTGTTTTATGTTGTCCGGTCCATAGTATACTAGTTCGTTATTTATTTTATCTATTCCCGGGGCCGTGTTTCTTTTAGCTCTGGCCATTATTTCTAGTAGTTCGTCTTTTGACGGTGGCTTTCCCAGAGGCCAGTGGTCCATTTCTTGTATTGGTTCTATTTGACTTCTCTCTGCGTTTCCTTCTTCTAGTTTCCTGACCCAATGCTGCAGTGGTATGTATTTTCTTGACTGCGTATTGTTGTTTCTCCTGTATGTTTTGGGGTGTCTAAAAGTTTGGTTTAATCTCTGTCCTGCTGGAGTGGATTCTATGTTTTCAAAGAATTCCCTGCATTTTTTTTTTTTTTCTGTTCGTCCCTCCTCTCTGTGTCTCTTCTTTCTTTCCTCGCTTCTATTATCTTTTTGTCTATGTTTGGTGTATATTGTTTTCCTGTGGCCTTTATTTTCTTTAGTTTTTCGTAATTTCTTTTCGTGTCTTTTCTTGTTGGGCTCATAGGGGATTTGTTCCTTTTCAACGTTTTCCTCGCCGCTATTTTGATTTTTAAACCCATTGTTGACCAATTTAGTTGCTTTCCTGTTAACTGTTTTTCTATCTCCTCCTGGTATTTCTTTTTTATTCCTTTGTTTTGTAGCAGTGAGATGTTCCATGTGTCATTTGCTGTTTTGTTGTATCTTTTTTTTTTTTTCTTTTTTTCTTCTTGTTTCTTTATTACTAGTGTTCCATATAATATTTTGTGATCTGTTTTGAAGTTTGTTGCTTGTTTTGCCTTAATATTTTTGACCCTGTCCCTTATTTTTCTATCCACTAGGATATGGTCTATTTGAGGGTTGATGTTTCCTTTATTCCAGGTATTAAGGCAGGTTAGGTTCTTGCTCCATGTGTTTCTAACTGTTAGATCTAACAGATGTGCCAAGTTTTTTAGCAAGCTTCCATTATCGTTTGTCCATGTGTGAAGTAAGGTTTTTCCTATGATATTCTTGTCTTCATGTGTTTGGTCGTCCTTTCCTATATGCGCGTTGAAGTCTCCTAGTATTATTGTGTTCATTTTTCTATTCCTATTTCTTCTAGTCTCTTGGGTAATCTGTCTGAATACTCGTCCTGCCCGTTTGTCGGTGGGCACATGTACTCCTAGTATGCATATGTTTTCCTTTCCAATTTGTAAGTCTGCCATGGTTATGTTTTCGTTTACTTTTCTTGTCTTTATCTGGATAGGGGTGTTCCGTCTTATTGCCCATGCGACTCCTCTGCTGGTTTTTTCTTTGTCCCCTCCACTTAGATGCCATTTGTAGTTTTGAGTAACTGCAGTTCCGTCTATCGTGTGTGTCTCTTGTATGCATGCAACGTGTATGTGTTCCATCATAAGAACCTCATCGATTTTTTCTCTTTTCTCTCTCGTTATGCATCCTCTGACATTCCATGTCGCCAGAATGATGTCATCGTGTTGTAATTCTTGACTGTTGGCTTCCTCTGTTCTTTGTGATATTTGGCACATGTTTATGTGCGTTGCTTCCTCTAATTCTGGGCGGGGTGTTATAGCCCCAGTTCGAGCGTATGTTTCTTCTGGTTGTTCTGCTTCATGTTTTTCTTGTGCAATAATCGCGCTATCGTAGTGATTTCTTTCGTTTCAGTGCTTCCTATATACTATCTCTAGTGGTGTGTTCTCTCTTCCCTGTTGGTTAGTAGGATGGAAGATTATATGCTCTCCTTCTTCTTGATGTACTATTATTGTCCTGTTTTTCATATTTGTTGTTACTGCAATTGTTTCCTACCCCCCCCCCCCCCCCAAAAAACCTTCTCTTCTCAGATCTCGAATGAATGCATTTATTTTTCCCGTATTAGAGTTGTATCTATTGTAACGGGGTGCTAGTTCATGGATGGATGCCTGCATGAATGGCATGAAATGGTCTAAGTGATTTTCGATATAGTCAGCTACTTGTTTTCGTAGGGTTTTCGTCGCATTGGTATGTGCCTGTGATGTTATATTTTCTCCCTCCAGTTGGTGGTTTAATGCTCCATATAGGCAGTTTCCGTCGCCGTCGATTTTTTTTTTTTTTGTACCAGTAATTGACGTGTTCTCGTTTCAACGTCCTGTATTAGTGTGTCCATTTTATTTGCCTTGTTTTTCAAAACCAATATTAGCTTGCTGTAAGAGAGTCTTTTTATTATGTTATCTGTATCGCGGTAAAATAACTTTTTACAGCGAGTTGCAAATGAGAAAGCGGCCCGAGAGAAACCTCCGCACACCCTGTATATTGTTTTGATTTTTGTAGTGCCTAATTCAAATTCCCCATATAAAACTAATAACTCTGCAGCGAAATTTTGGTAGTCAACAAATTAGTAACAAAATCATTGTTTAAAAAAATTGAATGGCAATAGAGGCAATTTTTTTATGGAGTTTTATCTAGACATTAATACGAACAAAATCCAGAAAGTATCATGAAAATCCACTCATCCGGTAAACTTTTTAGTTTTACTTGAATAAACGGGATGTCAGTAATTGGTTACTCTTTCTCATATTTAAAATAATTATGCATATTTTTTGTAACTCTTGTTTTACCTCCTGAATAAATCAGCTATGTAAAAAATCTGTAAGGGTATTTACACAGAACTTCCCTTTTTATTTATATAGGGCGGTCACTCTAAAAAATTATTAATTGAGAAACGAGATATTTGAATTATAATCGCAATGTAGTTAGCCCTATTATTACAGAGAAAACCTGATAACTTTTTTCCACCATACTTCTACATCACACTCTATAGTGGCGGGGGATAAAATTTTATTTTTTTTTTTATTTTCAAATTGATAGATTTAGCATGTAATGAAACGTGGAAATTTTAAGACTGAAAAAAAAAATTCATAGTGGATAAAAAAAAATTATTTTTAAAACAATTTTTTTTTCAAATATGTTTAGAATGTCATGAAACGTGAAAATTTTAAATTTGGGGAAAAAGAATTTTTCCATCCATTTTATAAATAATTTTCAACATTTTTTCTTTTCGATTTTCAAAAAAAAAACATTTTTTTTAAATGTTTAAAATGTCATGAAATGTGAATATTTTGAATTTGAGAAACCAAAAATTTTTTACAATCATCCATTTTATACAATATTTTTAAAATTTCAAGATTTTCTTCCATATTAAATTTTCAAAATTTGTTTTTTTAAATAAGTTTAGAATGTCACGAAAAAATTGTTTCCATCCATTTTATAAAAAATGTACAAAATTCTTCTTTTAGATTTTCAAGAAAAATATGTATTTTTTTAAATATGTTTAGAATGTCATGAAACGTGGATATTTTAAATTTGAGGAAACAAAAATCTTTACAACCATCCATGTTATTCAATATTTTCAAAATTTCAAAATATTAAAAAAAAAAAAAAAATTTTTTCTGAAACGTGAGAATCCGAAAAAATCTCGAAGGGCGATTTTTTCTCGAATACAATACTTCCCTTCGATATGCGAGGGAAGTAAAACATAATAAAGTATGTGTAAATATCTTTATTTTTCCAAATCTGCTTACTATAAAATATCTATATCATATTACTAATGTCGAAAAATGTTTTTACATGTCAACGACTGTAATTTTTACCTTTGGTAAAGAGAACTATGAAACTTTTAGATCGAGCTCCCACGACAAAAAAGGTACCCCTCGAACACCTCAAATTCAAAAGGTGAAAATGGTTGCAAAACATGTAAAAATCACGTTATGCCCGCCAGACTAGTAAAAATTTGTTAATTGTTATTTTTTATGAATTTTTGAATTTAGCTTAAAAAGATGATTCTTCTTTTCAAAACATCTGCTTGAAATTTACGCAGTTTGTGGTATCTATTACAACTTATCTGGCTGATAACTTTTGTTAATTAATTTGTCAGACTAAATTTTGCATGTGCAGCATCAATGCATCAGGATCAATCACTGCTATAACACCTTATAAAAAACAACTGAAGTTTAAGATCTCCTCTATACATAAAAATTTGCATGTTATTGAAAAAATGTTTTTCATCATGTCAGACTTAAGTTTTAAGCAAAAACGTTCTTTTTTAAAAACTAAACTTTCACAATTTTCGCGTCAAAACACCATCTTAATTTTTTTCTGTAATTAAGTTTTGTGCATAAAAGAGATCTTAAACTTAAATACAGAAAAAAACTAAGATGTTGTTTTGAAGCGGTCATTGTAACAGCTTATTAAAAAAAAAGATAATGTTACGGCGCTTAAAAATTTGGTCTGACATGGTGAAAAACATTTTTTCAATGCCAAACAAATTTTTATGAATAGAGAAGATCAGTTGTTTTTTTTTTAAGGAGGAATTCTGAAATGCTAGTAATTGATGCTGGTGCATTGATGCTGTGCATTCAAAATTAAGTCTGATAAATTAATTAATAAAAATTGTCACACAGACAAGTTGTAATAGATAGGAGAGATCTTAAATTTCATTTTAAAACAAAAATCAAGGAGGTGTTATGAAGCGCACCTTCATAAAAAACATAATTTATAAGTAAGTAAGTAAGTAAGTAAGTCAAGTAAGTATTTATTGGTGCATTATACGATGGTATTTACACAGGTCAAAATAGAGTATAACAAAAGGTCTGCCAAAAGTTAATTAATAAAAATGGCCGCCAGACAAATTTTTGTCAAAAATGGTTCAATTTTTCTCAAAAATGGTTCATTATTTAGCATAAATTGCGTAAATTTCAAGCAGGTCTTTTGAAAATAAGCATCATTTTTTTAGCCAAATTCAAAAATTCATAACAACAAGAATTAACAAATTTTTACTAGTCTGGCGAGCGTAACGTGATTTTTACATGTTTTGCAACCATTTTTACCGTTTAAAGAGGTGTTCGATGGGGTACCTTTTTTGTCATCACCTTTAAACAAATTTTGTAAGAAAATGCGAACGCTATAAATCACTCCCGATAATCGTAGATTAGAAATTAACTACCTCAATTTTAAAATATTTTCTTCACGCATGCGCCATGTGTTAAGATACTTGGCAACAACGCCGGAGCTCGTCTTGACATATACTGCTCTTTTTATACATTAGAGAATCTCTACTTGTGCGTAAATTATTAATAGATTCCAACGGATCTCGCCCGGCCAAACTTTTATAAAAAAAAAATCAAAACATTATTCCTTTACCCCTCTCGGTGGATTTGACTAATACCAATGATTTCTAAGCTAATTATAGAATACATACTCTAATATTACTTTGATTTGTGGCGGACCTCGGGTAGTCCAATTTTTATCCGGATCTCAACTTGGTAAGAAAACGTATATATTGTTCTATATTCTCAATCTATTTTATATTTTTTATACGTTCGAATTTACTTCTTGAAAGTAAATTGAAATGAATTTACTGGGCGCCAAACAGTTTCTTAAAAGCTGTTAATATTATAGACTATAGAACACCATTAGCATGACTATCTACAATCTATAGAATGACTCTTACTCAAGGTTCAACGAAGTCGGTTCAAAATATGCTCATCGATCAAGATAACAATCTAAATAAATCAAACTCTATATTGAACGAACAAAGTACTAATTTATTAACAAATTTGAACTTGGAATGTAATTAACAAATTTAAATAACAAAATCTACCTTAACTAAAACTGATAAATATGGCCTTTTATTTAAAATAAATATTTACCATGGATTTGTGATATTGTAAAGCTTTACCTTGTCTTTCTTTCGACTCGAGTAATGTTAAATTATAACCTCTAACTGGTTATTATAATCCTTGAAATATTATGTCACTTGACTGACGTTTTAACCTCTCAAGGCTTCTTCTTCTTCTTCTTTACTGGATTGACGTTTGTTTCTAACGTCCAATTTATTTTCAAGATTTCCTTGAAGTATTTCTATCACTTGATTGACGTTTGAAATTTCTTCATATAAATTTACTAACTGGATTAACAAATACTTCCCTCTTCTAAATCTGCTTTCCGGATAATCTACTTCGTAATACTTTCAAAGTATACTCACTTCTTATATTTAATCAACTTTTACAATTTATTCTTGATATCAATATATCTGGATTGTAATATTCTAACCTTCAAATTATTCACCACTTTTCTTCTATTTTCAATTTATTAATTATTCGTAGATGAATATTTTTCGCAGCTCGCTGTTCAGCGGTGTCTGATCAACTGATTTGTTATTTTAAGTCGTTTATTTGGGTTAAATTTCAATTTTTCAATTGTTTTTTTTTCTATTTTGATCTAATATTTCAAAATTTAATTTTAATTTAAAATTTAAACTATTCAGTTTTGTTTGTTCTTTATATTAATTGAATACTGTTTTTAATTCTTTAATTTTCCTGATGAATTTCTTATTCTACTTTTCAGGATTAAGTGAATATTTGCAATTACTCGAAATATATTGACATATTACATATACCTTTTAAAATCTACTTATAACTACAATTAACAATTCCAATCTCAAATAAATACTAATTCATACATTTAGATGAATAGCAATGATAAACTCAAAATGCTAGTAGTTAAAAACGTACTGCAGTTTTTCATACTGACAGAATACTGATATTATAAACTAAAACAAAAATTGATACGCCAACAAACATTTAACATCATACTATTAGTCCTTTCTTTCTGCATGATGTGAAATATCATTTACAAAACACCTTTCTGCAATGATATTTGAAAATATCTGAAAACTTAAAATGTCATTCAGTGTTTTGTAATCTATGGACTTACTATTTCTAAAATAATCACCCTGCAATGCAACTACTGTTAATAGTATTTCATTCAATATTCATTTTGTGTAGATTTACAGTGTTTCTACACAATTTATGATTTTCAGCCCTACGTTTTGACATGAATGTCAGATTTTAAAAATTTTACTTTATTGTTTTCCAAATTCATTCTAAATCATTTTAAATGAGACTGAAAGTCTCTACAAGTTCATGTTTTATAATATACTATTTTAGAATAACCTTGTTAAACTAAATTAACTTCATTTTATGTTTATTTAAATATTTTGTTCGTATACAATATCAAGTTTCATTCTCTGCATCCTACTCGCTGAGAATAAGTGAACTTGAATCAATTAAATAAACCGCAGATAACCCTGC